>OZ022528.1:15324006-15666492 GCA_963989415.1 Cerceris ruficornis
TTTATTAAAGCTCTGATATTATTTTTCGAGAGATCGATTCTTTTCAACACATGAATCCTATCAGAATTTTTATCCGTGTGTCAAGTAGAAAAAATAAGATGATCAACCCTTCAGACTCCATTGTTACAGCAACGGCGATATTGTAAAATAAGAATATAACTCTATTGTCATTGCAGCTACGTCACTGTTATATGACCCAATAACTATTGTTGCCACAGATGCAACATTCTAATACAAGATGATAACTCTATTGTTATTGCTAAGATGACATCTAGAAACAATGTATTTTTATACGTTTTTTACATTTTTCTTTAATAATAAAGCTAGATTTTCAATCTTTTACAGAAGCCACTCGCATCATCATCAATAGTCCTAGAGTAGCTGGTAGCTCCTATTAAAAACAGCACGGAGTTGATGGAAGGTCATGTTAAACATTGCTCGAAGTGCAAAGAGTTAAAAAATTTAACATTGCACTCGAAGGTCAACTTCAATATACTCGAAGGCAAATTTACTATACCTCTCTTTGTCAAATGGCCACCTGTCCAAAGGTGTAACATTATGCTACGATGGTCATGGTCATATTACCTTTTTATTCCTTAATAGGAGGTATTTCAATTTAAATATAAAAATCTAAATATTTTCAAAACCAGTGTGTTCAACATAAGAAAATTAGATTTTCAATATAAGATTCCGAATAAATATTCTAAATTATTATATGATACTATTTTAAAGAACACAGTTAACCTTAAAATTTCCTTCATTATTTCACCTACTCAAAAACAATCTATACCACGTAATATGCTTCGTTATACTAAACAATTTTTTACAACACTGCAATTATTTCTGAGAAACTGTAACATTCGCGTTCAAATTTATCACATTGTATCAGAATTCAGAGCTGGTAGAACGGCAACCACCCGCAAGGCTTTAACACAATAGGAGAATTGAGGAGAATCTTTTGCGGCCAAGAACATAGAGGGAAAACAGTCGCATCACCTAACTTAAGGTGCGCATTATGTGTGACCCTGTTCAGGTTTTTGATACGTTAGACGAGATCCTTTAGCAAACAAAACTAATGCATTTGCTCTGTTCTATATGCATGTCCATGAAAGTTGTCTTACCGATCTAAGGCGGACCACAAATAGTTGCTACCGTTGCTATTTCAACGGTCATTTATATGAGGACAGCACATTTTAACCGAGTAGGATACGATAAGTTGACAAAAAGATCTTGAAACAAATTGATAGACCACCGATGTGATATCGATTTGTGACCGATGACACAAATGCCCACCGATCCACAAATGCAAAACAGGGGGCCTAAGCTTCTATATGAATCATTTTAAACACATAAACAATATGTAGTTCTATCAGGTCCCTAGGGAGCTTGTTGCTCGTGTAACGTCCGGTAAGAATAGCAGTACCACCACCCAAATATTTTATTTTTTCTTTTATTATATTGTTGCGCTATCGCATGAATTGAAGACCGCGGAAATGTGAACCACTGCTGGCACCATACGTTACGCGTAGGAACATTACAACACAGATGTGCAGGGTCGATAAGCTGTAATGGGCCAAGCTGTTTCTAGTTACGTTCCGCGCCAGTAGATACCATGTGGCGATAGTGATGTTACTACTACCATGTACACCGAATCGGTGAATTTCAACACACAGCAAAAGAGAATCGGTGTGATTCTGTTACCGCCAAGACTGAATGTCAATCCTTTTCTGGACCGCCATTATGGGTGATTGTAGGGTCGACAAGCTGTAATGGGCTCAGCGGTTCCTAGTTACGCGACCCAGGTCTACCAGGTGGCGATACTGACGCTAGTCTTACATACATACCGAATTGACGAATTTCAACTACATTTGCAAAAGGAAATCGGTGTGATCTTTCCCGCCAAGACTGAAATGTCAATTCTGTTCTGGACCGCCATTATGGGTGATTGGAGACCGTTCACGACGAAAACGAGCAGCCAAACGAACTTGAGACATAATTATTATTTATTTCATAGTTATTATAATTGAAGCTGTTTTCTTTTTCTAGATATGAAGCAAAGGAAGAAATGTTCGATCATTTCCTGCAAGGAAAATAGAGGTTAAAAAATATTTGTACTGTAATTGTATATCTATTCCTATGTATACTTATGTATATTATGATTCGTTTGTACTATGAATATTAATAAAACAAAAGTAACTGAAATATAATGTTGTTATTTCCATTTTAAAATAAAATTGAAAAGAAAATATGAAGTCAAGCATTAGAATACAACCATTGAGTATACATTAAGTTAGATGGGCATGCTCTATATAAATTTCTGCCTTTAGTTCGTCCCCGCCACTAATCGCAGCGCTGTTACGCGTCTTTTTTTTAACACGGCAGCTTTTCTACCCTGCAGATGTGAGAAAGTTGACTCTTCGATGATCAGGGGGAGGAAACTCTTATACAGAATCGTAGATCAGTTCAGTCTTAGTTGCGGGTTAAACTATAGATGGCGCCACGTACAAGAACTACACGTACAGCTTTCAAATCCATGAGAAACCTACACAGTCTCTTTTCAAACAATACCAGGGTAGGCAAGCTGCCGTGTTATGAAAAAGGACTGAAAACAGCGCCGCTAGTATTCGCGGGTACGAACTAAAGGCATAAATTTTTGTATAGCATGCCTATCTATATTAATGTATACTCAATGGTTGTATTCTAATGCTTGCCTTCATATTTTCTTTTCAATTTTATTTTAAAATGGAAATAACAACATTATATTTCAGTTACTTTTGTTTTATTAATATTCATAGTACAAACGAATCATAATATACATAAGTATACATAGGAATAGATATACAATTACAGTACAAATATTTTTTAACCTCTATTTTCCTTGCAGGAAATGATCGAACATTTCTTCCTTTGCTTCATATCTAGAAAAAGAAAACACCGTCAATTATAACAATATCTTAAAAACTATAGCAATTATAATAACTATGAAATAAATAATAATTATGTCTCAAGTTCGTTTGGCTGCTCGTTTTCGTCGTGAACGGTCTCCAATCACCCATAATGGCGGTTCAGAACAGAATTGACATTTCAGTCTTGGCGGGAAAGATCACACCGATTTCCTCTTGCAAATGTAGTTGAAATTCGTCAATTCGGTGGTATGTAAGACTAGCGTCAGTATCGCCACCTGGTAGACGCGGGTCGCGTAACTTGGAACCGCTGAGCCCATTACAGCTTGTCGACCCTGAACAATACGTGAGTTGTCATGGGTGCGCGACTTGTTGCATCGAAGCGCATAGAGAAAACGTAGTATAAAAATATGTGTTTGCCAAATGTTGCTAAAAAGAGAAAGTTTCGGGAAAAATTGAGGAATGGAAAAGCAGGAAAAGTCAGTACAATTTGTAGACCCAAATATATCTGATGGGTTCGATGCGCCCAGAACTCCGCCATAAACGATCCCAAGCCCGTTTGAGAAAGAAGGAGGGTTATGTATGCAATAGTAATATTAGTTTTAAAATAAGTAGCTTTACGTAAACGTGTAAAAATCAGTATGTATGTACGTCTTTTAAATAAATTTCTAAAAATAAGTTGAATATTTATATTTTCCTTTAAAATAGCAAGTATGCTGAACTTAGCATCATTATTGTGAAAGAGAGGAATTAAAAATTCAGCGAACTTCACATAATGAAGCAAAGTTCAGTATACCTCTGTAAATACTATTATCTTTAAATCGGTAAGCAGTAGTACTATATGTACGATATATATAGCATACTGTGCTATATATATGTTGTGTATCACACTATTGTAAATCCCTACCTTATCATTAAAATGAAAGCAGCGCCACATATTATGTATTTTATGAATCAACAAGGGGACCGTAAGTTGAACGCGGTAAAAAACAAATTGTACGCGCGTTACTATGACGGGAAACAAAAAGTTGTAAAATAATTATAATTAATATTGATCTGGAGTTGCCAGGAGTGGAAATATACTAAATAGCTGTTCTAAGAAATTGTATTTTATTTCCTGATTTAAAACGTTTTAAAAGAAGAATCCCTCATCATTTGTGAAGAGTTCTTACTTTCCACGGGAAGTAACCCACCCTTTTAAGAAAATCCCTAAAGGGCCACGCAACATATAAAATCTAGTTCTAGTGTGCGGGTTCCGCTCTAGGCGGCAGCACATCTGCGAACGAAACTTAATGTATGGAAGTTGACACCCCCTGATGAACCCAGTGGTTAACACGGTTAACCTGATGGTTGAAACAGGTTGAAACCTCTAATTCATTCTAGTGCTAGTGGTAGTTTGGGTAGTTTTGCACAGTTTTGTGTATTCATAGAACTTGGTTTTTTAATACAACTGTTTTATAATCATAGTTTACATTATGGAATACGTGTACCATTTACCATTTTTAGTATTAGAAGTACCCAATTTGAAATTAAAAAAACCGTCATGGTTTGTAAAGCCCAGTGCTATGGTAGTTTTTTCGTTCATTCTTTTGTCATACTTTCTGGTAACAGGTGGTTAGTATTTTTACGTGATCTAATAATATATTACTCTTAATTATAAATCGTATATTTCTGCACAATATTTTTTGTAGGAATAATATACGATGTCATTGTGGAACCACCTAGCGTTGGTTCTACAACTGATGAGCATGGCCATACGAGACCTGTAAGTGCAATACAATCAAAATTATCTTTAATATAATGAGATATTTAAATATTAATTTTTTTATCTATTTATAGGTGGCCTTTATGCCATACCGTGTAAATGGGCAATATATTATGGAAGGACTTGCTTCCAGTTTTCTTTTTACTTTAGGAGGAATAGGCTTTATAGTGCTCGATCAAACACATAGCCCGTCAACTCCTAAACTTAATAGAATTCTTTTAATATGTGTGGGATTTATTAGTATTATTGTGTCTTTCATCACGTGTTGGATATTTATGCGAATGAAACTACCGTAAATGATACATATACTTATATTTACAATATAAATTATGACATAGAATTAATCTGATTTTTCTTTTAGAGGATATCTTCAATCATAAATGCATAAATATGGGAATATTATGAATTTCTGATGTGTACTACCTGTAGTATGTATTTTATTCATAAGTAATGTACTACTAATAACTATTATTATTTTGGATAAATTTTTATCAGAAACGTAGCTGCCATTTTAATTAAACTCAGATTAAATACAGTAAGAAAATATTAATTACCGGCCACAAAAAATTTGATGGCGTGTGGCAAGTGTTTGGGTCTGATTCGCCCGACTGATATTCACACGTAATTTCGATTCTAACGTGCTACTGGCCGAAAAAACCACACATTCGATATGTTGTCATGTGAACGACGAAATAAGAGTTTTGTTTTTGGTTGCTGGTGGCCGAGCTTCAGGTTTCCAGGAACGACATGCTGAAAATAGGAGATGCAAATAACAGACCCTTCTTGACATACTGATTTACCGCGCGCCGTCAAAACTTTTATGGTTGGTATCTATATTTTATATAAGTGTCAAACGTAGCAATATAGCATTTCATATATCATAAAAGACTTTACTCAAAAATGTTAATAACATTTACGGTCAAAACATAGAAGGTGTTAAAAGTTGATAATTTTCATTTGCTTTTTAATCTGATGAAAACTGATTTTCTCGCAAATGGAGGCTGATGGAGAAAAACGCATAGAAATATTCGTAATGAGTGCCACAAAATACATAAGAATTAGTATAAATGTTGGTAATTATACAGATAATGGTCTGTCCCATCGATTTCAATAATTTTTGGATATGTTGTCAGAATCATGATTCCAGGCAACCTTTTCCTATACCTGTAACCCCCGTCGGCCTTAGTTTTCGAGATGTCGGCAAAAAACTTTTGCTACTTCTACATTGAATTTTCCATATACATGCACGTCCGGGTAATGTCCAATAACGGGTACCCTGTTATGCTCACTTTACCGATTTTAATCATTTGGTTTGATAAAGGTGTTTGTAACGAGAAGATAAATTAGTGTTGGTTTGGGGTCGTTTTCAGAGAGGGTCGCCGTCAGGCGACCCGACTAAAAATAAGTATTGGAATTATATTTGCGCAAATTCTTATGAGGTAGCTTTTTGACGGGTCCACCGGATATAAAGTTTCTGAGTCGGGTGCTGCAGAAACAGTAGATCAGTAATCGCATCGTGCTGACGCACACCTTGCCACAGACGTGCATGTATAGGCAAAATTCAATGTAGAAGTAGCAAAATTTTGTTTGCCAATATCTCGAAAACTAAAGCCGAGCGGAAGTTACATGTATAGGAAAAAGTTGCTTAAAATGATGATCCTGACAACATATTAAAAAATCATCGAAATCGGCGGAACGGACCATCATCTGTATAATTACCTAAATGTTTTTTGCACCCAAAACAGTTCAATTTTGGTGACCAGTGTAATCTATTACTATAACATTAGAAATAATTATTCTTTTTGAATGCACTAAGTGTCATAAAGAATTTATTATATTTATATAATATCATTATAACAGATCATTTTCAAGTCATTACAAAGATACTGGATTACTCATGATAGCTGAGCTATCTGCTCATGCAAAAGTTGAATACAAATATCATTTATAATTCTATTAGGCCTAAAGTATGAATTATTGGCTGTTCCTTATTCCTTAATCCTGTCATTATGATAACAAAGTGGTCATAGAATGGTAACACCTGGACTTGCAGCTGACCATTAAGTTTTCTTTAACTACATAAACAGAACAGTGATATTTATTTATTAATTTATGTTGATGTAACAAGTATTTCTTATTAAAATGATGGCTTTAACAAAACGTGCAAACATTTTTTCTGTGAGTAAATAGAATTAATAAACCTAAAAGTGAATTGTGTTGAAGTATAAAGAAATAGAAGTAAGCGCAGTTATTGTTAATAGAATTTTCATTTCGTAATTACTATTTTAATATAGATAATTCCGTTTTAGGCAATTGGCTATACTTGCTGTTATTACAAAAAGGATTCATAGCAGACTATTATTTTTATTCTATGTAGCAAAAGGTTGCTACAAAGGGTTTACTCGTATAAGCATGGTATAAGTGCCCCCCACCCAGCTAATTGATCTTACCATTTGTGCATAATATTCGATAGGTTTCTCGAAAAAAAACCTTTCTACAGAGTATGAAAGCGCAACCCCTACTATAGGGGTAGTTTGCACGGTGAAACCTGTCAGATTTCTCATGTTTGGCTTAATAGGAAATTCTGAAAAAAATTATATAAATCGTAGCCAGTGTTATACATACCTCCGAATTTATTCAGATTATTTGGTTGAAAAATCAATTTTTAATCAATTAAAAAAGTAAAAAAACTATTTTTTTTTAATTTAAATGACCACTTTTATATTTTTACAGTTTTTGCATCATATCATAAATATTAACCCTTTCGCTACGGGCGTCTTCTCCGGCGCGGTATTCCCGCTGTACGGGCCGCTGCGCCAAAAGTGTGCACGCTGCGCGGGAAAGATCGTCGGCGGTCACACTTACGCCACGCTGCAACAGAGTTGCTTTGACGGTGTTTTTTTTAAAAAAAAATTTCCTTCTAATGCTACATGTTCAGAATAAGATATTCGATGCACAGTAACTCCAATCACTCGTCGTATGTACAATTCGCTGCATTTTATGCAGAGCGACTATAGTCGCCCGTAGTATGTCAGTGGCATCTTATGGAGAGCGACTATAGTCGCCTGTAGTATGTCAGTGGCATCTTATGGAGAGCGACTATAGTCGCCCGTAGTAGCGAAAGGGTTAATGTGTAATTTATTCAGATTTTTAGGTGTGGTGAAACATAGTTAAAAAAATTAAAATCTGTTATTTTCTTACTTTCCGTACACCAAGCAATGGTACACTACAGATTGGGGCTTTGAATGCGCATTTTCAGTTACTTTGTGTAGCGTAATTTATTGCCATACAAATTTTTAATCAGTAATAATTGGAGGATCTGGAATTTCTCCTGTATCTAACTACAATTAATGAAATATTACGATTACAACGGTAATTAACGTATCAGGAATCTGCGGACATTCGAGTGTTCCAGTTGGAGCTAGTCTGTACATACATGTTCCGCCCTTTATTCCGTACGCAAAGGACTGTACAGGGTGTTTCAAAAGGTTTTGTCATGGCTTCGGGGGGTTGTTCTAGAGCTCGGATTGGATGAAAATTTGTGAAAATTACTTGCCACAAAATTATTTGAGGAATCCCCGATTCAAACTGGCTCGGCTATCTTCTTCGTATTGTTCCGTAGGTAAAATGTCTGAGAGGAACCATGGGTCAGAAGTGAACCGTTCTCCCGCAAATCGACTTTTAATTGGGCCTCCGCGATCTAATTTTCGCTTAGTAAGTGAGAGTCAGCTGTTCCTTCGGAAAGAGCCACACAAGATATCCTTGTCGACTCGAACAGTCTAAGGAGAAGCGTGCTACTAGACATTAGAAATTGGGGGACTGGGTCACCGAACGACTAAGAGCAGTGCAAGTGTTTATGTTCTTTTCCCCGGGAGGACCCATGAGCGAACCTGACACCGAGCGCAGGTCATTGACGTCTTCCTAGCCGACAAGGATATCTTGTGTGTTTCTTTCCGAAGGAACAGCTCAGAAACAGCTTCGAAACGAAGTCAGGAAGGACCAGCTGGTAGTCTCACTTACTAAGCGAAAATTAGATCGCGGAGGCCCAATTAAAAGTCGATTTGCGGGAGAACGGTTCACTTCTGACCTATGGTTCCTCTCAGTCATTTTGCCTATGTAACAAGATGAATGCGAAAAGCTAGGCAAACAAATAAGCTAATATATTTGCTTACCGCGAATTTTGCGACAGGCTTTTTTCACAAATCTCCATCCATACGGAGGTGTAGAACAACCCCTGAAAGCCGTGACCATTAATTTTTTACACCCTGTACTATTCCCTTGCATCCGGAAAGTAAGAAAATATCAGATTTTAATTTTTTTAAGTATGTTCCAGCACTCCTAAAAATCTGAACAGATTACATATTAATAATCATAACCTTCAAAACCCATACAATTATAAATGTGATCAAATAAATAATTATTTTAGTATCATAAATTCATATCCGCTTTTCATTTCTTTTTGATATGATATACTTTTTCAAAAGATCTAAAAAAATTGCGGATTAATAATTGTAGTAATCTACAAACGCTATAAAAATATTAACGTGGTCACATGAATAATTAAGCCAGTAACATAAACAATTCTTGATTTTTAATTTTTTTAACTATGTTCCGCCACTGCCAAAAATCTGACAACATTATACATTAACATTTATGACATGATGCAAATACTGTCAAAATACAATAATGGTCATTTCATATTTTCAACAAAAAATTAATGTTTTTAAGCTTTGTTAACTTATTAAAAGTTGATTTTTCAACCAAGAAATCTGGAAAAATGCGAAGGTATGCATAACACTGGGACGATGTCTGTGATTTTTCTCAGAATTTTCCATTAAGCCAAACAAAAGAAATCTGATAGAAATTGTAAAAAAAACGTTTCAACTTATAACTACCCCTACAGTTGGGGTAGCGGTTTCATACTTTGCAGCATGGGTTTTTTTTAAGGACATATAGAATGGTATGCACCAAGATCAATTAGCTTTGGGGGCATTTTTTTCATGCTTATACGCCTGGACCCATTCTAGTCCTAGAATTTTGCATACTTCATTAGGCCTCTTCACTGTGATGATATTGTAAAATATTAAGTTGTTATTCAGTCTTATATTCACAATGTTATATTTCATAGGTTCCTTCGTACTTCACAAACGTATGCGAAAGCTCCTACAAGAAAGCGTGTATGATTAAAGTTATGAAAGTTAATTGTGAAATTACAGAACTGATAAGATTTTTACTTTGAGAAGTCACTGCTTTTCTCAATAATATGTTCAAATTCTGCAAAACTTAATGCACCATCATCATCTAAGTCAGCTTCATCGAGTATGTACTGAAGAAGTTGTTGCGTATCTGTTTCATTTAACCTTTGTGGTGCAGTAAGTCTATCGATTACTTGTCTCAAGTCACCGATACCAAGCATGTCATCACCATCAAAATCTGTATAAAGTTATATAAATTTATAAATATTAAATACATTTTGCAGCCGAAGTGACATCTATAAGTACTTTCTTAAAAAACAGAAAACTTACCAAATATTCTAAAGGCATGTTCTGCTTTTACCGCTTTAGGAGCAGCATCGCTAAAGACTGACATCATGTCCAAAAAATCTTCAAAAGTACAATCTCCATCTTGACTTGAACTGAACACTTTACAGATTCTATCTCCGAAAGGATTTACTCGTAATTCAGGATACTGTAAAATCTTTGACATTGGCAATTTTGCATTTCTGTTATGACCAACTTTTTCTGGAGCTAAAGCCTTAAATTTTTGATGTGCACTATTAATAAATGATAAACTGTTATTACTTAAATAATTTTTTCATATAAGATACTTAAAATGCTACAAAATAATCTTAAACATAATATTTCAAATACATTAAATTGTTATAAAGAAAGATGAAACATGGATACATGACTACCGAATACTAAAGACTGGTTTACAAAATAAATCTATATATGCAGTTACGCCAGTAGCATCATCTGCAATAATTTAAAGTTATATTTAGCAACCTGTTTATCTGCAGGAAGCTTCTCATTTTAGTCAGACGGTAACATATACTTGTACAAAATATTCTATTTATTCTGAGTGAACTGAATTCTCAATTCCTAACTTATTTTATTTTACATAGCTATGTGTTTTCCCTTGTTTATACTTGCATTTAGAAGTACCAAAATAATATAAAAGTTATGTGCATCTTTGACTAAAATAGTTTAGCATAGACGTTCAGTGTTATTTTACAAATGTTTTTACTAAATACAGCTGTCATTATAGAGAATATGATTAACTACACTGTAACAAATGCCAGCATTCTCCTACAGTAATAATGATTAAATACATACTTACTGTAACACTTCTTTCTTTGTAAAATATGTTAAATCCTATTTAAGCAAAGAGTTCATTTCAATAAATAACAGATTATCTAAATTGAATAAGATTTCGAAAGTGACACAATGTCAATAAACTTACCTGATAATCTTGCAATTCATCTTCAGTAAATTGACTTTTCCCTACTCCCATTTTTCTTCTGTAATTTATTTTCACAAACTATGTTCGTGATATCTCAATAAGTAGTGAATACACACTTATGTTTATTTAACTTGATTAACCACCATTTCTTTATACTTTGTCATTGGCAAATGTGATTAACATTACTTTGTAATAATTCATTCATTATTATCCCAATTGATGTAAACTTAATATTGAGTCTTATTAAGCATATACAAGGGACGAAGCAGGATAAATTACAAACGCAATTGGTGGTTGTTACAATGTAGAGGGCGCCAACACTTATCTGCGATATATTTTTGTACTATTGACTGTATGTGCAAGCACGCAATTTTAGGGGTTGAAATTTTCAGTGCTATTTTAACCCTTTCGCTACTACAGGGAACTATAGTCGCTCTTCATAAAATATTATTCACGTACGACGGACCACTATAGTCGCTCTCCATAAAGTACGGTTTACATACGGCGGGCGACTATAGTCGCTCTCCATAAAATGCAGCGAATTGTACATACGACGAGTGATTGGAGTTACTGTGCATCGAATATCTTATTCTGAACATGTAGTATTAGAAGGAAAATTTTTTTTTAAAAAAACACCGTCAAAGCAACTCTGTTGCAGCGAGGCGTAAGTGCGATCGCTGACGATCTTTCCCGCGCAGCGTGCACACTATTGGCGCAGCGGCCCGGTCAGTGGGAATACCGCGCCGGAGAAGACGCCCGTAGCGAAAGGGTTAAAGCAGTCTATGGCGCAGTAAGGAGTAAATCCGCTCGCTGACGCTCGTTCTTGCGCAATGTATAAATTTTCGCTGCAGCGTCTGGTTCAACAGGAGTGCCACGTTGGGAAAGACGCTCTTAGCGAAATGATTAAAAACATATGTAACATGCCAAAATAAAGAGCATATAAAATCATGAAATGTCGATTTATTTTTTGTTGTCGCTTATATACAATTAATTTGTTTGGCTTAAATAATAAGATCGAAAGATTTTGATTGGTATAAATAAATAAATAAATGGGATATATAATGCATAGTACGTTTCATAAAGTAATACTTTTAAATTTACTTGACATACTATGATAATGTAATACGAACTCGAAATTTCGCAATTCGCATGCATTCACTGGATTTCTTTTTAGCGACGCTTCGACGGATCATGTTGCGAAATTATAGTTCGCAAACTGACTAACATTTGGCTACTTGGTATCCTTGTAATATACCGACCGTCTAGTACATAAGTTAGTAATGTTTATACAAATATTTTGTACGGGGTGTTTCAAAAGGTTTTGTCATGGCTTTGAGGGGTTGTTCTACACCTCGGATTGGATGAAGATTTGTGAAAAAAACGTGCCGCAAAATTCGCGGAAGGGCAGCTGACTTTTTCGGACTGGCTTATCGCAATCATCTTGTTACGTATGTAAAATGTCTGAGAGGAACCATGGATCAGAAATGAACCGTTCTCTTGTAAATTAATTTTGATTCTCACCGAAATCGTGTCTCCGCGATTGAATTTTCGCTGAGTAAGTCAGACCTGCAGGTCTTCCATCCTCCGGAAAGAGCCACACGAATTATTCTTACTGGCTCGAATAGTTGAAGCAGAGTACAGTGAACCTCGAAAAAGTCATCAAGAGTTTCCCTCGATAAATGCATCATGACTATTCTCTCCACATAGGGGGATCCCCCTTGGCGAACCTCGACGCTCGACGAGGGAGCAGTGTAACATGATACCACCCGAATGTATCGGCGACACAATACTAATTGGAGGGTCGGCCGTTTTCACTTTCGTTTTTTCTTGTTTAACCGTTTGAGTGCCACGCGTCTTTGCTGTTTCCCCGTCCAAAAGTGCCAAGGAGCGCTTTTTCGCTTGTCGTATTCTCCATTCTAAAGCCCAAGCGGCGCGATAGCGCTTGTCTTATTCTCCGATTAAAAATGCCAAGAAGCGCTATTGCGCTGTTTTCTGCTCTTATTTTTGTACATTTTAATAACATTTGCATCCAACTGTTACATTGAAATTAAAGTTCGTCCTTTTATCAGCTGTATCATTATTTTATTTTTATCTAAAACGGAATGGTGTCGCAAAGTCGCGCATTGACAGAAGCCGAGCGTGTGCTGGTTGTCGGTTTCGCAGCCTAGAGCGCTGGCACTTTTCGAGCAAAACAGAAGAAGCGCAAAATCGCTCCTTGGCACTCAAACGGTTAAACCTTGTTAACGTATTTGTGAGATTTTTCTGATTAAAATTTGCCTTTTGCCTTTGCTAATAAAAAAATAGCTATTGAATGTTTTTATGAGTACTACATCATACTTGAGTTTCATCAAAATCGCTGATTGGCACCTCGGGATGTTCTCTTGTCAGTATTATATTGGTCGGATTCTAAGGGGGTATCCCACAACGAATGGATCGTTAAAATCTCCCCCCAACCGAAAAGAGAGAGAGAGTCGCATTTACAGAAAGTCCTAGTTATACTCGAACTGTCGAAATTATCCTCCTAGAATATCTATTCCCAAAGGCGCATTCCTATGCAGACTGGCCCTTTTCCGGTCCTAGCCCAAAAGTTACGAGGCATCCCCTTATCTAAAAATACCTCCACGTCGTACCCAATTTCCATCTCGATGCATCGCACATTTTCCCACAACCTTTCCCTATTCCAAATCAAACAGGCCCTTTGTTTTCTCCTGGACTAACGAAGACTGCCTGGCGGGTCATTATAGAATGATCCACCACTTCCGCTCCTCGATGCTAGCGACATCACTAAACATGATTTTCCCATTCAAACCTACGCTGCATCCCAAATTCCCAGGCAGTTCCAGCAAGTTCCTCTCCCCACCTTTCCTTTTCCTAGGAGTATCCCTATCCTCGCCCTTGGGAAGATCAAATATAAAAAGGGAACCTTCGAGACGCTAGACAGCATTTTTCCTTTATAATTCGTACAGTTGACATAGTAAAAACCTCGAATTCTGTAAACACATTTATTTCTAATAAAATAATAAAAGCGTAAGTCGTCTTGTGTGGTTCGACGACAGAACTACTTCTTTGAATCAGGGCTCGTTATCGGTATAATATTTATGAATGACGCATTCAGTCTCAAGGAAAATCCCACAACATGATATGTTAGTCTGAACGGCGATCAAAATATGTGAATACATAAAGCAAAATAACGAATGTTAAGAAAATGAAAACTCACCCTGATAATTTTCGAATGTGTGAATATATTGTTATATATATTATATAAGTCTGCTGGTCAGTGGTCGTTGATAGGGGCTGGACGCTGGACAGTAGGGCGGATAAATACCTATCGCACAGTCACTGCACGCGGTTATAACGTAAAAATGAAATTATTAATTATAATACGCTAATCTACATTAGAACTGATTAAATGGTATATCACTACAAACAATACGGTACATTGTTTAAAGGGGAAAAAGAAAATCTTATTTTACGTGAAAATCTAAGCTCTTCGGATCACTAAACGTCACCAAACTAAACTGAACTCCGTGACAAAAGTGTACACATTTTACATGGACAGTTTATCTTTGAAGAAAAGGGACATTTCTTTAAAATACTATACTCATAATTTCTCCATAAAAGATATACACTTATTTAATGAGTATAAAATTTGTCATTAACAACTGAAGATAGTAAAAGAATAATATACAGTGATTACTAATTTAATTCAGTACGACATGTCTTGAAGCATCGAAACACGCACAAGCCAACATCAGATTCTTCACATTGATAACGCGATTCTGGTCTCTTGTCTCTGGGGCTGGTTTTGCGAAGACCGGATGTATCCGGCGTTAAGGGCGAAAGGGTTAATTAGAGAATCTCAGATTCTCTTTGTTTGTTTTCATGGAACACGTCCACACACCAAATGATTTTTCAAACAATAGTGGAGTATAGAAAGAAAAAGAGGAAAGAGCAAAATAAAAAAAGAAAATATAGGTCTCGGAATGCAATAACGCACTCTGATATACTCTTCCCTTGAAATACAAGTGTCGACTATATCGGGTATTGAATCGCTTCCTATAAAATTGAATGTACCAAGTTTATTCCTCTAAATCATTTTATTTACTGTTGTGCTGGACGAAGTACATATACACTCCCGTCCATAAGTGTCCGGACACCTATAAAATACATGTAAATGCTGTATTTATGCTACAATAACTTACATATTTCTCAATAAAAACAATCTTTATTGAATATTTACTTATAGTAGAGGGTATAGAGAGCATAGTATATACAATTCTTACCACCAAATGACATAAAAAGGTTTAAATCTTCTTTTCGTCGATATGTCCTCCCCGTTTCGAAATAACCGCTTGCACCAGTCGTGGTAGTCTTGCGACAAGTTTTTGTAAAGTTTCTTTTTTAATTTCTCCCCAAATTGTTTTCAACATTGTCCATAACTGTTTTTCACTTTTTGGGCACTTGGTTCTCACTTGTCTATCCAATTCGTCCCACAACTTCTCAATTGGATTAAGGTCCGGCGACTGTGGGGGCCACTGCATAATTTTTACTTCATTATTCTCTTCCAGTTCCTTTAAATAGTTTTTACATATTTTTGCACTGTGCTTTGGATCATTGTCCTGCATAAATACAAAATTATTTCCAATAATTCTTTTCCCTGAAGGTATCGCGTTTTCTTTTAAAATGTTCAAATATTGTTCTTTTCGCATTATGCCTTCCACTTTCACTATATCGCCCACATCATTACCCCCAAAACACCCCCAAATCATAACTGCACCACCACCATGCTTGATTTTAGGCACAACACATTCTGGAAGATATTTTTCATTGACTCTTCGACGAATGAAAGTGCGCCGATTGTCACCAAATACTTCAAATTTGGATTCATCTGTCCAAAGAACTTTTTCCCATTGGGAAATGGTCCAATTCGAATGATTCTTAGCCCATTCCAGCCTCTTCTTCTTATTTTGTGGCCTTAGAAGTGGTTTTTTTACTGCCACACATCCTCGCAAGCCCGCTTTCAGCAATCGCCTCTTCACCGTCGTACTGCCAATAGGGTCTACTCTATTTTCATTAACTTTCGCTGCAATTTCTTGTGCAGACATTTGCCTATTTCGTTTGCTGAGGACTTCGATGTATCGGTCTTCTGCATCAGTGGTCTTTCGAGGCCTTCCTGATCGTTTTTTCGAAGATAAATCCTCCGGATCACGATATTTCACTACAGTATCGTGGACCGTGGACTTTGAAATCTTCGTTTTCGCAGCTATCTGTCTAATAGAATAGCCTTCATTAGCTAGAACTATAATAGCAGCACGTTTTTCTTTGGATAATTCTTTTCTAGGACTCATCGTTGCGATCACTAGCAGTCTCAAACTTAAACTAAAGTGTTCCGAACGCCTGCATTCCGCTGCTCTCGTGTTTATAAATCTTAAGTGGCCGATATGCAATGTATGGTATTAGAATGCATACGAATGTATAAAGGTACACATACTAAATAGATCGCACTGTGAGAAACGAACGGATGAGAGACAAAGTCGCCTAAAACTTGATACCCTCATAACGCTTCTCTATGTACGTTTTCGCTTACTTATCAATATAATAACTATATCAACACTATTTGGTAATAAATATTGCTTGTTTTGCTCAAGAGCAGTATCAAGATTAAAGTACAACGTAATAAATCCATAGAAACAACTAAATTTAAGAAATATTTATGCGAATTCCGCAAATACGTAAGTGTCCGGACACTTATGGACGGGAGTGTACGTCGCGGGTACGGTCATCAAAGAGTTAAACTTACTCGAGGAATGCATTATTTAAATAATTACCCAAGGATAAACCAGAGGAAGTCGAAACGCATGAATCGGAACAGATTATTTCAATTGACATTTTTATTTTAGTTATAGTAAATGTAAATCTATATTCAACATTATAGATCTATTACCTATAATATATTGTTACGAGCCGGGCGAGTGGCAGAACGAGACCGAATGCGTTAATACAATTTTTATTGCGAGAACTAAGGATTGCAACGAGTTGAGGAATAATATCCAGGGAATTATATCCGGGGACCGGACTAATCTATAGTCGGACTATAGAGTCGCCGTACATCCGTTAATAACGAAAAACCTTGCGGTATTTTCGCGCTAGTATAGCAGATCAGTCCCGTACCAAAGGATACGGGGGTACCGCCACTAGCTAGTAGTAGGGAATGGAAATTATTGCAACCCGTAGACTCTTTCTCTTCTAATGAAACACCCGTAACTTTAATTTTAAAAAATCTTATTCACCCCGAGCGGTAAGAGTGAATAAGGGAGATCGTTGCTCTGTTACAATGAAGATTAAAGGAAGTAAATTGAAATAACTAAGACGTATGAAATGTCACAATGTGACATTTTATTTTAAATTATTTAAATTAATTTTATTTTAAAATGGAAATAACAACATTATATTTCAGTTACTTTCGTTTTATTAATATTCATATTACAAAAGAATCATAATATACATAAGTATGCATAGGAATAGATATACAATTACAGTACAAATATTTTCTAACCTCTATTTTCCTTGCAGGAAATGATCGAACATTTCTTCCTTTGCTTCATATCTAGAAAAAGAAACCAGCTTCAATTATAATAACTATGAAATAAATAATAATTATGTCTCAAGTACGTTTGGCTGCTCGTTTTCGTCGTGAACGGTCTCCAATCACCCATAATGGCGGTCCAGAACAGAATTGACATTTCAGTCTTGGCGGTAACAGAATCACACCGATTCTGTTTTGCTAGGGTTGAAATTCACCGTTTTTTTTTGTTTTTTTTTTGTTTATGACTGAGTTGGGGTGCGTACCGCGCTAGATAGTTGGGAGAATGAACTCCCACTAGAAACGCTGCACCGCAGTGGGGAGCGCCTGTGGACAAGAAGCCCACTTATCTCCCAATGGGAGTGAGGTTGGGGTTACCGACAGAGGTAAAAACACTGTAGAGTGAAAAGAAGTGATGATGCAGGAAAATTGCAAAAACCTGCATACTTGTAACAACTACAGCAATGGAAGCTTTAAGCGACTGAGTAAGATAAAAAGGAGTAACACTATTACGAAACGGAATTTAACACACGCATGCGTCGTCCTTAAGAGGAAGGGCGAGCAGCGTGCCAGGGATCATCTAGCGAGCGGAAATGGCACTTTGGCGACGTAGGGCAGGCAGTCTGGAGTGTACCTTCCGGTGACTCGGATCAAGGGATTTTCATGGGTGGAGACATCAAATTTCTCAAGCATGCCGGCAATATAGCTGGTTAGTAAGGAAACTCGGGCAAGCTTATGCACCTCCAAAGTGGAAGTACGCCAATGTTTATTCAAAATGACTTTTAGGATTTTTGATTGCACTGACTGGACCTTTTTTCTTTGGGAACGTGGTATCACGTTCCACCAGAGAATAGCACCGTAAACCAAAATAGGTCTAAAACACATTATGTAGGTTAATATTCTGAGATTTAGTGGAAGGTGGGATTTTGGTCCAATAAAATTGATTAGAGCGAAGGCGGCAGAAAGGGTTTTTGACATGCGGTCCGAAGTGGCTTGCGTCCACCGTAACTGGCGGTCGAGGATGACGCCAAGGTACTTGACCTGCGTCGCCCACTCAATGACCTGGTTGTTAACGGAAATTTTATGGTTGAGTAGGAAACTATTAATATTGGCTCTGGAGAAGAAGATAGCCTCAGTCTTAGAGGCGTTGACTTGAAGTTTCCATGCGGCAAAGTGTTTAAGAATGGAGTCGAGATAAGATTGAATACGAGCTAGCAGGTTGGCACGATTCTTCTTAGTGGACGAGGAGTATATACATGTGTCATCAGCATATAGTGCAACTTGGCATGATGCTTGTTGCGGTATATCGTTAATATATAGATTAAACAGAATCGGTCCAAGGACTGACCCTTGAGGTACTCCTGCAGATGCGTGATAAATTGTAGATTTATGTGAGTTGTAGAGGACATAGCAAGTACGTTCCTCTAGGTAGGACTTTAAAAGCCGTAAGATCGTATGAGGTATACCCATACGGTTGAGTTTGAACAGTAGCGCTTGATGCCAAACCGTGTCGAAGGCTTTGGACAAATCAAGTAGAATCATTACTGTGTCACGCTTGATATTGAGGCAGTGAGTAATGTGCTGAGTAATTCTGGCCACTTGAAGAATAGTGGAGTGCCGAGCTCGAAAACCAAATTGTTGGTTGATTAGTGTCTTATTGCTGCCTATGAAAACTTCAAGGTTATGGTGGATTACCTTCTCAAAGATTTTACCAGCTATAGGAAGCAATGTAATCGGTCGATAACTGGATGGATCTGAGGCCATCTTCCCTGGTTTTAGAATTGGAATAACTTTAGCTTCCTTCCACGGAGTTGGAAAGTGAGAATACTGAAAGGAAGATTTAAAAAAGTAATACAATTGACAGACTATTTTACGAGAAGCGTATTTTAGCATAGATACTGTGACGTTGTCTGGTCCTTGGGCTTTCTTAGCCTTCATTTTCTGAATGGTATCGTGAATTTTCTTTGGTGAGAACAATATTGGGTCGTCTTTATCTGCAGGAGAATCCCAATCAAATGTATCAAAGAAGAAATTGACCTTATGGGCCTGGTCTGAGGGTAGTCCCAAGGCCTCGCTGTGCACCAGGGAGTAGGATTTAGCCAAAGTGTCAGCTTGTTCAAATGGGGAGTATATTTTAACTCCGTTGACCTCAAAAAATGAGGAGGGAGGAACACGGTTTGACTGAGAGAAGGAGCGATAAGACGCCCAGAACGTGGGATCTGGCTTGGTAAAATGTTTTAACATGGTGACCCAGGCAGTCTGCCTTAGAAGTGATATCCTGCGTCTTATAGCTCCTGAGTATTCTTTAATCAGGAAGGAAAAATACGTTATAGACGTTTTTTGTAGATGTTTGCGAGCTCTCCTTCTCATTCTTATTAAGGAGACCAGGATTTTGTCATTTGCAATGGCGTCCATCCTGCCTGAACGTGAGGTCTTGGGAGAGAGGACCCGTGCTTGTAGATGACATGTATGCAAAAATTCAGTCAGGTTGATGATTTCATCATCTAGGTGCTTGGTAGATGAGAATTTACTTACAATGGCCCATTGACCAGTCAAGTCACAGTACCTTTCCCAGTCTGTAATTGAATTATAATGATTGCAGTTGACAATGCCAGTGGTGGAGATATCATTGAGTATAACCGGATGGTGAGATGTTCCGAACAGGTCCCGAGCGGTGCATTCCAGATTTAATTGCAAATCGGTAATAAAAAAGTCGATGACAGAAGGAGTACGTCTGGGTTGAAAATGAGTGGGCGATGGCGGAGCAATGATTCTAAAGTTGGAATGTAACATGCAGTTATGCAGGACTGTACCTGCTTTGTTGGCAGTAGAATTGTGCCAAAAGCGATGTTTGGCGTTCCAATCACCACCGATCAAAAAGGGCGAGCCGCAATGAATAATGGAGTTTATGTCACCTTTGTTTAATATCTGACCTGGAGTAACGTATATTACACCGATGAAGATACTTGGCTGGAACAATCGTATCACTAGCAGTTCCAGGTCCGTTTGATTCCGAGTCACCGAGAAGTTCAGGGAGTTATTGATTATTATAGCTACTCCACCTCCGCGAGAGCCCCTATCCCTACGGACCACAGTGTATCCCGGGATCGAGAAGGTAGAAGAAGGGTTGAACCAGGTTTCAGTAACCAAAAGAATGTCACATGCATTTCTGTGCAGTTGGATGATAACCTCGTTACGCTTGGGAGACAATGACCCTGCGTTCCACAGCATGATTTTTGGAAAGGAAGCCATTTGATTAATTTAATTGGGAAATGATATTCCAGTAAACGTGGAATTTTTCCGCGTTCGTGCTGCAGGATTTAAGTCTAGATATCAGGGTATTAACTGTGGTTAAAATGAGATCCATATCGCAGAGCGAATTTAATTCTTTAAAAGCGTCAGATAATTCACTGAATTTATTAAGGTTGGCGTTTTGACCTTGTGCGGAGGTTTGCAGGAGCTGAATACGTTCACTAGCGCTGGGTCGGAGGACATCAGCGTAAGAGCGAAGAGGATTGACTGGGTGAGAGATTTGAGAGCTCTTGGGTGGCAACGGGAAGTGGCCGATTCCAAGATCAGAACGTTGATTTGAAGGATTGACAGGAGCTGTAGAATTAGCTGAGCGCTTGTCGAGGTATTTTGCAAGGGCGGGGCATTTGCTAAAGTTGGCTGTATGGTCACCAGCGCAGTTTGCACAGTGGGGGGTGACATCAAATGGTTTGGAACAGAGAGAAGAAGAGTGTGGACCAGCGCACTTAACGCAGCGCTCTGGAAGGTTGCAATTATTAGCCGAATGCCCATAAGCCTGGCATCTGAAGCATTGGGTATACAAGCGCTTGGAGAAAAATTTTTCCCAGTACACTCGTACACAGAATAAGTATCCAACTTTAGAAACCGCTGATACGGCGGTGGCTGGAGGGAAGGAAACCTTGTAGATTTGAAACGCCGAGGTAGAGTTTTTAGGAGTAATATTGGAACATGCCGAAGGAGCAAGACCATTCGCCTTTAGTTCATCTAGGAGTTCATCGGAGGGGATGAGGGGAAGGCCTTTGAGGACCATGGCGAGAGACCTTTCGGTCGCAGAGCTGAAAGTGAAAAAAGGAACTTTGGCGTCCCTTAAAGAGTCTTTGAACTTATTGTAGTTGTCAAATGTGAAGAATTGCAAACGGATGCTCTTCCCAAGGAATTTGGCTTGGTACGCCGAAGCACCAAAGTCCAGGATCATTTTTTTGTTAAAGGATGGAATATTACCATTGAAGTTTGAGATATATAGGGGAGGGGGTCTCACCCTCCGTGCAGGAGCGGTAGAGCTTTGAAAGTCCGCCGCCGAAGCAGCGGCAGCAGCAGACGGCGTGGACGGGGGTTTAGGAGGAGGAACAGGAAGGGGAGGGAGGTCTTCGTTAAAGAATGATAAGGCGTGAAATTTGTTTCTGACCGGAACGTTGAGGTCCGAAAAAGATGACTGTAAAGATTGCGCATCAAGGGCTGCCCGGGGCTCCCTTCTACGCGCCTTTTTCTTTTTACGGGATCCCGAGATCTGCGGGGGTTTGAACGGAATTTTGGGCTCTTTTCCTGAAGCAGAGGTGGTTACTGGAATTTTAGAGGGAGGAGCTTGGTCTTCCGATTGAGTCGAGACAGTAGTGATGGATTTCTTTGCGGATTCTTCCGAACTAGTATCCATGGTTTGTTCCGGTGGAGTTTCTTTGTTGGTACGCCGACCGACGGTGGCAGCGCATTGGTCGGCGGCTGAAGCGCCAAAGTTAGATTCAAATGCTACCGGTAGCGGCTGGAGTTTAACCCTCCGTCCATCGCGTCATGAGCAAGTTGCCGCACATTTTTCTTTTTTCATTAATAACTTTATTATAATGAATGTTACAGACTTGGGATAAATAGAGTTCGTGCTTCAAGCATTTTTGAATCGAGTAATCGAAATTTTATAGGAACACTTAATTTCTAAAGTTAAATATTTCGTTTTAAAAGTGACAAAATTCAAAAAATGCGGCACTGTGCTCATTACGCGAGTAGATTTGGATAGTCGTTTTCTGTTACACTGTTGCCATATCTAACTGTAGTATGGCCAGCAACACTTTAGTATATATTTTAACAATGTAGTCACAACGATCTCATTAGAATTAGTTTAGTTGAATATTCATAATTATTTATTCAATAAAAATTAGTTTTTTATATTAAGGTTAAGCTAATAAATACATACACATATTAATTGCGAAATAAGTGCATAATTCTGTTCTGTAAAATTGAACAAAACGAAAATAAGTTTTGAAGGTTACAATCCAGGTAATGTAAAATTTTAATATTTTTTACTGATTATAATTAACATAAATCGTGATAATTATATATATTTTTTATTTAGAAACTATACGATCTCAATTTATTAATTGTTTAACCTATAAATCTTAATAAAAAAAAAATAACAAAGCTATTTTTGTGTAACCTACTACATTTATTATTGGCAAATAGCATTCATCATCAGTAATAATTCGTGTCATTTTTCTAATTGTGAATAGATACATCTAAATGCAATAAAAAATAATAAAATCAGTTTTTTTTACTCCAAATATAAAGTATATACTTATTTATCTGGTCGTTTTTTAGATTTCGACATACTATGGCATCACGACGGAAGCAAAACTTAAAAGAAATTTTAATTGACGATGATGTTGATGATGAATGGAGATTAAATTTGATCGATGATCAAAGTGATTGTTCCGACTTGGAGA
Organism: Cerceris ruficornis; assembly: GCA_963989415.1. Taxonomy (NCBI): domain Eukaryota; kingdom Metazoa; phylum Arthropoda; class Insecta; order Hymenoptera; family Crabronidae; genus Cerceris; species Cerceris ruficornis. The sequence goes on from OZ022528.1 coordinate 15,347,458, forward strand.
GTGATAAGGCATTAGATAAGGATCAAGCATCAGATGAAGATGAAGACCAAGCATCAAATGAAAATGATTCACCGAATACTAATTTATCAAAGAAGTTTTTATCAGGAAATAATTCATCAAAGGCTGCTTTGTCAAATAAAAGATCATTGAAGAATGATTTATCAGAAAAAAAACTTTTTTTTATCGGAAAAGATAAAAAAACTGAATGGTTAAAAACACCACCTCAGTCAGTTAAAACTCCTCAACGAAATATTGTTTCAGAAAATAAAGGAGTAAAAAATATTGCCAAAAATTGTTCTACACCGATTGATTGCTGGAAACTATTTTTTCCTGATGATACCATCGATCAGGTTGTGTTATTCACAAATTTAAAGTTAACAGAATTACGACAAAAGTACAGCAGAGAAAGAGATTGTTTGCCAACCGACCGTGAGGAAATACATGCTCTGTTGGGAGTTTTATATCTTACCGGCATAATGAAAATGTCTCATGTGTGTATATTGGACTTGTGGTCCAAAGATGACCTATCTCCTAAATATTTCCAACTAGTTATGAGTTCTAATCGATTCGCTTTATTACTACGAGCTTTACGTTTTGATGATATAACGACTAGAAAAGAAAGAAAGAAAGTTGATAAATTTGCACCGATTCGTGATATTTGGCAAGAGTTTTGTGAAAGGTGTATACAAATGTATACTCCTAGCCCATATTTAACAATTGATGAGATGATTTCAGCTTTTCGCGGAAAATGTAGTTTCAAACAGTACGTGCCATCAAAACCGGATAAATATGGATTAAAAACTTTTGCAATAGTTGATGTAACTAATAATTACACAATAAATATGGAGATGTATCTAGGAAAACAGCCAGGAGGACCCTTCCAGACAGACAATTCAACTTCAAGCATTATTAAAAGAATTGCTCAACCGATTTTGAAGACTGGGAGAAACATCACTATGGATAACTGGTTTACATCGATTCCCCTTATTAGGGAGTTGATGGAAAAGTTTAATACAACTGTCGTTGGAACAATTAAGAAAAACAAAAGAGAATTGCCATTGGAATTTACAGAACCATCATTTCTTAAAAAGAGACCTGTTCATTCGAGTTTGTTTGGTTTTCATAATAACATGACTTTGGTTTCATATAAAGCTAAAAGAAATAAAGATGTTGTTTTAGCTTCATCAATGCACAGTTCAGCTTCTATTGATCAAACTTCAGGAAATCGTCAGAAACCTGAAATTATTACATTTTATAATGCCACAAAGTCAGGAGTTGATGTAGTTGATAAATTGAAAGCTACATATAATGTAGCACGATCAAGTTGTAGATGGTCATTAACTACATTTTTTACTTTGATGAATGTTGCTGGAATCAATAGTCAAGTAATTTATGAACTCAATACTAAAAAAAGCATCGAAAGGAAAAAATATTTGAAGATAGTTGCCAAAGAACTTACCAAATCACTAATGATAAGAAGAATGACGTGCAATTCATTGCCACGACCGCTCCGTGACTCGATTAGAGAAGCTCTTAAAATACCAAACGATAAAAAAAAAGTAGTTGTAGTATCAAATGGTAGAAGAGTGTTATGTGAATATTGTCCATCGAGACTTAATCACAAAACATCAACTTTTTGTGCATCTTGTCAAAATCCCATTTGTGGGACACATACTTACAAAATATGTGTTTATTGCAATGAGAAGAATGTGGCGGATAATAACTTTGAATAATAATTTTTTCAACAGTATTTTTGTAACAAACGACAAAAAAATTAAGATATGTGATAATATGTGATAAAATTATCTAATAATTTAAATCATGAAAGTTGAAATGTTTAAAAAAAAAATTTGTTGGTTGTTAAACAGAATTTAAATTTAAAAAATAGATTAATGTAAAATTGTCACATATTTATCTATATATAATGAAAAGTTTGTAAAGTTTATATTTTGTTATTACTCTTGATATTTTGTTTATTGTCTAGTGTTTCATTGAATATTAATAATTATTAAAAATAAATAATGTTGTCAGTATATGATAATTAGTTCATAAGCAAAATTATATGTTTTATAATGTTCAAATTAAATTTAAGATACATATTCTATTGTTTCAGTTACTTTGTAATAACCATTGTCAGTTAATTTTTTGTTTGAAAATAAAAAATTTACTTTCAAATATTTACTTTTACTCACTACAATTTTTACTAAAATCTTACTTACTAAATTTAACTTATTAAAATTGACTTTTAACAATTTATTTTTTAATAATTAATGTGTGAAAATAATTTTATTTCTTTATTTTTTGGTTTAAATCTATATATTTCACAGAAGTATACAAAATCTTGTCATATTAATAATAAAAATACACGTGTTTCTAATTTAGAAATATGTGGCAACACTGTAAAGGCTTTAGCATTGCGGCACGGTGCCGCGACGCGAGTAGATTTGTTCGGGAGTTTCACGCGATGGACGGAGGGTTAAGCGCGACGGTTTTAGAGGTCGTCGTAGACGGGCTACCCAGGGCCAGTAGCAGCCCTGTTTTGTTTACAAGAGTAATATGCTTGAGAGTCAGCGTACGCGGCAGCGTTTTACATTTCTTCCCCACCGGGGGGGGGGGGGGGGGGGGGGCAGGATGAGGCCAGAGGAAGAGGGGAGAAGGTATCGCTCGGCAACAAGGCGAGTGGTACCATGTAGCAGAATATAAACACTCGCGACCTAGGAGTAGGTCATACAAGCAAAACAATAAGGTGGAAAACGTGGAAAAAGGAAAAATGGCGCACGTGGGGCGTGCTTGGAGTACGGAAAGAATAAAGAAAAATGGTTAATTAGTTCCAAAACTGACTTAGTTGTTACCAACAATTAAGCCAGGACTTGAGAAATAATAACGTGAAGATTAAGATAGTAATTAAATTGGACCTGTTTGTCCAGAAACTGAGTTTGAAATAATAAAATAATAATAATGAAATTAAGAATTAAGAAATTAAGAATTGAGTGACTCGTGTGAGTTGCAAATCAATATCAGTGATAAGACTTAGATTAATACTTAGTAGTAACAGCAAGTCAAGCCGCCGTAAAGGTCGGTAGACTGCGAAAACAAAATAAAATTAATAATTTGGTAGGACAAACCCAACCGAAGCACTGAGTTTTGATTGAATAATTAATAACTCGCGTAATCACACAACTTATAAATCGACGGAATCAAAATCAAAAAGAACTTAGCAGCAGCAACACGTCTGAACTGTACGACGGCGCGCGACGGAATGTTTGCTAGGGTTGAAATTCACCGATTCGGTGTACATGTATTAGTAGTAACATCACTATCGCCACCTGGTGCTAGCGCGGAACGTAACTAGTAACAACTTGGCCCATTACAGCTTGTCGACCCTGCTCGCAGCTGCTCGCAGCCTGTGCGGTCTGTATCAGGGCATAGTTGCCACTCGAGGGATTTTTTTTGACGCATGCGCACTACTAAGCCTCACCGACGTATATACTTTGCTCGATAATCAGGGTAGAGTCTACCTACTATTGCACATAGATACGTCCGTGAAAACAGCCGCCATCGGGCTGTGACGTCACATGCGCATGCGCACTAAGGCTCCCACGAGGGAAAAAATCCCTCGGCCTGGCATCACAGCATAGTTGCCACTCGAGGGATTTTTTCTGACGTCAGAGCCTTAGTGCGCATGCGCACAGTGACGTCACAGTCCAATAGCGGCTGTTTTTACGGACGTATCTATATGCAACATTAGGTACCCAAAAGGGGCCCTTCCCACTGGGAAACGTTACCACGTTCCGTGCCGTGTGGGGCGTATACGACCTACACTAAGGTGTGGTGTTCCGTTGGACGACAAATGTTTTGAATATTTCCATGTAAATATGATATTTATTTTAAAAATTTCCACTTCCTGTAATTTCTACCACATTGCAATTGCCGCGGGGGTCTAACGATACCCCATATTCGAGCAAAGTATATACGTCGGTGAGGCTTAGTAGTGCGCATGCGTCAAAAAAAATCCCTCGAGTGGCAACTATGCATCACAGGACTGTTCAAGAAGAAAACGAGCAGCCAAAAGAACTTGACACATAATTATTATTTATTTCATAGTTATTATAATTGCTATAATTTTTAAAATATTGTTAAAATTGAAGCTGTTTTCTTTTTCTAGATATGAAGCAAAGGAAGAAATGTTCGATTATCCCAGGGCCTACCTGGGAGCACCCAGTGAACTGCGGGGGATAAGGACATCGAGCGAGGGAAAATCGGAGTGAAAGTTTTAACAGAATCATGGGATGCGTTGAATAGTATAGATCAGAGAGAAAATAAAGTCCAAGTCAAATTTAATGGCTTTTTTTTTTACTCCTCACGAGCAGTGTGGTTCAGCGCTCTACGGCCACAAACCCACTCCCATCGTCTACATTATTTCCCATAAACGCAACGCTACATTTCCAATCCATTACTGATAAGGAAAGGATCCCAAGTGTTAGTGGCGGATTTGATTGAAACTTTGTGGGTTTGTAGAGTGATTCAAGATAAGAATAACGGTATGCATAATTCGTGCCCAATCGCCCTTTAAGGGCATAATGTAGGTTTTGTCGTGTATCTCCGTAACCTAGCGGTGTAAAATAAAATTATTTATATGTTTGAATTCAGAATAAAAAATGTCACGATTTTAGTTATAAGAAAAATTTAAAAATGTTTAAAAATAACGCAAAAGAAATCTTATTTGGAGGAAAACTTTTTGTAAAATTTTCTTAATGTAAATTTATAACGCTCATTTTACCATCAAACTCTTACCTAAAACATTTTTTCTGTGGCTTGTACTTTAACCGTTTGAGTGCGGGAGAATTTTCTTATGCATATGTTAAAAGTCCGGGATGAAATGCGTAGTATTTTTTTTTGGGAAACAATGAAAATGGTTAGAATTAACACTAATTGTTAGGTAACAAGTAATTTTGATAAAAAAAAAAATTTTTATTTTCACTTATTACAAAAATGTTTTGCTGCACAAATTCCATGAATTCCTTTTTTACATATAGCGCAAATTAAGTTGGATCGTTTAATTCCATTACCATTTTTATTACTGCATACATCACACTGTCGCAAATTTCGCCCAGGCAATTTTTCTAAAGAAAATTTTTACTTATTGGGAGTGTTCCTGTGGCTACTGCATTACTACTTACCACTGTATATTATTTTAATTCTTATATTGTTAAAAACCACAACTGAGTTAAATGAATAAAAACTGCTACTGATATCACTACACTGCTCTCAATAATTGCGTAAAGTATACTACCAACAGCAGCGTCTTCGCATTCTCGATACAAAACAAGAGAATCGCTATTGCGCTGCGCCGTATTTTTGGCATACGACAAGTGAAGCGCGATAGCGCTTCCCCGGACTCAAACGGTTAAGAGATATGTGCGAAAAAGTGCGTGTGTCAGTTTCAGGATGCGGTTAGTTTTCATGTCATTAACCCTTTGACTGCAGCGAAAGCCATTACTGTGGCCTATGGGCGCAGATATGCGTCCAGCACAAGCCGTCGATATAGACTATGGGCGCACATGTGCGCTCGGCGATGGCTTCGATCGTTTACTGCTGTCTTACTGTATTTGTCCAGAAATTATTTTATCGTATCCGTGCAACACTCTCAGAAACAACATACCTTGTTGCTTATCAACAAAAAAAAATGAAATCTCGTTTATTTGGTCAATTATTCACTATATCTTAAATTCGTTTAATCTGTTCTCAGATGAGTTTTTCTTTCTTAGATGAAAGTTTTTGTTTATGTATGGTTTGGACTTTATTTTTAAATTTTCAATATGCAAATAAATACATTATAATTATCAAATTATGGCGTTTTAAACGTTACGCTTGATGAATAAACAATATATATTGAAAATAAAAAATATTAATTTTGGAGTGGATAAAGTAACAGTAATTGGATTCTGTACTATATTATAATTTCATACACCGCCGAACGAATTCATATTGCGTGAAAAAGTATTCAGTCCCCAGCGATAACCATCGCCGGCCGCAAGCAGTTCACGCGAAGCACTTCGGCTCAGAGTATTCCGCAGTCAAAGGGTTAAAGGGTGAGTTTGAGCAGATCTAGGATTAACATTTTTGAGAATCGCGTCTACAATTTCACCCGATGGATCGTTTTTGTATTTATACCTGTATCATTCTCTACGATGTTAATGCCAAACAACTTACTACACAACGCCAAACCTATAAAAGGTTGTATGAATAGCTAGCCTGTGTTACGAAACTGAAACATTGTAAGGTACTTGTCATGAGAGTACATTCTGTCTACTAGTGAGACGAATCTTCTATTGGAACAGGCATTCTGTATCAAGAAGTAGGATATCAAGGCTGACTCTTAAAATTCATGTGTCCTACTTTGTATATACATGTATACAGGGTTCCTCAATCATCAGCAGGTTGTCACTGAACCAAGCATTTTGTTATTTTGGATGAACAGCTGGCCACAAAGTTTTAGAATATTCACAGATTGACTTTATAGACCGTACAGGATTCACAATTTCTAAGGCAGATAGTACTCATTGGAAAGTGAAAGGCAGTCCTAAACGTGCATAAAAAATGGTAAGTTCGCAGTTATAAAGAATATTTCATTTTGGTTGAAGTAACGAACATCCTTGTTTTGAAAGATATTACACCATGTGTAAATGCTGAATTACGAAATATTTTATAACAGGAAAATTTTCTACACATCCATCTGATTTGCATGCATATTTGGATATTTTTGTGTTTATAAATTATTTATATATTCTTGCAAATATGCATGGATATTTTTTAATTTTTTTCCGAGTGGTTTATATCTGTTTTTTGTAATTCTTCCATGGCATTTCAATGACCACCATGTCCAATCCATCTTTTATGGTAAGTTCTTCTAACCTGATACACCAATAACAAAATTGCCTGCTTCTTCCCAGAAACAGTTCTTTCTAAGGAATGTATTCCAGCTTGTATACCACCAAAACATGTTCAACCTTTACACTTACCGAATCAGTTTTGCCAAATCTTACTTACATACGACCTATTACCCCTGCTCTGTTAAACTACAGGGTCAATCATTTTTGCCTCTCGGAAATAAATGATACATAGTAATTTCCAAAAATTGTAATAAAAAAGTATGTAATATAAAAGTATTTCCAAAAATTGTAATAAAAGAAAAATAGTTTTCTTACTTATAAATTTAAAACTTATACTACTTTAACGTAATTATCTTATTCTAACTCAAATGGACTGAGATTTTACAAGCATCTTGGGAACATCTACCGACCCTTCTATTTTGCTCTCCTTATTGCTAAAGATTTCAGAGAGTTTTGTCGTTGAACTCCTGTTCGATGCTAAAAGTTGTATTTTTTACAGTTTCCGTGACAGAATTTATGACACTACTCTCAGGCAATGCAGTAGAATTGACAACTTCTGTCACTGTTATTTCGTCACTCATTAACATGTCATCCTATGCATAATATATTTCAGCATTAGTGAAATTATATGCAAATAAAAGTTAATACAGCTATTCACTCACCTCATCCTCCGATGTTTCGATGACTTTTCTAGCTTCTCGGAATCTCTGAAGAATTCGCTCATGAGGAGACGTTACGTTAAACTGACGGGGATAAGAAAACTGCTTTCTAATAGGTGTTACTCCTGAAAATTTCAACGTTATCGACATTAGAAAGTTGCAACTTCTTAACCCTTTGAGTGCTATGGGCGCACATATGCGTCCAGCGAAAGCTATCGATATAGACTATGGACGCAAATACGCGCCTGGCAAAAATGATCAGTGTACTATGCAACACTCGCAAAAACCACATACCTCGTCACTGAGTAACGATGAAAAACAAAATTTTGTTTTAGACGCCACTTCAGTTAGTTTCTGATAACTCATTTCTCCTGTTACGCCGTACAGTTATAATTGTTGGATTGGCATATTGTCGTATTAAACTTATAGTGCACGTAATTTTCATATTGATATTCGCCCCTGTTTCATACTTCAAAAATACTTTAAATGTTTTCATTCAATGTGGAATAGACAACGAAATAGTAATTGGACTGTATACTATATTATAATGTGTCATACACCGTCAACGAGATCCATACTGCGCGAAAAAGTATTCAGTCCGTACGAACTGCATAGGCCACGAGTATTCAGCACTCAAAGGGTTAATCCATCTTCTTCTTAACCTAATGCACGAAGGAAAAATGATACTGTACCGGTAGGAAGATCGCGTTTCATATCTTCAACAAGAAACTTATTAATATGATCTTCCAATATTTGTGAGTTTTCTGTAACATTGTTATGACAATTGGCTATTTCTTTAACTTGGTATTCCAATCTATTGTTTATTTCTTCCGCAATACGGCAAGTGTTAACTTTTTGTTCTTCCATAAATCGGATATGATTCGAACTTGCATCCATGACTATGTTATTTATGTCCTAGAAAAACAAAATTTACTGTATTGTAAAAAAATGTGTAAGAAATGTGCTATTAATTTTGTTTGGACGATGTACAGACTTACATTCATTGAGAAAAGAACTTCACGTTTGTCTTCATCCATCGTTTGTCTCATATCCTCACCGTCACATTCAACAAAGTCTTTGTATTGTCTCAAATCATTGGATCGTGTAGTCGTAACTACTTTTAATTCATTTACTACACTGTAACATCGTTCTATAACATTTTCGGTTTCATCGGTCTGTTACGGAGAAATATATTTATATAAATATGTAAATATATAAAAGCACTTTAGAATGATGCTGTCTTCTTAAATGAAATTTTACGGGAAAATTACCTTTTTTTTTGAAGCAGCCACGTTATTTTTAATATTAGCAAGATCAGTCTCGACCTTTGTTTCTAACCTCTTGCTTAAATTAATATTTTTATTGCAACTATCTTTTGCTTCAACTCTGACACTGTTGCAATTTTTATTAATGCCACTCAATTTACTAGTTAAGGCAGCATAACTTTCTTCGTCACTCTTAGTCAGAAGATCCAAATTCTTAAATGTATCCTCCATTAGCTATAAAAATTCATTTTCAGTTCAACATTTTACAGACTTGTCATAACAAGAGTACTGTACCGTACTGTTCCCGTTATACCTTTGTAAACATACGTCGTTTCTCTATAACTTCATATCGACGTAAAAGTAGATTATCCACATGCTTTTTAATTTCATCGAATTGTTTGCAAATATCATCGCAATCTTCAAGTCGACGTTTACAAATTAAATCCACACTTTGCTTCACATAAGCCGAAATATTATCGAATTTGTGAGATATATTATTGGTAAGGAGCTGCAAATTCATACCAATTTCATTCTTAACAAAGTTAGAGATTATTGGCGCAAATTTTACAGAAATAGCATCTAATGACTCAGTTTCACGTCCCAGTATACCGGTTGTGTGCTTCATCTCATCTTGTATCCGGTTTTGATAATCCTTGTACTAAAAAAATATTTAAAAGAAAAACTTGGCTATTATTTCGAAACTCCACATAAATGCAATCACAAATAAATATTCTTTTCTGAAGTTCGTTAATTACGTACAAAATTATTTATATCTGTTTTTAAACTATCAGTTTCAGTCAAATGTTGCTGTGTTAGGTTCATTGAAATCCAATGTATAGCATTGTGGAGACTTTCACGTTTAACAGTTATTTGTGTATCTAGAAGAAGTAATGAAATAGTTTTAACGAATGCAAGGAGATAAGTTTTGATAAAACTTATATCTTCGATATCTGTTATATGCAAATTGTGCCATTACCGACATCATTTTTCGTAGACATACAAAACTCTTGCAGTTTTTCCTTATACGTTGAAAGATCTTTTTCAATCCCCTGTATACGTTCTCCAACGCTCTGCCTGAATTCGTCTCCTACAGATTCGTTTTTCTTTTCCACTTGTCTAAAAAAATGCTTTTCTAATTGCGGATTTGGATCATGTAACTATCGACCATAGTATTACATAAATTTGCCCTATGAAATTTGTGCATTGAACAACATGTTCTTAACGACTTACGTTTTTCGAGCTATTTTATCATGTAATTTGTCTATATCCGCCGTTGCTGTATCAGCAATGTTTAAGAGAGTATGAGCTTGCGATAATAACAACTTTTCAGTAGAAACATGCTTTTCCATAAGATGTTTTTGCTCCTCCCTATTATGCTCAGTTAATTTTAACTGATGCTTTGTTGACTGCAATGCATGTGTAATGTTGCTCAGTTCACCTTTAGTTTTATGCAGCTCAATTGTCTGTGTGTCATGTTGTAGCGATAACTCATTAAATATTCTCTAAAACAAATAATGTTTCAATACACTGTTTCACACAACAGTACAAACATCCATCTACTGATGTTAAAGCGAAATATTAGAAAATCGCCATTTTTGAACATCTACAAATGATAAAAGTCTTGCAGGATGTTGCTCAAGAGATACACTATTACATATTCTGAAAGAATTTGTCGTTTATAAATCCAGAAATGGCCATTCTTTAACAATTTCCTTTCATTGATTATCAATATACCTCGTTATTTTGCAAACTTTCTTCAAGTACTTGTATGCGTTTGAGTTTTTCGCCAAGCTCTTTCCGCTGTTGGCACAGTATTTCTTGCATTCCATTATAATTATCGTGTGCAAGATATATACCATTCCTTTCACGTGAAAGTGCCAACTCCCGTCGTAATTTTTCAATCTCCTCTGTATATTCTTTAAGAAGTAGTTTCTTTGATAGTTTCTGATTTAATTCAGGACGAATGGTAATATTTCTCGCACGATGCGCATAATCTAACGTCGATAATGTTTCTTCAAGATTGATATTAGCAGGTGATATAGTTGCTATTATTGATGTTTTTGTACGCCCACCTAGTGACTCCTGAAGTAATCTTGTAAGTTTCGATTCCCTAATTGTGCACGATAAAAATACGTAAAATTAAGATGCTTTTTTTGTCCATGGAAAAATGCATTAAGTTACACAAACCTATAAGGTACATGAGGTGCTCTCTCCACAAGAGCTGTTATAACACGGCCAAGAGTTAATAAAGATTGATTAATGCTGCCAGCTTCCCTGGCTCTTTGATCGACAGAGCCAGATCTTCCAATATTTTCGCTTCCAGCTAGGTCTACCAAATTTAATTTACCAATTTTTAAAAGTTCATCTCCCTCGACCGCGGTTTCCTTTATGTGTACAGTAATTGAGAATATTGTGTGAGACCGACTGAAATTTAAAACTTGTAGTTTAATCGACAATTAGGCTTCAAGAATACATTCTATGTTTGATGTAATGAAAATACATCAAAATTGTAATATAAGAACCTTGACTGGGCATTCATCAAAGTTGCAGCAGTTCGTTTTTTCTCCAATCCTCTTTCAAGAATCTTGTATAAATCATTCTTACTCCAGACGGTCACTTCCTCCAATCCATGAACGATTACTGCACCTTTCTTTGATGAATCTTCATATAATCTATTAAACGTCAATTGCATATCAGTTTTTAATGAAATAAAATATTTTTTACAGAGAAATGAGTAACATATCGAAAAGAATAGTTATATTGTTTAAAGAGTTTTACCTTATTTTCGATGCATTATTATTAGGTGATAAAAGGTCAAACAATTCTTCGTTGTACAATTCTAAAAAGCTAACTCTGACTGTATATTCATGTGCATCTAAAAGTTGCAACTCATGAAATAGGTGGCTTAGAGAACGTGGTATGATGCCAGCAGTTGTATCCTACATATTACAATATCTTTCTGTAAATCTCAATAAAATTGTGTACTATACAAGTTATATTTTGATATTTTCAATATGAATTAGAAATTCTAGAACTTCACATATTTCAATTGCGTAGGATAGTAGAGTCCAACATAAGAAATAATTTGAGTATTTGAAGAATTTACTTACGCTTTGCCAGTTCAATGTTGAATCGGTGCTAATACCTTCCATTGTGAAGGTCTTTCCTGTACCAGTTTGACCATATGCAAATACTGTACAATTATATCCAGCTAAGACCTCCTCCAATAATGGACTGACGACTTCCTTATACACATCAGTCTAACAATTGAAAAATAACTTTAACACAAAGCTCATTAATGTCAAAAGTTTTGTATTTCATTTTTATATCACAAATAATGTAGCACAATTAGCTTTACTTCTTCTTCTGTTATGGACAGATACATAAACTACTTTCATACAGCACTGATTTAAAGTAATTGTGACTTTTATATTTAAACAGTCAAGGAAACTTTGTTAAGTAAAAAAAGAAAACAAATTTGTCAAATATTCATTATGTCAATATATGACATATAGTTTTTTACGATGAACATTATACACAGCTGCTTGTTGTTGATATATCTTTTACATAAATGCATATATATTATTCAAAATTTGTAAAATTAATACCTGTTTTGAAGATGGCCCAAAAACTCTGTCGAATGTAAATTTTTTAGAATACTTCTCATGTGAGTTTTCTTGTATTACTAATTCTTTGGTAAAAGATTCATCTGTTATTACAACGGTTTTACAATTTTTTTCAGCATTATTTTTTGGCCTATACAAGAAATAATAGTTCTAATATCAATATAAAACACAAATATAATATTAATACCTATGTAAAACATATTGGTTCATAAAACAATTTATCTTTAGCACATTTTTACTAGGAAATATAGTTATACCACGACAAAGATATTTCTAGTAATGCCGAGGGATCAACGATAAATTTAGATTAGTGGAGATGAGAAAAGCTCTTGGATTTCCATTTAATGGATACAAGTTTTTAATAAAATCTCTGTTGCAACCTTTTAAACTTGCCACATACGATGCTATATATTAACCTTCCCACTGTGTATAGGGGTATAAATGCACCACCGGCTGATGCAGACGTAAACAAAATGTTGACGAATGGAAAATTTCCAAAGTTTCTTTCGGAATACTATCTGTGATATGTTTCACATAACATTTAAAGAAATTTGATTGAAATTAGTGAAACTTGAATTTCATAGCAAAGCTGAAACAGGAACCGAGTGCTCAACTGTACAGGGGTGCATATATACTCTGATATTCTCCATGCAAAAATCCTGTGGTTTGCAATGCCTCGGAATTTGCTGAGGAGGCCTTTAACAATTAAGCGGTAATTAGAAACCCTCAATGGCAATTACTAGTCAACATTTTCTAGAGAACAATGATTTACCAGTTGATAACTTTTAATTTGCAAGCAGGTCGTGGCTATCAGTCTCGAGTCAACTTGGAATGTCTAGCAATAATAGCACTTTAAAACTTCTTACTTTTTATTCTTTAAATTAAACTTGTAAATTCTTTTATACTTATCTTTTAAAAATCAATAAAAATTCAGATGCACTTATGCAACCAAATTATTTCATCATAGTTTACACCAAAAATGGCGTAGGGTGCAATTAAACCCTTACTGTACATAGTTAAGGTTAGCATTTTTATACGCAAAGGGAAGATTAACACCAGATTCAGATCTTTTACAATTAGGACAGGCCATTAGGAAAATTACCATAGTAATTGCAATTATAACAACAAAAAACTTTACCTAATGCGAACAAAAACTTTTATGTATTGCCTTTTATCTCTTTTCTTCATACGTGTATCATTCATATTTACTTGTGTTTCAATAAATTTGTTTACTTATTGTTCTGCACTAATCCAGTTTTCCCGATGCTATTCGTAAAACTTTGGTGAACTCTTAAAATATACAAATAAATCCGTAACAGTTAGAAAAACAGAAGACAAACGGATAATTTTAAAAGTGTAGTTCTTCGAATCGCCAATAGGCGTGTTACGCTATCGCCAGCTATCGCGTGGGCTGTCCACAGGGGAAATCAGGGTCGGCAAGCTGTAATGGGCTCAGCGGTTCCAAGTTACGCGACCCGCGTCTACCAGGTGGCGATACTGACGCTAGTCTTACATACACACCGAATTGACGAATTTCAACTACATTTGCAAGAGGAAATCGGTGTGATCTTTCCCGCCAAGACTGAAATGTCAATTCTGTTCTGAACCGCCATTATGGGTGATTGGAGACCGTTCACGACGAAAACGAGCAGCCAAACGAACTTGAGACATAATTATTATTTATCTCATAGTTATTATAATTGCTATAGTTTTTAAGATATTGTTATAATTGACGGTGTTTTCTTTTTCTAGATATGAAGCAAAGGAAGAAATGTTCGATTATTTCCTGCAAGGAAAATAGAGGTTAGAAAATATTTGTACTGTAATTGTATATCTATTCCTATGTATACCTATGTATATTATGATTCTTTTGTAATATGAATATTAATAAAACGAAAGTAACTGAAATATAATGTTGTTATTTCCATTTTAAAATAAAATTGAAAAGAAAATATGAAGGCAAGCATTAGAATACAACCATTGAGTATACATTAATATAGATAGGCATGCTATACAAAAATTTATGCCTTTAGTTCGTACCCGCGAATACTAGCGGCGCTGTTTTCAGTCCTTTTTCATAACACGGCAGCTTGCCTACCCTGGGGGAAATGCGAACCACTGTTGGCATCGAAATACACTTACGTCATTGTTGCCACTGTTGCGTATCACACTATTGTAAATCCCTACCTTATCATTAAAATGAAAGCAGCGCCACATATTATGTATTTTATGAACCAACAAGGGGACCGTAAGTTGAACGCGGTAAAAACAAATTGTACGCGCGTTACTATGACGGGAAACAAAAAGTTGTAAAATAATTATAATTAATATTGATCTCGAGTTGCCAGGAGTGGAAATATACTATAAAGCTGTTCTAAGAAATTGTACTTTATTTCCTGATTTAAAACGTTACAAAAGAAGAATCCCTCATTATTTGTGGAGAGTTCTTACTTTCCACGGGAAGTAACCCACCCTCTTTAAAGAAAATCCCTAAAGGGCCACGCAACACCACGAGCACAGCCTAGGGAATTTCGACGTGGTGTGACGAGCCACCCGCCAGAGGGCGTTACGAGGCATCAGTCTGTAGGGAGTTCATATTTAGCGCGACATTTCCCTAGGTCGCGCCTAGGGAAACTGAGGATTGTAAGTTGGGAGGAGTGGATCTTGGTTCTTCAAGTCTTAACCAGGGTAGACAAGCTGCCGTGTTAAAAAAAAGACGCGAAACAGCGCCGCGATTGACGACGGGGACGAACTAAAGGCATAAATTTATATACAGCATGCCCATCTATCTTAATGTATACTCAATGGTTGTATTCTAATACTTGCCTTTATATTTTCTTTTCAATTTTATTTTAAAATGGAAATAACAACATTATATTTCAGTTACTTCCGTTTTATTAATATTCATATTACAAAAGAATCATAATATACATAGGTATACATAGGAATAGATATACAATTACAGTACAAATATTTTCTAACCTCTATTTTCCTTGCAGGAAATGACCGAACATTTCTTCTTTTGCTTCATATCTAGAAAAAGAAAACAGCTTCAATTATAACAATATTTTAAAAATTATAGCAATTATAATAACTATGAATTAATAATAATTATGTCTCAAGTTCGTTTGGGTGCTTGTTTTCGTCGTGAACAGTCTCCAATCACCCAGAATGGCGGTCCAGAACAGAATTGACATTTCAGTCTTGGCGGTAACAGAATCACACCGATTCTCTTTTGCTAGTTTGTTGAAATTCACCGATTCAGTGTGCATGATTAGTAGTAACATCATTATCGCTACCTGCTGACGACGGGGCACGTAACTAGAAGCAGCTTGGCCCATTACAGCTTGTTGCAGCTTGTCTTACCCTTGTTCGTTAAGAGGCGTTGTCGTTATTCTCTTTTCCCCGTTCCGCGCAATTATAATCTGGAACACGCGAGCTGTCTACGCAGCGAGCTATTTGAAGTGAGCTCATTAACTCTTTGACTACGGCAGACTTTGGCACGTACTGGCTGTACGGTACGGTGCGAATTTACTCGCGACGTCCACTACCCAGACAGACTGGAATATTGCAGCAATATTCCTATGTCCGCCTCTTTGTAGCTTGCAGGAATATTGCGGCAATATTGCGAACGTTGCAGGAATATTGCAGGAACATTGCGAACGTTGCAGCAATATTGCGGGAACATTGCGAACGTTGTTGGAATATTGCAGGAACATTGCGAACGTTGCAGGAATATTGCAGGAACATTGCGAACGTTGCGGGAATATTGCAGGAACATTGCGAACGTTGCGGGAATATTGCAGGAACATTGCGAACGTTGCAGCAATATTGCGGGAATATTGCGAACGTTGCAGCAATATTTAATTAAAACATTTATTTGTAATAATTCCATTTATTCAATTGAAATAACAAATGTAAAATTAATTTTGTAGTGGGTTTATGGTAAGATGGTAATTATAACATTTTGGTTATTTCTTTGGAATACCCATAGTTTTCATCCGATGACTGATGTCCTTGATTTTTCGAACGACTTGTTCTAGTTTTTGACTGTGACAGCCATTTCGCAATGGCGTGGTTGATATCTGACGGCGACCATGCCTCCTTCCCAATCATTTGTATACTTTCTGCAAAATAATAAATGCCCAAAGTAACATATGTGGTGCCGATATGACAATGGTAACACTTAAACAAAAAAAAAAAATCAACGTAATAGCTGGGTTCCAGCCATTTGACCGTCCAGACGGGAAGGCAAAAACCAGCATTTATCTCGGCAATACGGTTTTGAACGAATTTCCCAATTCGATCTTACTAGACTAGTAATTTTCTTTCTCTCCTCACTTCACCTCCTACGCCGTGACGTGACACTAGAAAACGCAACAATTTAAAGCTGCTGTTTCGCTAGAAATCCTAGGGGAATCATCGAACAATTCGATACTGTAGCTATATACTCTTCTTTCTCATTTAGAATGTTGGGGGGGGGGGGGGGGGCGTTGTATTCACAGTCGTTCGAATATTGCATTACATTAGATGCGTACGATTATAATTGTGCCATAGAAGCACGTGATAAAAGAACATACAACTTAAAATAACTAAATTAGTTACAAAATTCTGAACTGAAAATTAAATATTATTGACTAACTACTTACAGGGATTACGAGTAGTGTGGTCAGCATTACAGTTCTCAGTATTCTTAAAACAACCATCGAAACAATTGAAGGTATTTTATTAAAAAGCAGGATACAATGGCAAATATTATGAAAGTCGTAAAGGAATACTATTATGATCCTTTTAAATGGCAAGTAGAATTAATTCAATTTTTTTAACTATTAGTGAGTTACCATTCCCATAACCTGCTAACCATGCTGCATTCATGCACTATTTCATATAGAACATACTATATGCTTTTAATAATGTTAAAGCAACACAGTTAACAGTTATATGGTATTTTTTGATAATACGTGTACAATAAGGGAAACTGATTGTTTATATTTAAATTATGTGTTTTTAGCCCCGGTATATAATATAAATATTTGTTTACAGGTCAATAATTAAAAGTATTGGATTCTTTGTACTAGGTGTAAAAATTGCTCTTGAATGCAAGGGAATGAGCCCTATGCCATCGATTACTAGTTAAGCTTAGCTTATGTCAGAATAAGGTTCTGCTAATACCAGAAATTATTTCTAATTATTCAGTTGTACATTATGTACTTTTATCTGTGTGCATTTATTATAATGACTTACCTTGAAGTACATATATTTGTAAGATATGATATTTTTTTGTTGGAAAATATGAAATAAAAAATCATAAATATTTTGTTATTAATTTATTTTGACGAAATAATTTATTTACTATAAATAGCATTTATAAAGTAAACTATATTGTTTGTATAAAATTAATTATAAGGAAATTTGCTCATTAGTAATGTATTTTTCACCAAAATGTTATTACATTCTTGAGAAAAGTGAAAAAACTATTGGATAATTTATGCTCAACTTTTTGATTCAACTTATATTCTGTTAAAAAGATAGTTCCAATTTAAACATAGAAAAAACAGAAAAATTATTAAACAGCTGAACACGATCACATTTTTAAAAATGGCTACTTTAAAATTCTCGATATATATATATATATATATATATATATATCTCGAGAATTTTATCTCAATCTATAATTGAACGACGATGTAACTGCGCACTTGTTACTATCGTCATTTAACGTGTGTACTTTATAAAAGTACACATAACCTTTACTTACTACTCGATACTCTCGAAGATAAGAATTGATACTTTACGTTTACTTATTTCATATAATTACAGTTACGTCTGTCGAACCAGTACAATAGAAAGTGACAATAATTTGTTAAGAATTTATGATGTTCATAGTTTAATTATTGATAAATAGGAAAGATCGTTAAATACAATATTTCATGCATATAGAAAACATAATTGTCATTTAACACAAAGTGTCACGTTCTATTTTGATATACGGATAAAGTTTGTGACGGATAGAAAAGGTAGTTTTTACTACTTTCTACCATGAACGAAGAGTTTAACGCAGACGGAAATTTGGAACTTCCAGGTAACTTTGTGTTCTAAATTATAATTTAATATTTCAGAATACTTTCTATTCATTTCCGTTTGAACACGATAAGATGATATACTGTATTTGTCATAATTTAAAAGCAGCTTTTAACAGTTTTATACAATAAATGATTAATGTAAAAATAATGTTTATTTAAAACGCTGTTTTAATAGATTTAACCTTTATACAATATGAGACGTTTTGAATTACTTGGTCGTTAATATAATCCAAAATGTGTTTTGGAATTTCTTTTTGTTACATATCTCCTATTAGTACTCCATGCGAGTAACATTTGTATAAATAAAATAAATCCTTTAAACATTCAGTTTTATTGCAGTAAAGGTTTTTACAGTGTTAGCATGCTTATTTTATTTACTATTTTAGTATTTTTTTCTTTTACTATGTTATAATTACATGGAACCATAATATTAATAAGCATATAGTTTATCGTTTGAAAATATAAAACTTAGAAAAGATAATTCTATAATTAAATGTTATTACTCTTGTGCTGTAATAAAATCAATTATTGGTCTGTCTATTATATATTTATTTCAATATTATTGTGCATTTTAAATTAGTTTTTTTACTGTAATTAATTGTATTTCATTTATATAAAGAGTTTGACTACCTGGCTGCATATTTTCAAAACATTATTTGAATTTGATAATAATGAAGACTAGTATTATTTATTCAAACAAATTTCTTGTACAATGAAGTCTTACGAGTAAAGTATATTGAAGTATCATTACCCTGGTGGAAATATATCTACAACTTTTTATGTGACTCGACAACAAATTACAATTTTCTACAACATTTTGCGTGGTTGTAGAAAATTGTAGAAAATTGTAGCTTGTAACTACAATATTCTACGATATTCAACGTCTCACTAAACTTACTCGATTCTCTTATGTAATAAATTGTAATAAGTTGTAGAGCACTACAAGTTGTTTGTGTAGTATCTTATAGAATACTACAATATTCTATAACTTTCCATGTCATATCGAAAAATTTAGAAAATAGCCTTCAAGAGTCTAGCGCGTAGCTTGTTGTAGTATCTTATAGACTGCTACAAAATTCTACCACATTCTACAAGTTTTTATGTCTTATGTACAAATTTTTGGAAATATCTTTCAAGAGCTAGCCCAGCGCGCTGTTTGTGTAGTATCTTATAGAATACTACAATATTCTATAACTTTCCATGTCATATCGAAAAATTTAGAAAATAGCCTTCAAGAGTCTAGCGCGTAGTTTGGTGTAGTATCTTATAGAATACTACAACATTCTACAACTTTTTACAACTATTCGCGAAATTCTAAAATACTGTCCCAATCCGTGTACTAGGTTGTAGAAATTTGTTGAAATTAAACACAGTGAAGATAGGATTAAGTTGTAGAAAATTGTTCAATGTTGTAGCAATATATTGTAGAGAATTGTAGTTCGTTGTAGATATATTTCCACCAGGGTATTCACTATGAATAATACTCAATAAGAAATGTTATGGTTACATGTCACATAAAGTTTATACATTTCTACAATGTTTTACAACTTTCGTAACCCCTTAGCCTATAATGACATGTGACACTCGTGGAGCAATAAATGGAATAGGAAATTTTTAAATTTTGTAAAACCTATAAAATTGAAAATATCAGTGAGACCCGGCACAATAAAATTATTTCTATAATATTAATATTACATTAAGTTGCACGACATATCAAGAATCACTGATCAATTTTTATTTTAACAATTTAATTCTGAATCATTGCGGTGGCAGTCACAAAAGAAATCGTAGGGCAAGGGGTTAGTAATTGTTATTTCCTTCATAATTGTTACAATAATTTTAGTAACAGTTATATTATGGAAGGACTAGCATGTATATGTAACAATATCAGGAGATAATTGTAACTATACTATCATTATCATAACAAATAATAATTAAAATCTTTGGTGACTGATATTTTACCTGGTACTTAACAGTTAACCATGCAACAGCACATTAATGTGTTTTTTCTCTACCATCGATAACTAGTTGATGGCACATTAAAGTTTTTTGACATTCATGTAAAAAAGACAATATGATCCTAAACTGAAGGGGAAGCAGCTTAATTACTTTTTTATTGTAAATAAATATATTGAAATGTTTGTTTACCCAAATTAGACAAGGAAATATATATTTATAGCAGAATATACAATAAGATTGACTATAATAAGATATTTATGGTCGAGTGTAATATAACGTTAAACACTCATAAATCGTTTATTAATTACAAAAACAAGAATAACTATAAAAAGAAACTAAGTTTAAAACATAAATAAATATAAATTAATATAAGTGAAATCTGTAACTATCCTTTTAAATCGAAAAATTATCTTAAGCAAAAGTTTACATTTTGTATAATAATTAATGTATTGAAATAATTTATTTTCACAAGTACTATATATTTTGTAAGTTTCATGGTTTCTTCACATTCCCTGAAAATTTTTTTAAGAAATAAAGTCTTTTACGAGTAGTACATTAATTTTTCTTGAAAAACTACAGCTTCTGAAATACACATAATTTTATTGGCCGTGCACTCAAATTTTGCACCTAAAGAGCCGGACGGTTAAGTGTTAATATGAATTATAAAATCATTGGTTTGTATTTACTACAATTAAACGGATATTATATTAATGTTTGTAATATATATTTGACATTTTAAAATTTCTTATATTTTGTTTTATCTGCATTTGTTAATATATTATATTGACATTTTTTATATTTGAAACAATACGCTTAGATAAATTATTATGATGTGAAAGTGCAGAATGTGTTATTAATATACTGGTAACTTGTAAAAAATAATAATTCTGTTATTCTTGTATGGTTATAACGTTTTTGAATCTATGTTATAAGGATGATTAATTATTCTTTAAACTTTAATGTATAGAAGATCTGTTTTCAACATTTGGAACTTCCCTTTTTCATACTTTACACTGTCTTATATTTTTGCACATCCGTGTTATCAAACTATGGTAGACAATGATGCTTTGACAATACAACTTAACTAGTGTGGTATCATGTATAAAAATCATTTGATTCTGCATTGTTTGCAATTTATTTCTGCATAATTTAGGATTTATGTAAGACGTATGATATACATTCTGTTGGTGGCAACTGTCTGATTTTTAATAACTTATGCATTTATGAAATTCAGTAATCTACGAGTTTGATTGTCATAATAAAAATCATTTTATTATATATAACTTTTGAAAATTTTTTCTTAGAATCTAAAATTTCAGTTATTAATTTTATTACAAACAGGTAAGCTTAAGGGGGGCAGTCCCTTTAAACGCAAGGAAATTAGTCTTTCTTTATGAATTTTTTTGAAGGTGATAAAATTATCGAATCCTTTTGAAATTTGTATATCATTTTATTGCATATGTCTAGTTTTAGAAAACATTTTTTCTTTTTTTTTCTTTTTACAAAATGGCGGCGTTCCGAATTTTTTCTATCGGCGCCTTTCGCAAGACACCGCAAACTGCTACACCTGTACGATTTTTGATATTGATGTGAAATAAAAAACGAAAATATTTTCCGATTATAGACAAGTGTAGGGGAAGGATTAACCTAAAAAAAAAAAAAAGTATAAAATTGAAAGTTATGTCGGCGTTTTAATAAAAAGGTAATTTTTTGGACCATTTTCTCGACAGTTTTTACCCCTTAAAATATATTTATTTACGCGATAACTTAAAAATTTTAGGTACATCCTTCCGGTAATGTCGTAGTAAAAGACGCGGAAAAATTTCAGCCAAATCGATTGATAACTTTTCGAGCTACAACACGAGCAGTTTTTGAAAATACAGTTTCGAGATAATCGCGTTTGAAGTTTGAACCGAACCGCTCGGATTACCTGTGTCGCTACTTTACAGCATTCGGTACCGCGCTCCCGATTATGTGCTATAACTTTGTTAATATTTCGAATTTTTATTTCTCCTTTATATAGTATACTCTTAACATATCATACTTTCGAAATATGCAAAAAAAAAAACTGATTTTTTGAAAATTGTAAACGGACTGCCCCCCTTAAGTAAGAATTGAAAGTGTGATGTGTCAGTACTTAATTTTTTGAGGTACAATGCACACAGTGTTGTAGGAATTTTTTAAAAATATCTGATACTAAGTAGAAAAGATAACAGTAAGCTGTCTAAATATTTGATCATCTTAACTTCAGTACTTTTGTTCTAATTTTGTTCTGGGCCTGCGAGAATAGTTCTATAGATTCTAAAGTTGGAATATAATCAAATCCAATGATAGTCATGCAATTTGCCTGTTGATGTGTTGACCTTTACATATTTCCAAATTGTATATTAAAAATTTGGTAAACTCTGGCACATTTATAACCATTACTCATGTTATTGTTTATATGTCTTCACTACTCTTTTTAAATATTAAATACTTATATTCATTGATTTTCTCCTTGATTTCGAAGTAAGAACTTATAACTAAGATGTATTATCCTTAGCAGTTATTGGAGCACTATTAGATCTTTTAGATGATAAGGATGAAAATGTGAAACGTTCTGTAATTGAATCAATTGAAAAAATATCTGCTCAGAAACCTGAAGTAGTTATTCATGCAGCAGTGTATTTTTGGGAGCTTCATAAAAAAGTAAGTTCAACTTCATTCTATGTAATTCTCTAAAGATCTATTCTATGTATATGATATAAAGTGATACAATTCAATAGTGAAATATAAGATCATTGTATAAGATATTGATTTCTAACCAACTGTTTCCTTTTCTTTTCAAGATATCTTCAAAACACATGTCGTCTTTATTAAGTATAATGTCTAATTCATGTGAGCACAAAAATTTATCTTTGAATTCAGATTTAGCATCGTCTGTAATAGAACTAGCAGTGACTGAATTAATAGAAAATGCTAAGAATGAAGCTTCAGAATTATTGATTGCACTTAGCAGGATGCACTGTACGCAAGTAATGGGTGGTCTTTTAACTAAGTAAATTGAATTTTTAAATTATTATTATTATTATCATATATTTTCCTTGTACACAGAATTTAACATATTTTTACAGACTTGTACCTGGAATATTGCCACATTATATGGTAGTTCATACAATAGGATTAATTGCTGCATCCAATCCAGATGGGATGTTATGTTTCTTTAAAATTGCGTCAACAATTATGCTTCCAATGCTTCTAGAAGCACGTGACGAAAAACTGAAACAAGCATTCTGTTTTAGTATGTACAGTTTTACAATAAAAATGTTAATCGTCTTATATGTTGATATTTCAATGAATGTTATTAAAATTCTTTGTTAAATTATAACTATCAGGTACTTTTAATCGTAATTAAATATTATTATGTTATACTTATGATTAAAAGCTTATGACAGCTACAGAGATAAATTTCAGAATCTCTAATGAATTTGAATTACAATTCTCATTACCTTTGGGTAGCTTTTCCTATCTACATAATATACAAGTTCAATGTGAAAAGTTAATCATTTATATTTTAAAAATAATGCATGGAATTCGTTACATTCTTATAAATGTAAAAGATTTTTATAATTCTGTAGTACCCAAGATTTCCCTTTGTTACAATCAAAAGGTTTTATTATATTTATTTTATATTCCTTAATTATATGTCACATTGCGTGAATTATTATAATTCTCAATACTCATATCAGTATAGGTAATCTTTGTGTTAACCGTTTTTTTTGTGCAACTACACAGAATCTCCCATGCAACTGGAACAGGCTGTACCTCCTAAACGGTTGGGAATAGAAGATGTTATAAGTAGAAGTTAAATGGTATCAGACCGTGCATAATATGCAACTAATTTTATGCACTTTTGTGCATCGGGGCATCAGGAAAATGCACCGTTAGGACATTATTCGTTTATTATGAACTTATTCGTTAGAAAGTTATCGAAACTAAAAGTTCTCTGAATTATTTCGGTCTCTCGGCAACTGTTCCGAAGTACCTACGTGACAGCAAGTATTCGAACGGTCCTCCATTGCAGTCCAAGCACGGGTAGTGAATAGTTACTGATGGAAATCTTAATCTTACAGTGACTAGTATTAGCAACCGCTTCATGTTTACGAAAATTGTACTGTAATACAACGTAGGTACATCGGAATACTTGCCCAGAGACCGAAATAATTCAGAGAACTTTTAGCTTTAATAACTTTTTAACGAATAAATTTAGGGCATAAGTATATCAGTACTTTTATGTAGAGCACAAGAAGTTTCAATTAAAAAAAAAAGTGCAATTCCATTTTCCTGATGCACCGATGCACAAAGGTGTATAAAATTAGTTGCATATTATGCACAGTCTGATACCGTTTATCTTTTACTTCTAACATCTTCTTCTATTCCCAATTGTTTAGGACAGGCTCAATGGTTACTTGATCGCCAGAGCTGTCCTTCGAAGAGCTCCGCCTATGTCCCCTTCCCGTGCGCTCGAGAGCTCGCTGATTGATTTGCCTTTCACTTGCCAGGTTCGGACCTATTGGCACGAGCGTGGTGGCGTATTGGGGCGACATTCGTATTTAAGCGTTCGCGCTGGAAAGACATGCCACGCGCGTCGATCGCGGAAAACAAATGACGTGCATGGCACGTCTACCAAGGTTATTTGTCGAAGAACAGTTTCAGATCGCACCAGGTCGGGTGCAGGGTGAAACAAAAGTGTTATTAGTGAAAAAGTATGCTCTGATATGATTTAAATCAAATACAATTAATAGATTTTAATGTTTTTGGACTTCTGGCGATGATTTGGTGGAATTCAACCACTACGTGACGCCTTACGGCGAAATATAATGCTCCGTTCTAGGACGCGCATTTGTAAATTAATTTCCAGCGCAAATAGTTAAGAAACTCCGCGGCAGCAGAACGTAAGGCCTTCTCGCGTTGAAGAATACATTGTTGCGGCCGCGGCCGTCTTGGCGATATATTTCACAATCGTGCCTAGTCTTTACTTTTAACGCGACTTTTCGACAACGATTAAGCAGAAAAGGACATCGATACAGGGGATACCACTGCAAAAAAACGCATTGGCAATAGTACCCCATGGCTGATGTGGAAACCTATTAAAACTTTGCTGGCGAGAGTCTAGGCAGGATTGTAAAATGTATCGCTAAAACGGCCGTGGCTGCAAAAATGTATTTTTTAACGCGAGGAGGCCTTGCGTTCTGCTGCCGCGGTTTTGCTTAACTATTTGCGCTGGAAATTAATTTACAAATGCGCGTGCTACAACGCAGCATTATATTTCGCCATAAGGCGTCACGTAGTAGTGTAATTCGACCAAAGCCGGCGCCAGAAGTCTAAAAACATTAAAATCTATTAATCGTATTTGATTTAAATCATATCAGAGCATACTTTTTTACTAATAATACTTTTGTTTTACCCTGCACGCGACGTGGTGCGATCTGAAACTGTCTTTCGACAAATAACCTTGGTCGACGTGCCACGCGCGTCGTTTTGTTTTGCGCGATCGACGCGCGTGGCATGTCTTTCCAGCGCGAGCGGTTAGATATATACGAATGTCGCCCCGATACGGTACCACACTCGTGCCAATAGGTCCGGCCATGACACCGAGAGAGTGTCTGTGAATCAGTGACATCTCAGCTGTATGCATGGGTGAAGCAGGCGGAGCTCTTCGAAGGACAGCTCTGGCGATCAAGTAACCATTGAGCCTGGTTTAGGAGGTACATCTTGTGCTAGTTCCATGGGACATCCTGTCCATACATAAAGGGTGTCTGAACAATATTTTCATATTTGAAATGTAAAAATGAAAGTCTAAAGTTTTATTAATTATAATAAATGTAATGCCAAATGAAAGAGTAGAAATTAAATTTTTATTTATGGAAAACAACCATTTTTAAATTACCACCATTAAGTTCTTCACATTCATTTAATCTGGAGCTGAAATTTTCAGTTACCCCACGCAGCATAGTGCGCGGAATCGCTTTGATTTCGTCCGTGATTCTTTGCTGCAATTGAGATAAATGTTCCGATAACCGATTGTAAACTTTGCTTTTGAGATAGCCCCATAAGAAAAAATCGGCAAGGGTTAAATCTGGACTCCTTGGTGGCCAATTAATGTCGCCTCGACGACTACTGATTCTCCCCAGGAATAATTCGCGAAGGGCATCAAACGAGTCGTTTGTGACATGGGAAGTGGCTCTATCTTGTTGAAAAAATGTGTTTCAATTATAGCCACTCTCGTTTTGCATCGCGCTGGTAAAAAAAGTTGTTATTGTGTGGCAATAACGATCTGAATTCACAGTTTGAGCCCGTCCATGATTATCTTCAAAGAAGCAAGGACCAATAATTCTTTGACTTGATATGACGGCCCAAACGACTACCTGGAGGGAGTGTAAAGGCTTCTGATGCAACTGTAGTGGGTTGCTTTCAGAGCACTATCTACAGTTTTGCTTATTCACAGGCCCGTTGATGTGTAACTTTGATTCATCAGAGAAGCAAATGTTAAAACTTCTAAAGCGGTCTTTTACTGTTCTGCAGAACTCGAGGCGTTTAATAGGGTCATCGGCCTTCATCACCTGCGCGATAACAATTTTGTAAGGGTAGAAGTGTAAATCCTTCTTAATAATCCGATGAACTCTGAATTTATTCAAGTTTAGAGTTTCTGAGCGCAAACGCAATGATAGTCTTGGATCAGCCTTCACAGTCTGGCGCACACGGTCGACGTTTTCACTCGTTCTTGAAGTTCTTTTGCGACCCGGTTCTTTGTCCGACATTATGTTTCCAGTTTCCTCGAATTTGCGCACCCAATGCCTAATTTTTGCACTTGGAACGTTTCTCATCGACGTTAAATTAAAATGTGTTTTGTAGAGACGCCGAGCAAGAATATAAGAATTGTTATTCTTGTAAAATGCCTGTACGCAGGAAGCGCGTTGTGGTCCCGTGTAATGTTCCATTACTACTAAAACAATGAGCATAGCAAGCGCGTAACACCTCTCCCCGCCCTCTGCTACCTGCGTATGGCGCACAACTGCCAAAACAAAAACAAAAATATTTCTTGGACACCCTTCATGTATACAGGGTGAGGCGCCCGAAATTATCGTTTTTAACCTTTTGAGCTCTAAGGACACATATATGCATCTGGCGAAAGCCATCGGCGTGGTCTAAGGACGCATGTTTGCGTCTGGCGAAAGCCATTGGTGTGGACTAAGGACGCATATTTGCGTCTGTCGATTTTTTCGATCATCTACGTCAGGGAAGCCGTTTATTTGATCGCCAGAGCCGTCCTTGGAAGAGCTCCGCCTACTTCCCCTTCCCATACGCTAGAGAGCTCGCAGATTGATTTGCCTTTCACTTGCCAGGTTCGGACCTATTGGCACGAGCGTTGTGGCGTATTGGGGCGACATTCGTATCTAACCGCTCGCTCTGGAAAGACATACCATGCACGTCGATCGTGGAAAACAAAACGACGTGCGTGGAACGTCGACCAAGGTTATTTGTCGACGAACAGTTTCAGTTTGTAACAACTTCCTGCGTTGCCTTCTCGCGTTGAAGAATACATTGTTGCGGCCGCGGCCGTCTTAGCGATATATTTTACAATTTTTGTTACAGGCCTTGCGTTCTGCTTTCGTGGAGTTTTTTTTAACTATTTGCGTTAGAAATTAAATTACAAATGTGCGTGCTACAACGCAGCATTATATTTCGCCATAAGGCGTCACGTAGCAGTCGAATTCGACCAAAGCCATCGCCAGAAGTCCAAAAACATTAAAATCTATTAATCGTATTTGATTTAAAACATATCAGACCATACTTTTTCACTAATAATACTTCTGTTTTGGCGCACGCGCGGGTTGTTACAATCTGAAACTGTTCTTCGATAAATACCTTGGTCAACGTGCCATGCACGTCGTTTTGTTTTCCGCGATCGACGCGCGTGGCATGTCTTTCCAGCGCGAACGCTTAAATACGAATGTCGCCCCAATATGCCACCACGCTCGTGCCAATAGGTCCGAACCTGGCAAGTGAAAGGCAAATCAATCAGCGAGCTCTTGAGCGCACGGGAAGGAGAAGCAGGTGGAGCTCTTCGAAGAACGGCTCTTGCGATCAAATAAACGGCTTCCCTGATCTCCGTAGAAGTATTGCAGTTACTTTTGTGTAAAATTAATACAGATGCATTCCTTAGTAACAATTATTGTGTCGCATAGGCAACGCATAAAATGTAGCAGTTAGTTAAGGAGAGACACGCGATATGAATGCAAAAACTGCGATGTTGGTTTATGCATCAATCGATGTTTCGAAGTTTTTCACGCACAATTAAATTATTAATTTCTGTCATATTTTTTATATTTATTTTTTCAGTTTATTGGAAATTTTGATGTTTATAATAAACAATTACACAAAAATAACGCTTTTTAATTATTTAATCTCGTGGAAAAGGATTACTATAACTTATTACTATTTATTTGCGCCTTGAATAGTTAATCAAGAGAGTGCAGTCTAGCGAAAAAGTATTCCGTCCACAGCGATCGTCAGCGCTAGCCGTACGCCGTCTGTACGGACCGCATAGGCGGCGAATCGTTAGACCTCTAAGGGTTAACTGGATAGAAGGGGACATTGTGTGATGTATAAGACTTCTTTAGAGATGGAGCCATTTAAGAGATTTAAGGCCAACTTCGATTTTTTGAACGAAACCCTATTTTTGTATGGAAATTCGTATTTTTGGGGAAAAAATATTAAACATTGTTTGTCTTGATGCTAATGATCAACGAGATATCAATGAAAGTTTGAATAATTCTAGAA
The DNA here is from genome assembly GCA_963989415.1 of Cerceris ruficornis. NCBI lineage: Eukaryota > Metazoa > Arthropoda > Insecta > Hymenoptera > Crabronidae > Cerceris > Cerceris ruficornis. The sequence goes on from OZ022528.1 coordinate 15,376,766, forward strand.
GTTGAGCATATCTACCGGCCGCAACAGATCTGACGGCGCGCGGCAAGTGTTTGTGTCTAATTCGTCAGACGGGTAGAGGCATCCCCCGTTCACACGTATTTTCGATTCTAACGCGCTACTGGTTGAAAAAGCCACACATTCAAATCCGAATGCATGGTGAAGAGAATTTTTATAAGTATCTTTAGTGGTTCAAATGTTTTATTAACACTGTTAAGGCCGTAGCCTTAATGTATCGGATTTATCGTACGGAAGAGCAGACAACTATTTTTGAGTATTTAATTAGTTTTAATGGATGCAAAGGTGCTAGCTTTGTGCCTCTGCGGACCTAATTTCACAAAGATTCTCACCTCTGAGTTTGATTGTTTCCATGTTTTCCACGTAGACTCAATAGTTATTGTCATACAATAAACCAGTGACGCGTTGGCAAGATGGCCCTATCCCATTGTCAACCTTGCCCCTTGGCTAGCGGGCCGTTGGGTCCGCACATCCTGCTAGTTCCGAATCCCTTTTCAGATACCGCTTTAAGGTCAAGGATAAGGAATTCCCGACTGGGAACTATTCCAACGTTGCCGATGCCCTCACACCCCCTTGAACGAAAATGCCACTGCATTCCCCCAAACGGCAAATTCTTCTGATTGGTTCTTGAAAAAAAGTGAGAGAATGCAGTGACGTTTCTTAATTCATAAAAGGACAGGCACTCGCCCTCCGTTATCACTTCACAATCATACATACTCTTGAAAACACTTCGAGTCACTTCAATTTGTAAATAGTTTGTTAAGTTAAATAAAACCAAAATACAGTCCACTCGAAACTTCTAAAATCTAAATAAAACCAAGGGGCGAATTCATCATACCGAAATCAAGCCCAAACAAACACCATGTATATCACTTTATGTCTTTCAACGTACAATAGTTGTATAATGAAGCATATTATTCCATAATAATGACACCGGAAATTATAAAGAACTAACGAAAATTGTATAGTCATGAAAGTATTAGAACAGTCGCATTAATCATAGCACTACAGTTTTTTATTTTCAGACACTTCTGACACGGCGTCTAGAAACGCAAATGTAAATTACCATATTACATTCCTCTCTCCGTTCGATAGACGTATTTAGTTTCAGTGTTCATCTCATAAAGGAAGCATGGTTGAAAAGACAAAAGAGCTGTTAGTTGCTGTGCGAAATGAAATTATACATATGTCTCCGTAACGGAGCGAAAGTTATCGCAAAATGGTAGAAACCCTAAAAGTTTCTCGACAACTAGGAATGTGGTGAAAAATACGAGGATTTTGCCACCACAGAACACAGACTGCGATCAGGTTGAGCGGATGTGTTAGCAGTGACGAAGTGACGCGATACTGTTAGAGAAGTGAAAAAAAAAACCGTTTGCGAGTGGCCACAGTTTATCTGTTGATGTTGCAACATCAAAACATAGTGGGGAAAGATAGTTAATCAGTTCACAAACAATCCGAAATGTTTTTCATTTGGCTCATGTTTACGGCAGAACCGCGAGAAAGGTGTCGTTCATAAACGAAGTCAATAGACAGAAAAGTCTTGAATTTGTAGAAGTGCACGTATATAAAGATATTGATTTTTGGAAAAATGTTATATTTTTTTATGAAAGCAAGTTCAACATATACGGATCTGTTGGAAAGAAGTTTGTGTGAAGGAGACCTAATGGTGAACTGGAGACGCGAAATATTCAACCAACGATTAAGCATAGTGGCGGACAAGTAATGCTTTGGTTTTGCATGTCAAACACTGGAATGGGAAATTTGACTTTTATTGAACGCAATATGAATGCTTTAAAATGTATTGACATGTTATGTGATAATTCATTACCAAGTGCTGTGAAATTCGACATCGAAAGGACAATTTGACTCCAACACGATAATGACCCGAAGCACACGGTCAATACTTTCTTGACTATAAAATCATCGTTATCTCTTTATAATTTTCATTGTTATTATTATCGGGTAAATATTCTTTGGTATACAAATAGTGTACGTTGCCAGATATAAACTGAGATACATGGTGTTAATAAAATACTTGAATAACTAACAATATTTACAAAAATTTTGTTGTGCCAATACTTATTTGATTCACTGTAGACTGGAATAGTTAATTACGTTCAGAATATCTTTCAACGTAAGCAGTTTTAACCGCCGTACTTTTATCGCATGCAGCGTAAACCGAAATGATATCTACCTTTACACCGTTATTAAAGGATGTAACAGGATAAGGAGATCAAAAGTGCCTTTTAACCGATTTCAATAGGTGAGGTTTCATTCGATAGGTAATAAAAAAAAATATTGTGTACAAAATTTCAACCCTTATATCTCGACCGGGAGGGTAGTTATGGAGTAAATAAAAAAACTGCATGTTGCCCTACTATCCCTACTTTTCAGTGGCTTACGGTGGGTGCCGTTGCAGGGTGTGGTTTGTCTGAGGCGAAAAAAAAATTTTTATTCCACTATGCGCTAATGAAGTATTCAAAATATCTTGAACACTGTTAGTCATTATTACAGTAAAGTAAAATCTAAAAATAACAATATTAATAATTAATATTTAATAATAATAATAATATAACAAACTATCATTACGGCAAAATAAAAATAAAAACTGATCTGTTAATTTCATAAGTGTTACGAGCCGGGCGAGTGGCAGAATGAGACCGAATGCGTTAATGCAATTTTATTTGCGGGGGTTAAGGATTGCAACGAGTCTAGGAATTATATCCGGGGCCCGGCTAACCTATCGGCTAACTATAGGGTCGCCGTATGCCCGTTAATAACGAAAAACCTTACTGTATTTTCGCGCTTGTATAGCAGATCAGTCCCGTACCAAAGGATACGGGGGTACCGCCACTAGCTAGAATAAGGAAATGGAAGTTTTGTTGCAACCCGTAGACTCTTTCTCTCCTATCGATTACCCGTAACTTTAGTTTCAAAAATCTTATTCACCCCGAGCGGTAAGAGTGAATAAGGGAAATCGTTGCTCTGTTACAAGAAGATTAACACTAGATTTACGGAAGCCGTCAAATTGACGGATTCCTACTTTTTTAAAAACGGTTTCCAAATTTATAGAGATGTGGTACAGTCAATATTTCGCTTGTATCTTATAATATACAAATAACTTAACCGATCTTCGTCTTTACCCGTTGATCCCTCTTTTTTCAAAGCACTTATTTAATATATTTAAGTGTGACCGATTTAACGCCCGTAAATCTAGTGTTAAGGAAGTAAATTGAAATAACTAAAACGTTTGAATGTCACAAATGTGAATGTAAACGTATATTAAAAGTTAGAATCAATTGTTGTTCAGAATGCAATTACAATGAATGATTCTTAAATTTAAACTTACAATTAGCCGAAATTCACGCGTCGGTTCGCGGGGGTTTCCACGTCTTATACTTACAATAGTCAAACGAATGCGAAAGTCGTGTACTTTAAAATTTCTGTACCCTAAGTAACAGTGTGACATTCTAAAGAATACTGGATCCGAGGGGTCAAAAAATGTCCCGCTTATGTAGAGCTCGGTTTTGGGAAAAACTGCGGAAAAATGAGTGGAGGTGGTAGGATTCTGATAGGGAGATTAGTTAGGGCACCAAGGCGGCATGGGAAAAATCTTGCCAGGATTGTAGGGGATCGTAGTTTGTTTATACTTGTTGCTCGAACATAGGCCCAGTATCGCGAGACCCGTTTGTGCTTACATCTTTCGTAAAGGGTCTAGCAGGATAAGGGGGTCAAAAGTGCCCTTGAAGCTATTTTATTCCACGATGTGTCATTCGATAGGTAACCATAAGAAACCATTGTACACAAATTTTTATTCCGATAGCTTGACCGGGAGGGTAGTTGTGGGGTAAATTCGAAAAACCAGTTTTTGCCTCATTTTCGCCACTTAATGATGTGTAAAAATGTCGAAAAAATTCTGACCCATTCTAAACATGATTGCACACATTAGGAATGATTTTCAGATTCTTCTGTTGCAAGTGTCACGCGCAAAAAATCAAAAACGAAAAAAAAATTGGCAAAATGTAGATTTTGCACTGAAATCTTCAGGGTACAATTTTTAAATAATTACAGTAAGTACCAGATGTAACCATTATTATGCTCAATTTTTTTCATATTTTTTTTATATGGTGCAACACTGTCGGAAAAATCAAAAACCGATTTCTGGGACGCATTTCGGGCTGAAACCCGATCAGTATTTGCTATCTTTGCATTATTTTAATTCAGTATATTCATTTTATTACCTTCAATGTCTCTGAATGCGAAAAGATACGTGTGAAGGAAGAGAATCAAGAAAATTAAGTAAATTCTTAATTGTATGCTCCTTATATGCTAGAATTTTGAACCTTCTTTCAAGAGATGAAATGGTGCAGTGGCTAGAGTGTCTGCCTGTGGAACCGCTGGACACTTTTTGTCGCGAGTTCGTATCCCCATGGCGGATTTAATTTTTTTTCTGTAGTTTTTTTTTTTAATTATTAAACACATAGCAATAATCAATAGTCGCTTTAAGGTGTTTCACAGACATTTTTAAAAATGATTGTATCTACTGTTTTTAATAATGCCACGATTTGCGATTACTAGTATTTTTACACATTTCGTATATTGGATAAACATAAACATGGAAAATAATTTTAAAAGTTTCAGGGCCACTGTAACATAGGAAATAACACAATAATGGACGAAAAATTTCTGTAATTACGCTTAACCAACGAACAAACTCGTCGGCTTTATGCTACGTCTGTAGGTTCGGCACGACTATATGCAGCAGCATGCGTCGGTTCGGTGTACGGTAGCTCAACAGATCGTTTTCGGCAGATCAAACAGCGAACAAACATAATATGCATCGGCTCGGCGTGCGGCTTGGATAGCGGACACCTTGTCTTATATATAATATACTACCACCAAAAATACATTGTAATGAGGTGGTGGTGACGAATGAGAAACTAGATGTAGTCTACGTAGACTTCAAGTTTATTATCCGCACGAAATACAAGATGTTCGGGTTGACGTCGATATGTAGCCTCGTGGCGTTAATAATAATTCACGTCCAAACGGTCGCCTTTAATACCCTGTTTTCCGTAGGCCTTGCTCTGATTCGTCCAAAGCAGGAAAAAATATCGAAGAGGGGGGAAAGGTCCTCAGAGTCAGGCTATGCCGAGAAAACTCCGATGCACGTGCCTGAAGGTTTTATTAGGAACCCGGGCCCGAGCATTCGGAGTTCTCGACCATTGCCGTGTCCCGAACACCCCTCTCCCTCGCTCTGGGACTCACGGAAAACACAGGTTAGTGTCCGCCACAGTAATAACCTGTATACATATTACTTAATATATTACGGTTTTTAATATAACGCTTAATGTTCTCTATACATTTTGCGAATTTGCGGCGTGCACCTGGCACGCCCTGGATATCTTCAAAATTTGTGTACCCTGATAAATAGGGAAAGTAGGGCAAAATCCGTTTTTTTGGATTTACCGTAACTACCCTCCTGGTCAAGATACAGGGTTGAAATTTGGCACACAAGTTTTTTTTTGTTTATTATCTATCGAATGACACTTCACCCATCGAAATCGGTTTAAATGCAGTTTTGACCACCTTATAATACTATACCCTTTCATTTTGAATCTTTTCCCTTTCGTGATATCGTCCACAGTGAAATGAGTATAAAACAATGATAGTGAATCACAGAAACGTAGACGACAGCATTATATTAAGAGTATGTAACGCGTTGCTAAATATTGTTAGATAAACACGCTCGACCTCAGAAATTATTCAAATTTTAACCCTTTCGGTAAGGCGGGCCTCGCCGCGAAGTCCCTTGTGTGGAACGATCCGCCGCGCCAAAAGTCGGAACATTAATATTTTGTCTTAAAAACGCCGTTGCGACACTGCTTTTAAAAGCAAAATGATTTGTGTTCATAACAATGTGTTTATAATTTTTCCATAAATGTATTTATCATAACAGTACTGTGACTATAGTCACCCGTAGTAGCGAAGGGGTTAATTAATATTTCATTAATTATTATCTTTAGGACAACAAATTTGTAGTACCTATTTTCCTGGATATTAATAGAAATCTTTCGGATTACTGTAAAACAAATAGGTTGTTGCATTTATGAAAAACAAAGTTGACCTCAAAGTATATTAAACGTTTCAACATATTACGAAGTTACGTACAGGGTGTTTCAAAAGGATGTGTTATGGCTTGGAGGGGTTGTTCTACACCTCGGATTGGATGGAGATTTGTGAGAAAAACCTGCCGCAAAATTTGCGGTAAGCGAATATTTTAGCTTATTTGTTTGACCAGCTTTTCGCATGCGTCTTGTTACGTAGGCAAAATGTCTGAGAGGAACCATGGGTCAGAAACGAACCGATCTCTCGCAAATTGACTTTTAATTGGGCCTCCGCGATTGAATTTTCGCTTAGTAAGTAAGACTACCAGCTGTTCTTTCGAAAAGAAACACAAGATATCCTTGTCGGCTCGAACAGTTTAAGCAGAAACGTGCTACTCGACATTAGAAATTAGGGAACTGGGTCACCGAACGACTAAGAGCAGTGCAAGTGTTTATGTTTTTCTCCCCGGCAGGGCCCATGAGCGAACCTGATACCGAACGCAGGTCATTGACATTTTCCTAGCCTCCAAAAAGTCACATCGGAAGATTTCGTTAAATACCCGAGAGGGGAGAAAGGTTTCCCAGGTCAGAATATGCCGGAAGAACTCCGATGCATGTGACCATCTAACTGCTTTATTACTTGAATCAACTCGGCGCACAGTGGGAAAAAAAACGACGTTTCGGTGGCCAAAAATTCATAACTTTAAAGCAAATAAATATAAACTTATATTTTTTTTTCAGCCAAAAAAAAACAGCTACCCTTCCGCGAATTTTGCGGCTGGTTTTTTGTCACAAATCGCCATCCAATCCGAGGTGTAGAACAACCCCTCCAAGCCATGACACATTTTTTTGAAGCACCCTGTATACTTCACGATAACCTCTTTGATACCATGTAATATTGGTAGAAAACAAATTTTTGTATAATCTATTATTTATAAATTATTCAAGGTAATCATTTGAGGTGCCTCACCTTCTGCGTGTGTGCGTACTTGCGTTCCTATAAAAAATTCGTATACAAAATGTAGAATATCTGCCATTTTGTAATAGTACGGATATTTTATTTGCCATATTAATACAGGAAGAAAATGAGTTGGTAAAAAGATATTAGTATATGTAGAGAAAAGGAAGTTTGTATTTAACCCATTTGCACCGGTACACGGAACATTATGCGCGCGAGGTTGTTCGTTTATCACCGGCCGCGGAATATTCCGCTCTCTACGCTGTTAAACTGTTGCGCGCAGAAATGCGCGATCCTATGGGTCGCCTGGCGTGTTAGAGCTGTGATGCAAATGTGTTAAACAAATGGGAATTTGTTTTATATGGGTTTTTGAAGTGTATTGTTCGAGTAAAACAAGGATTTGGCTATATATTCACTGCTGGTCAAAAAAATAAGATACTTTGTTTTCATATATTTCGTGTATGTATTTATAGATTGAATATGTCCTTCTTATACACCGTGTATATTATATTTCTGTGGCGGCGACGTGCAACGAGCACGTCGCATCGAAAACGCGACAGCGCGTCGCCACATAGTTTACATTCGCGCCAAGAGGCCCTTGAGCCTGGCGACGGCCGGTCATCGCATCGGCAGGGCCCTTACAGCGCGACCGATCCCGGGAAAACAGCGAAGGAAATCTGTTACGGGATTGGTCGGGACGAAGCAGCGACAAACTACATAAAAGGGCGAAGAAAATATTCTTCGACACAGTCCGAACCGTATAAGCCCGCGAACACGTTGCACGCGCAACGCCGAATAAAGAAACGTACGTTCAAACGAAACCATATTTATTTAATCTCCAGCCAGTCTCCCACAATTTCTTTCCCGAAGAAGTTTTATAATATGTTACACAAATTTTAGAGAAATCCATATACAAAATGAGCTGACATTGTTGGAGAAAAATGAAAGATTCTTCTAATGTTTTATATTGTTGCGATTTCGAGCAATAGAAATTCGATTTCTGATCAATACGGAAGTGAAAATTTCTTATTGTCATATAGTATTGTCTCAAAAATTTCAATTATAAACAAAGACTAGGTCACCAGAAAATGTTGGGTAAAAGTTAAGTAGGCCGTAGTGATAAATTGCCGTCAGAAAATTGTAGCGTTATATTGCCACATTATTAAATAGAAATCGTTGTGCAATATATAACGTGTTAGAAGATACGAAATTGTATTGAAAAACGAAAAGAAGTGGAAGGCCCGGTGGCATAACGACCGGTGTCTGAACGTGACAGACGTTTAATTGTGCAAATATCTAGCTTCACATTTTAAAGTAGGTGAAAGAGAAATCGCTGAGGGAGCGGGGATGCGGATAGATTTAAGAAACGTACCACAAATTTTACAGAAGAATAAATTCATTAAACGGAAAATATGAAAGCAACGACCAGTCTTAAGTGATTGTGAAAGTATTAAGTAAAAAAATGGGGGAGCGGCATTTTTAGTGCCGAAAAGAAACTTAATTTGAATGGGCCTATTGCATGGAATTATTATTTGCATGGCCTAAGAAAACCTTAACTTTATTTAAGTCGTTAACAAATGGGCGGCAGCCATGGTATGACATGGGCCGCTATCGGCTATCGGTGAAAAACCGATTTAACTTTTGTAGGAACGGAATTTTTCTACGCACAAATAATATTAATTTTGGCATTAGTGAGTGCGGATGGTTTGTATATAAGCGACAGTGGATGTTTAGAGTACGTGATTTCGAAGGCGACGGATGTCAGGGCTAGCATGAATGTTTAGTCTATAGATAAGGAGAAAATGAGTGAGTGCAACAGGGAATGCATGCTGTAAGAAAGACGAAGAATGCATGCTGTGAGAAAGAGTATCGAGGGTGGATGCGAGTGTGATTTTGGGAAGAGTCAGTTGAGTTGAGGATACGGAGTTGAGTGGAGAATACAGAGAGTGAGAGTTATAGCGTGAGTGGAGAAATCTTTAGAGTTATTTTAGTATTGTTAAGAGTTTTGTATTTTTATATATTTAATAAAGTTAGTCATTTGTTTTAATTACACGCGTTCAGTTTAGTTTCTAGGTTACGATATTGTTGATTAATTCTAAGGGAATCTGTTCGGTTTATTCGAAGACGGGTACCGATAGTCTTTGGTCGCTCGTCTAATTGTAAGATTAAATTAGAGTAGGACCCTATACTTTTTTATCAGGACGCATCAATTGCTAACGCAGATAGGTACATTGAATTAATAGTTGAAATTTGGATATATTATTATTATTATTATTATTATTATTATTATTATTATTAATATTACACTGTATACCCTTATGAGGGATTTTACAACTCTCCTTAACACTACCTGATGCATTATAAAGAACAGTATGGTATATATTAATATGTAACTGTACAATGGCATAAGCTTTATTCTTTGGTAGCTTCTTTAATGACTGTGTCAAAATAAAAACTAAGGTTTTACATAAACAGACTATCTCACAATCTTATTCTACACTGCACGTTATCAATAAAATCACATACTTCGACTAAGATTTTTCCATTTAAAGTCTCTACCAATAATTCAGTCATCTCAGACACTTGCCGTTCACCTTTCCACTTTAACACAGCAACTTTCGTTTTCTCTTTCTGGCCCTTCCAAGCTTCCTGACAGCAAAATATGTGCTCCAGTGTCTCATCACCCCAGAAACAGAGCCTGCATCTCCAGTCATTATAACCTTTCTTGCCGGCTCTTGATACATTTCCGCATCTGAGTCATGCCCATGTTTCTTTAACCTTCCCTTCAGGGGTTCTGTGGTTCCAGTATTCTGCGCCATCCTCATGTGGATATATCCGTTTGTACAAGTTGTTGAAAGAGGAGCCTGTGACGAGTTGCCACTCACGGATCAGCTCACTCTCCCACCAATTGTTGAGTTGACAATATAGAAGCACTTCAAGCTCTTTGACTTCTTCACCATTCCTGAATCTACCAAGCACCTCGCCAGCTCCGATTTCATCAAGACAGACCTTAACTAGCGAGCCCCATTTTGATGGATTGTTGTTCAGAATTGCTCTGATTTCTTCATGTAAACAAACATAGGGCCACCTGTATGACTCCATTTGCATGACTTCCACCAGGTACCTGATGGCTCTTTCTCTTACTAAGTACTTCATGCTCTTTACTCCTAACTCCGGTCGCCAGATATAACTGGGTGTGTTTTTGGCCACTCCCAACACAAATTTGCAGTAACGAGCTTGTACTTTCTGCATCCTTTCTGTATTACCCCATCCCCATATTTCAACACCGTACACCACTGCTGCTTTGACCAGAGTTTCCATAAGATATTTTCTGTCACGACCTGTATCTCTTCCTGCTCTCTTAATTATCCCCCACGTAGCATTGGCTGCCTTCTGAGCTTTTCTAGCCATCCTTGTTAGATGTTTCTCTGCACTGTTCTTCGGGGTAAACCAGTAGCCTAAGTACCGGAATTCGTTAACTAATTCTATTGGCTTCCCATTGAACTGCCATTTCTCATCTCCATCAGGCCTCCCACCATTTCTGAACACCATTACCTTGGTCTTTTTTGTGTTCACTTCTAACTTCAAATGCCTTACATATTTTTCCAGGCACTTTAACATCTTCGCGAGCTCACCTTTTTCTTCAGCGATAAACGCTATATCGTCTGCGTATTTGAGGACCCTAATTTTTCTGTTTCCTACTACTGAGCCACCAATATCAAGCCTTTCCAGGTCGTCATCCACGTCATCTATGAAAATGTCGAACAGTAATGAGCTTAGGGCGCACCCCTGTTGCAATCCTTGATTGGTGTGTACTTCTCTCGTGACCCTGTCCATGAGCTGTACTTCCATACTGGTTGTGTTATATATAGCCTGAACCATCTTAAAGAATTTGCCTCTGACGCCTAGATCCCACAACTTCCTGAGTAACAAACCTCTGTCCACGGTATCAAACGCTGCACGAAAGTCTATGAAGGCCACAAAAAGTTTGCCTCTTTTTCTTTTTAACCTATTACCGATTAGTGTGTTCAGGACAAAGATATGATCTCTTGTGCCTCGTCTTAGCCTGAAACCTGCTTGGCTTTCTTTAAGCTTGTGATACTTGTCAACCCAGTTAGCAAGTCTAACGGCCATAACACCAGTAAGCATTTTGTACCCTGAATCGAGTAAGGAGATTCCTCTATAGTTGCGAGGATCATCTGGGTCTCCATCTTTGAAGATAGGTACAATCCTAGCTTTACTCCACCCTGCTGGCAAGTAGCTTTTATTCCACATATCGTTCAGGGTATTGACTATTGTGTCTGTAATAATTGGGAAGATGATTTTCAGACACTCTGTGGGTATGCCGTCTTCACCTGACGCCTTTCCTCCAGCTACTTTGCTCAGCGAGGTCTTGACTTCCCACGCTGTTATATCTCCTTCAAGTTCGTTAGCCTCTGCTTCTTCCATACCACCAAAGGTATCTTGAGTGAATATCACACCTCCTGCTTCAATACCATAAGTGGCATCAGCACTCGTCAGTAGTTTTTGTAAGTGGTCCACCCATGCATCACATCCAATATTTGCATTAATAGGGGTACGTCGGGTCCCCCTGAACTTATTCATAGCTTTCCACCACTCCGTCATGTTCTTAGCCTTGTTTAACTGCTCCCATCGTTCTTCTACTCGCTTTTTATGATACAGACTTATTTCTTTCTTGAGGCAGTTTCTCATCCTGACGAATTCTATCCTATTCTCACTGGAGTTGACTCTGAGCCAGTTTTTAAGGCACTTCCACGCCTCTTTTCTGATGTCTCTGCATTTTTTGGACAGAAGAAATTTGGATATATATTAGAAGTCGTATCACAGACGAGAACAGCAGTTTTTGAACATAGCAATGCTGAAATTCACGCTGCGAAATCTGTGTAGCGATTTTCTCTTGCTAAAAATATTAAAGTTTAGAAAACGCCCGCTAAATCTCCTGACTGAAACTACACTGATAATGAGACTGTTTCGGCAGATTTATCAAGATAGGCCTATGCAAATGGAAAACAATATAATAATGTTAATGACTTTTAAAAGGAAGTATAAAAGATAGTGGGAGTAATTTGAATCAAAATATAATTAAAAAATTATGTGAAATCATGCAGAAACGCTTACTAGCTGCAATAGAATACAAAGGAAATATAAGAAACTGTTAATATATTATTTCACATAACGGCTTTATAAAATAAACGAGAAGTTTTGTATATTTTTTTGTTCAATTGATATTAGTACATTCTTACAATCCTTTTTATAACTTTTTTGTTATATGACATAGAAACCTCAACTTAGTACGTGTATTTTGGAGACGTAGTAGTACTATGTATAGCATGTATTAGAGAAACATCATTTTTTTTCAAATGTACGAGGTGTGTAAATAAGGGTTATCCCTTTGAGCTCTAAATACTCGCGGCCGAACCGGTCCGTAGGGACGGCGCGCGGCTAGCGCTGACGATCGCTGGGGATGGAATACTTTTGCTAGACTGAACTGTGACCATTCAAGGCGCAAACAGTAATAAATTATAGTAATCCTTTTACACGAGGTTAAATAATTAACCGATGACATAGAGTAAACACATTTATGCGTCCTTAGTCCATACCACTGACTTTCGCCAAATGCATATATGCGTCCATAGAGCTCAAAGGGTTAAAGTGTTTTATTCCTTTGTCCAGCACTGTAGAAATGGCAAATGTATGTGCAGTTTTTATAAAAATCGAAATATTTACAGCATTTGGAAAAATGTTTGAAGCTATAAATGAGTACATAATGAATTCAGACGGCGAATCAAAACCTGAAATTACTAAAGAAACATACAAGGAAGAAGTTAACTCTATTTTTATTACTTTAACTAGTAATTCGCTAAAACAATTCCGAGATAATTCTTCAGCTGAAGCTGCATTAACGGCTCTTATTTCGATGATACCCTTGTTACCAGAAAATTTTGAGTATGAACGAATGACAAAGCTGATACCTGTTATATTGAATTTTTGTAAAAAACCTGTAACACGTTTAGCAGCCATAAGGTAAGATTCAATTGTTACATAATATCTATTTTTATACATTGATCAATTTTTGTATATTCTGTTAAAAATTGCAGGCTCTTATCGGTACTTTTAACGCATACAACGGTTAACGACAAAGAGATGTTACGTCCATTTTTAGAGCAATTACATCAATCTATATACGAATTAATTAATGTTTCTCCATTTGAAGCATCTCGAGACGTTGTTTTGACACATTATGAAGCTTTACAGTGTTGTCGATTATTAGTTATTTTATATCCCGAAGAAGCTCTTGATCGGTAATTAATTAATATAATTATATTCAATTCAATAAGTTGTGATTTTTGAGTACTTATAAATTATTGCATAATTATCATTTTTTGTAGTATATTACAACAATTAAAATCGGCCTCAGCTTCATACAAATCCCGATCACTGGTGGTACTCAAGCATCTAATAAATACACTTCCAGCCGAGGTATACAGATAATTGAATTACAGTTCGCTTAGAGGCAACTGATGAAAGTATTAAAACAGATTTATTAACGTAAGAACTTGCATTTTATTAGGATGATGCAACTTTACAAAGAATTACACTTAACTTACAAGATTGCCTTGGTGACAATGGAACGCGACAAATGGTAGGAGCTATAGTAGCTCTTGCAGCACGTCCTTCGTTGCCGCTTCTACCTTCTCAAAGAGCTGTATTTGTTCGTTATATGGTAAGTTATAATTATTTATATACATTATTATACAGTAATCTCCGCTATAACACGGTACTCTTATAACGCGTTTTCAAATTACGCGATTTCATGTCCCTCGTATAACACGTGTTTTTCCCCATATAACGCGGGGATTCCCCACGTTATATTTTTGTACTGCGAAATTTATAATGATTTGTACAGTTCACAATCAAATCGTACGTTTGCACATTGTGTCAATTGTGTTCTTATAAAATTATACTAAATTATTTTATTTTTGTGTTCCTAGTTATTGAATTGTAAGATATTTTTATTGTTATTGTACATAGTTTTTCCTTAATATTAGATTTAAACCCCCTTTAACGAGAAAAGTTAAACGTGAATCATTTGTACATAACGCGTTATACGAGGTCATGCGAGCGCGTTTTACGAGAATGCTCGTACAACGCGTTTTCCTACAACGCGGAACTAATATACCGTGTTATAGGGGGGATTACTGTATTACTATTATAAGCAATATGAAGAAATTGGCTGTCATTTACAAATATTCAGTATCATTTGTTATATACAGAGTGGAGCTATAACAATGTCCACTTTGAGTATTACATTTATTTTTGGTAGTAAGAAAAAATGTTATATACAAAACTTGCTATGATCTTTTTTTTTTTTTTTTTTTTTTGTACATGAGGGAATCTTTCAAAGACACCCCCTGCCCCGAGGGAGGGCAGTGGGTAGTGCCGGATTGGTAGCGAGCTACCCCTACCGGCTAAACCACTCATGGTGACCTCTCGTTAAGGCTTTATAGATGGGAACCAGGGGCTAAACTGAGCATAATCTTCTGGTCCCCACCCTAGCCTGTTGCTCCCGGTGAAGGCGGTTTCCGACCCGAAGGTCTTCCCCCATCCTTCCCCGGGGCTCTCCCCAAAGAACTTGAAACCGCCATGCAGTCACGACATGGCGGCTCCCCCTCCCCACCGTGGTGCCGAAGCGTACCGGGTAAGCCCTCAACTCTACCCGGTCCAGGGTTTTCAGCCGAGGCACAGCCTCGCGAGGGAGCATGCACAGCACGGCGCTGTGCCTCCGCTGATCCTTCCATAGGCAGGGAATTAACCTGCCTATCCTACCTACTAAGGTACACATTCATCCATATAAATACATTCATGCCATTAATACATACACACGGGACACCCCTATGTACATAAATTTGGCGCCGAGAGAAATAGTAAGGTGGCCCGAAGGGGGTGCAGAGAGATCCAATCATGTCCCTGGACCCCTCCCCTCAAAGACAGGCCACCCTCCCCATGCACGGAAAATTCGTTATGAGGAGACCATTCCCCTCGGCGCCCCACCCGTCGCAGACGACCACTCTCCCGGAGGAGGAGGCGCTGCTTACTATATATACACCCCGCCCCGGGGTTACCCAACTTGGACCTGATAACAGGCCAAGCAGCGGGCTCCCGGGGTCATCTCCCACCCATCGCGAGCCCGAAGGCTCCTCCCATCCACGTGGCTCGGGTAAACCCCCGGATTCGCCACGTCCGAGACCTCCCCACAAAGGCCCCCCTGGGGGTGGTTTTTGGCCGGGTTTTCCTTCCCGTAGCTCGGGTAGCCCCCGGAGTCGCCACGTCCGGACCTGAACTTGTCTACCAGACCCATCAGGTCCCTAGGGCGGTTTTAAGGGTTTTCCTTCCCTTTAGCTCAGGTATCCCCGGGATCACTAAGGCCCCGTACCCTGATCCACCCCGATCAGGGTCCATGAGGAGAGCTCGGGTACCTCGGGATTGCCAAGTCCCGTGCCTGCCGAACATACCATCGGTCAGGGCCCTGAGGATAGCTCGGGACCCCGGGATTGCTAAGTCCCGTACCCCGGTCAGTGCGTCCTCCGACCAGGGCCCCTGAGGACCGCTCTGGAACCCCGGGATCGCTAGACCCGTCCCCGATCAGCGCAGACCAAACCGATCAGAGTCCTTGAGGACCGCTCGGGTAACCCCGGGATCGCTAAGTCCCGTACCCCGATCGGCGCTTCCCACCGATCAGGGCCCCTGAGGGGAAACTTGGTATGATCTATCCCAGACATATTGTCACCGGCAATTTTTTCGTCATTGAGTGAGTAACTGGAACAATCTACATGAACTTCAGTATATTGTATTTACACATAATGAATTTAAATGAAACGATGTACATATCTGCCAAATATTTTATTTTATATATATTATATATCTCACAAGGGAACTACCCGAGGTGTCCGCCTCCGATTTTAATGAAACTTTGCAGATTTGTTAAGTACGTGAAAATAATCGATACCTATTTTTTTATATCGGCTAAGTCGCACGTTTAGGCAGTGAAACCACCCTTCAAAGTTTCGACATTTTTTCTTCTTGCGCTTATAACTTCAAAACGGTTAATGATAGAGATTTACGATAAATGTACGAAATATTTACTTTTTTGTGTAATAAACGCCCATGGAATTTAAAATTTTATTTGACTATTTTTTCTTAATTTTTTATTAAAAAATGCCAAGTTTTTCGTTATGTCTTTAAAGTTTGCGATGCGATTTTAACCGAACTTTTTTTAAATGATAGAGTAATAAAAATAAAAGTCATAAGTTTTTTTGTTTTTCCGTAATTTACTCTGGAGTCGTGAAATTAACCCTTTTCTTTTGCCGGTTTTGGCACTTTACGTTACTATATGTGATAAACGAGTGACAATGGAAAAAATGTATTATGCAACTAATGCTTCCTTTGTACTGTAGAATATTATTGTTTTTGTAAAAAATCAAAAGTAAAATTTTTTTGTTTTATTATACAATCCGTAGGCCGTGTGGCTCCGCCACGACGCAGTAATCGTACCCTATCGTAGATACCAAAAAATGCCATAAGAGAAAGTTTTATGGTTTTTTTTTACATGCAACAGGCATATGTTTACAAATTATTTAAAGCATAGTTTATTTATAACGAAAAAGTTACTTTAATTGATTAATTTAAAATATGTGTACTATTACATTTTCTATGAAACATATAATTCACACAAATGATACTCCTCGAAGAAGTGTTGAAAACAAAGGGATTTTTGCACCATGCACATGTAATAATTAATCATTTGAGCTGTTTTGTATGCGTCGTAATTGATTAACGATAAGATGTATCCTTGTAAAACAGTATGATAATCACGATAACTCTGTTGCTCGCCACGCATCGCGCAATTAATTTTTTTGTTAAAAATAACTTATGTTTTAAACTCTTTGTAAACATTTTCCTTTTCTATGTACAAAGCCATAAAACTTTTCCTTATGGCATTTTTTAGTATCTACGATAATTTACGATTACTGCATCGTGACGGATCCGCACGGCCTACGGATTGTATAATAAAACAAAAAAAATTTACTTTTGATTTTTTACAAAAACAATAATATTCTACAGTACAAGGGAAGCATTTGTTGCATAATACATTTTTTCCATTGTCACTCGTTTATCACATATAGTAACGTAAAGTGGCAAAAGAAAAGGGTTAATTTCACGACTCCAGAGTAAATTACGGAAAAACAAAAAAACCTATAACTTTTATTTTTATTACTCTATCATTTAAAAAAAGTTCGGTTAAAATCGCATCGCAAACTTTAAAGATATAACGAAAAACTTGGCATTTTTTAATAAAAAATTAAGAAAAAATCGTCAAATAAAATTTTAAATTCCATGGGCGTTTATTACACAAAAAAGTAAATATTTCGTAAATTTATCGTAAATCTCTATCATTAACCGTTTTGAAGTTATAAGCGAAAGAAGAAAAAATGTCGAAACTTTGAAGGGTGGTTTCACTGCCTAAACGTGCGACTTAGCCGATATAAAAAAATAGGTATCGATTATTTTCACGTACTTAACAAATCTGCAAAGTTTCATTAAAATCGGAGGCGGACACCTCGGGTAGTTCCCTTGTCAGTAATTTAAAAAATAAAAAATAAAAATGTTTAGTGTATATTTAATAGAAAATTTTTAAACATGACGTTTCCTTTACTTTTACACTTGAAACGGAATCTCGTTTTTTGTAGTCTCGAACAACACGGTTTCAAAGATCACGGCACGGATTAATCGCGTTCTTCGGGGGATACCCGTGTCTCGTTTGACTGCGCTTTCATTTAAAACACACACTTGGCACGTTCTAGTTGGATTTTTTTTATACCAGCAACTATTTTTTCTAAAACTTAGTCTTTTAGTTGCTCTCAAAGACTAAAAGGTGGATCAATGCAAGGAGATCTTTTACTTACAATTACGGGATTTTCGCCGGCCCGATCTATCGTGTAACTTCGAGGTATTACTGTACTACAATTGGGATAAAAACCTAAATATCACGACAAGTCACTTTTTTTATAATAAACTGAACACGATTGAACACAGCGAAGAAAGATTTTATAATATCTTGTAGTATCCTGAGTTTCAAAAATTGAAATACCTAATGCAAGTGTAAACACGAGTTAACTCGTGAGCGGTCAACAATGTGTTAACTGTTTGCGCTAGAAATTAATTTACAAATGCGCGTGCTAGAACGGAGCATTATATTTCGCCGTAAGGCGTCACGTAGTGGTTGAATTCCACTAAATCATCCCCAGAAGACCAAAAACATTAAAATCTATTAATCGCATTTGATTTAAAACATGTCAGAGCATACTTTTTCACTAATAATACTTCTGTTTTGCGGCACACGCGAGTTGTTACTATCTGAAACTGTTGTACGACAAAATAACCTTGGTCGACGTGTTACGCACGTCCCCTAGTAGCACACAAATATTTGATTAATATCTTTTTTGAATATCAAAATAATATTTTTTTGGCGACACTTTTTAATATGAAATAAATATTAGTTTCAAATATTCTATAGATATAAAAACAATGTCAAATAAATGTTTAGAAAATATGAACTAAATATTCTTAGAATATAAAATAAATATTAAAAAAATGTAAAAAAATGTTCAGAAAATATGAACTAAATATTCTTAGAATATAAAATAAATATTAAAAAAATGTAAAAAAAATATTCAGAAAATATAAACAAAATATTCGTCGAATATAAAATAGATATTTTAAAAACCTAAAATAAAGATTTTGAAAAAAATTTTAATATTTAGAAAAAAGAAGTTTTAAGAACTGAGCTTTGGTCACGTACTTATTATATTTGTTTACGATATTGTAATTGATTTTTGATGGGGTCATATTACGAACAATAAAAATCCTTATACATGTGGCGGGATTTGAACTCGGGATCCTGCTGTTGCTGCGTACTGCGTTTTCCTGCTGCGCTAAAGGAACCTATTGTTAGCGGGCTCACTTTTAAACCTTAATTATAACTGGGCAGATAATTACGACCACAATCCGAACAGCTGGTAGATTAAAGTAAGTGAATCATACGTTTAGAATTCTATGAAGACAGTATTAGTAGATAAAATGTTGACGTTGTAAAAAAGAGAGCCTTTAATAGATTCAATATTGCCTCTTTCTCGTACGTTCCTGGACTTTCACACGATATCCGGCGACTCCTCACAAAATATAACATTTATGTTATACAAAAAATGTATAGGGTATAGAAAGACATGCAATATATTTTTTGAATTAAGAAGAACAATTCAATGTTATATTTTCTCACAAATTTTATTGTATACATTTTTTATTCTTGATTTAGCTGTCGCTAAAAATAAAGATATTATCTGTTTTACTTCTACGTCCGTGATGCTCGCTTGCCTCTTTCTTGATGCTACTGTAAAATAAAAAATAGAATGAGTTGGATATTTTAGATATCTTGTCAAGCAGTAAATATGATGAGTATATATTAAATCTACTTACCACTTACAGCATCGTACAATTTCAAATTCATAAATGATAATTTTTATTTTCTTCCCTGGCCCGAAAAAGAAATTGCTGCTTCATTTTTCAACAATTTCTTCATCATATTATAAATTATTTTTTTGTTGGTTTCTCCGCCAACTAAATAAAGTAATTGTACCTGAAAGAAGATGTATTCCATTATTGTTTTCATGATAGTTAGGCAACCGTATCGCCTTAATTTCTCGTAAAAATAAAGAAGTATGGACTTTATTGTTCTATATTAATACAAACCAATAAATTAAAATTTCCAGAATTCCGTAGCCTTATATCTAGGCAATTCTGCTATGGGTCGCGATTTCCGACTAAATTCTGCAGGTAAAGATTTTGCAGCAGAAGTCATTCTTTTTGACAATTTGGTTCTTTGTTGCAATTTGCACAGTTTTTTATTCCAGTAATGAAGTAGCTTCTTCATTACTCCTAAACAGCACAGATGAATATAATCAAGAGCAAAATGTTCTATTACGTTTAATTGGCTTATATTTGTGGGTTTTGTCGTAAAATAAAAATACACATTTACTAACTAAATAACGGTTTATTAACTACTATTACGACTAAGTGCTTATACGATAAAAATAAATGTAATTAGGTTCGCTCGCGGCTCGTGCCGTATCGTTCGTAAGGTTCGTCGCAGACTGACTTTTTTGACGCGGGCGTTCTCGGCAGTTCTTTTGGCGGCGAGTTCGCCGAATACGCGCGAGCGATAAACCGCGGGTTCGCGGAACCGTCTTCGATCTATCGGTTCTTTGAAGCGACGATCTTTTACCGCGTCGCCACACTACCCCGCCGCCAGTGAAGTGCCGGTGTGTGCTGAGCGTTAAAATATATACATTCTGTATACCTGTCTGGAAAATGAACGTGGCGACCAGACCTCGTCGTTCTCGTCGCCGGTTGCGAAAATTGAGTCGGTTGCGTTTCGCTGCTTCGCGTTACGTTTTTCGCTGGTATTTCTTCCGGTTCCGTGTTTGACCCATCGTCATTTAGAAAATACGCAGGCTTCACGCGGTCTACGGATACCTTAGACTGTTTTTCGCCTATCCGTACGGTAATTGTTTTATCGTCCCGCTTTACAATTTTATACGGACCGTTATATGGCGGCTGCAATGGTTTCCGCAGTGCATCCGTTCGTACAAAGACGTAATGTGCGTCCGCTAAATCTTTATTAATAAAAATCTTCTTTTTATCGTGCCGCGTTGCCTCGGTGGCTTTAAAACTTTGCATATGTTCGCTCAATTTTCTACAGAAATCATTGTCAGGTTGCCTTGTCTCGCTTCGCGGAACTATTAAATCGCTTGGCATTCGTAACGTCGCACCATACACCATTTGTGAAATCGAATACTCGTTTCCATCGCCCTTCAGGCTTCGTAACCCGAGCAAAATAAGAGGAAGTGCTTCGGCCCAATCGTTTGTTCCTCGGCATTTAATTGCCGTTTTTAAAGTTCGATGGAACCGTTCGATCATCCCGTTCGACTGTGGATGGTACGGCGTCGTTCGAATATGTCGAATGCCTAACAATTTGGTTAATTCCTTAAAAAGATTTGATTCAAATTGCCGGCCCTGATCTGTTGTTACGATTTCTGGCGTACCGAAACGCGACACCCACGTTGAGACAAATGCTCTCGCTACGGTCTCCGCGTGGATATCTTTAATCGGTATGGCCTCGGGCCATCGCGTGAATCGATCAACACACGTCAACAAATATGCGTTACCCTCAGACGGCGGTAAGGGTCCCACCAAATCTATATGGACGTGTGCAAATCGTTCGCTCGGCGTGTCGATTACGCCATTCGCGGAGCGCGTATGACGGTGGATCTTCGCCCGTTGACATGGGATGCAACTTTGTACGTAATGTCGTACGTCGTCACTCATTGACGGCCATACGTATCGTTGCTTGACTACGTACAAAGTTTTCTTTACGCCCGGATGAGCAACGTCGTGACAGGATTGAATGATTTTATTTCGCCAGGTCTTTGGCACAAAAGGTCGAAAGATTTTTAAAGATATGTCGCCGATGAGTCTAACTGTTTTTCCTTTTTCGCGAGATTGAATTTCTAGATGCGTGAAATTTAACGAATGGTTTGATTCTTCGGTGCGTAGCGTTTGTAATTCCCGGTCACGATGTTGCTCCTCCGCAAGCGCCTCGTAGTCGATGTCGCTCGGTATTTCGATGCCTTGTAGACGAGACAAAGCATCGGCTGTCGCGTTTTTCTCACCCGATATATGCCGTATATCGGTGGTGAACTGCGAGATGAAATCGAGATGACGAACCTGCCGTGGTGACGCACTATCGCGCTTTTGTTTAAAGGCGTACACCAAAGGCTTATGATCGGTAAATACCGTGAACTGTCGTCCCTCTAGCAAATACCGAAAATGTTTAATCGATTCGTAAATTGCTAGGAGCTCACGGTCATAAGCACTGTATTTTGATTGTGCG
This sequence comes from Cerceris ruficornis, assembly GCA_963989415.1. NCBI lineage: Eukaryota > Metazoa > Arthropoda > Insecta > Hymenoptera > Crabronidae > Cerceris > Cerceris ruficornis. The sequence continues at coordinate 15,398,877 of OZ022528.1, forward strand.
CTTGTAAGTTTCGCCGAAAAAAAACTCAAAGGTCGCGGCGGTTCGTCATTTCGCTTTTGCTCAACTACAGCCCCGATTGCTGTATCCGATGCATCCACCGTCAATGAAATTTGAGCCTCGGCCGATGGGTGAGCTAACAATGTCGCGTTGCTCAATCCCGTTTTAATTTCTTCGAAATCTCGACGCGCTTCGACCGATAATTCGATTTTGGTGTTGTCGTTCTTTTTATTTTTTCCCTGATACGAATTTAAACTTGCCTGCATTTTCGCGGCGTTAGGAATAAACCGGCGGTAAAAGTTCACCATTCCCAAGAATCTGCGCAATTCCTGGACTGTGCGCGGTTCAGGATATTTCACTATCGCGTCCACTTTTTCACGCGCTGGTTTTATGCCGGTTTCGCTGATTTCGTGTCCCAAAAATTTAACGCAGGACTTTCCAAAGACTGATTTCGATGCATTTATCACAATGGAATGCTTCCTTAATATAGTGAACACCTGTTCTAAATGATGCAGATGCTCAGCTTCGTCGCGTGACGCTATTAATAAATCATCGATATATGGGAAGCAAAAATCGACATCCGCAAATATTTGATGCATCAGTCTTTGGAAAGTTTGCGCTGCGTTACACAAACCGAAAGTCATCCGCGTAAACTCAAAGAGTCCGAAAGGCGTAGTGATAGCAGTTTTCGGGATGTCGGCAGGTGTAACGGGGACTTGATGATACGCGCGCACCAAGTCTATCGTGGAAAACACTTTTTTACCTAATAGATTCTGGGTACAGTCCTGGAGGTGTGGAATCGGATACCTGTCAGGCACTGTCGCCGCGTTGAGTTTGCGGTAATCACCGCAGGGTCTCCATTCGCCGTTCGCCTTCCGCACCCGGTGTAAAGGGCTGGACCAGCTACTCTTCGAAATTCTGCAAACGCCAAGGTCGATGAGTCTCTTGAACTCTGCTTTCGCAGCTTCGAGTTTCTCCTTGTCCAGTCTCCTCGTAGTCGAACGGACGGGGGGGCCTGTCGTAACGATGTGGTGTTCAACGTCGTGCTTTAACGGCTGCTTTAAAGTGTTCATACTCGTCACTTCAGGAAACCTCGCGAGCACGCGTTCGTAACACGTATCCCCGTGTAACGCTTTCACAGTCACGCCGCGATCGTATCGAATTTCGGCTTGAATCGCGGTGTCACTGCTTCGGTCGATCAGCTGTTTCCCTTTCATGTCGATCAGCAAGCCGAAGTGTCGCAGGAAATCAGCTCCTATGAGCGGTGTACTGACCTGGGCCACTATAAACTTCCAACTCAACTCTCGCTGGAATCCCAGGTCGAGCTTCATCGTTGTTTCGCCATAGGTACGGATGGGTGTCCCGTTCGCCGCGAATAGAATCCGCTCCGTCGGTTGCTTGCTCGCTTTTCGCGCAAGCCTCGGTGGAACTACCGACACATCCGCCCCTGTATCGACAAGGAAGCGCTGCTGAGTCTTCCGGTCGAATATATTTAAGCGACCCGATGAAATACCGGATACGCTGGTCGCTGCGCGTGGTCCGGTTTTCAGTTTTCCGCTTTCCGGAACTTGCAGGGCGATCGGCATCGTCTCGCTCTTGCCCCATGGGTCAGGTGATACCAACAGGTATCGTCCGACTGCTGTTGGCGTTTCGCATCACCCGTTGGCGGTCTTCGTTCTGTCGAGTGACTTCGCGACGGTGGACGGGAAAGCGAGCGGTCCCTTTTCAGATACCTTACGTCCGCCGTGAGACGTTCTATCTGCTTCGCCAGGGATTTCACTAAATCTGATAGATTTTCGGGATCCGACGATTGTTCTTTAGCGGTCTCCCTTGCTATCACCCGAGAGCTGCAGGCACTAACAAAAGACGGCGCGGAAACTTCGCTGACCTTATCGGCCACGATCGCCAGTGTATTTAAATCACCATCACTGACCGTTAAAACTGCCTGCGTTGTTTTAGGCAGTCGCTGCAGCCATAGTGTCTTTAAAAAATCATTATCGACGCTAGTTCCCGCAAGATCTTGCATCTGTCTTAATAACGCGGAGGGACGCTTATCACCGAGTTCGACCTCCTCTAAAAGTTTTCGAATTTTCCGCGTCTGCGAGTCCCCGAACTGTTCTATCAAACGCGTTTTAAGAACCCCGTATGGGTTTTCCCTTTGTGGTTTTCTAACCACGTCACTCACTTGCGCGAGAACGTCACTTTCAATCGCACTTACGACGGTGTTATATTTTGTCCGTTCGACCGTTATATTGTTCATTTCGAATTGTGCTTCGATTTGCGCGAACCAAAGTTCCGGGTCCGTTCGCCAGAAAGGTGGCACTTTCACCGCCACGCGCGACACTTCTTGCACTGCAGTGTTCGCTTCCGAGGTCGTTTCCTCGCCTGGACCCATTTCGAAGTTTTATTTTTGCACCCACTCAGTCGAATAAATCGTTCTGTCGCGATCACGTCGGGTCACCAATTGTGGGTTTTGACGTAAAATAAAAATACACATTTACTAACTAAATAACGGTTTATTAACTACTATTACGACTAAGTGCTTATACGATAAAAATAAATGTAATTAGGTTCGCTCGCGGCTCGTGCCGTATCGTTCGTAAGGTTCGTCGCAGACTGACTTTTTTGACGCGGGCGTTCTCGGCAGTTCTTTTGGCGGCGAGTTCGCCGAATACGCGCGAGCGATAAACCGCGGGTTCGCGGAACCGTCTTCGATCTATCGGTTCTTTGAAGCGACGATCTTTTACCGCGTCGCCACATATTTAATAATGGAGTTCTATGATCATTTTGATGATGATTTATATCAATAAAATTCTCAAACTCACAATGTGTTCGAGCACCAGCATTATGGTTTTCATATATAATTCGGTGACTATAATAATTATGTACCTCGTTCCGTGCATCTTTCGCAACCGTGTAAACTTGTATGTCCTTTAATATTTTTTAAAAAAGCTCTCGCGGGAGTATCGCATGTGAAGCAAATTATAAGGACTTTGAATGTAATATTATTGTGGAAAATTCCATTTTTCAAAATATCGTTCAATTCGCGCGTAAATTCATCCAAATAATCAGGCAACGAATCCGGTTTTGCATCGCCGTAATAAATTGCAATCGGAAAGGGAGATACAATATAATTATTTAAAAGTAATTTGCATAAAATAGGCCAAAATTGTTTGTTTGAATTTTTTGAAATTGAGATACCGTCAATATTAAAAATTAATTTTATTGTACAACTTTCTTTCAGTTCTAGAAATATACCTTCTACTTGTAATACAGTTATTATGTGCTTCTTTATGCCAAAATATTTAAGTTGAGCTGCGGTTTTATTTTTACTTAAACACGATACAATATTAGATGATCGCTCAGTTTTTAATAAAGTGCGAGCATCACCTGGAATTTTAAATTCGAGAAAAATATCCTTTAAACCCTTTAATAAATAATTTAGTTGGGTATGATTAATGTTCTGTTCTATAGACCATTTTTTTAAACAGATTTATCAATTTTAAATTTGCAAAAGCGGTACGTTGCTGTTCTGCAATAGCACTGCTCACTTCCGTAAATTCTGTTTCAGTACTTTGAAAATGAAATGACTGGATAATGTGATCGTGACCGAGGACAGGATTAATATTTCCTTCTGAAGTAATAGCAGGCGTAATTCTCAATGCCTCAATTGCATCGACAGACCGATTCTGATGAAACGAAGCCATCTCTTTCTTAACAAATTTATACTTTTTGTTTCGCTTCTCGGACATTTCTCAGTCTAATACACACAACATAAAATATTAGGTGAGGCAACATTACCAATGGGCAAATATATAATAATATGAAAGCTAGTATTACATAAAGATATGTACTTACCCAGCCACGTATGTAAAACGTACGGCGAGATCACTATGAACACTCTTACAAACGACGAAATTACAATTATCTGGTTTGCATTGAAAGAAACGTCTTTATACTGCTAGAGTTTAGAACGAACTAACAGTCGATGCCCAAAAGACGAGCTTGGGCCCACTAGCTCTAAAATGAATATATGATAAACATTTGAAAAAAATATTTCTTTTTAAATCTAAAATGAATATTAAATAAACATTTTTAAAAAAATATTTTTTAATAAGGTCCCGGCCGTCCCGAGGCAACGTGCCCACCTAGACAATGGACTCCCTTCACCGACGGCTCACGAGCCGGCCCCTGTCCACCTTTTTTTTTTTTTTTTTTTTTTTTTACATGAGGAGATCTTCCAAAGACACCCCCTGCCCCGAGGGAGGGGCAGTGGGTAGTGCCGGATTGGTAGCAAGCTACCCCTACCGGCTAAAACCCCATGGTGACCTCACGTTAAAGCTTTATAGATGGGACCCAGGAGCCAAACTATGCATCACCTCTGAATCCCATACTAGCCTGTTGCTCCCGGTGAAGGTGATTTCCGACCCGAAGGTCTTCCCCCATCCTTCCCCGGGGCTTCCCCAAGAACTTGAAACCGCCATGCAGTCACGACATGGCGGTTCCCCCTCCCGACCGTGGTGCCGAGGCGTACCGAGTAGGGCCCTCACCTCTACCCGGTCCACGGTTGTCAGCTGAGGCATAGCCTCACGGGGGAGCATGCACAGCGCGGCGCTATGCCTCAGCTGACTCATCCATAAATAGGAATATAATAAATTATATCCTACTTATCTTATAAAATACACAGTCACACTTAAATACATTCACGCCAATAAATACACACACACAATAAATAAAGACAATGTACAAATCTATGTACATTGTGCCGAGGGAGAACAACCCTGGCTACCCGAGGGGGTGCAGAGGGATCCTGTCATGTCACAGGAGCCCTCCCCCCGGGTTACCTTCGCCTCACGCGGCCTCGCCGGCGAGTTCTAAACTCCCTGCCGTCGTCGCTGTAGCTAGGGTGGGTGTCGGGGGAGGGGAAGCCTGAGCCCGCACCGCGGGGGAGGGGGTTGGTACCCCCTTTTCCCCCACCTTCTCCATGGAGGAGGACGGGGAAGGAACGGGGAGGGGGCTTACCGCCACAGCAGTCTCCTCTATCTCCATGGCCTCGTCACTCCTGGTCGGTGCCGGTGTTCCCACGTTGGCAGTGGGGCTGGCAGTCTTCCTTGTCGTGGCCTTGGCAGCCGGTGGTTGCCTTGCCACGTTTGGTGGGCCGGTCCGCTTCGTTGGCGGGTGGCACGAAGGTCCACCCATCCGGTGCCGGGCCAGCTTCCCCGTGCTTGTGCACACAGCGCAAATGGGAGTGGCCCGGCATGTCGACGCCTTATGACCAGCCGCACTGCATCTGTAGCAGAGGTTGGACCTGTCCACCGAACTCCTGCAGTTCTGGCGGACATGTCCAACCTCCAAACACCTAAAACATTGTAGCGGCCTTTGTTCCATGGCCGCTACCTTGGCCCTGCAGAACTGGACCGTGATTCGTCCAGCTCTTTGCAGGGCCCTTGCCGCGTTGAGCGGACAGCGGGCCCAGGCCGAGAACATTCCGGATCCCGTGACCCGGAAATTTCCGACCCGGACTTCGCTGGCCGCACACTTTCCCTCCTCCGCTATTGCCTTTTGGACCGCTTCTGGAGTGGCCATCTCCGTGAGATTGGAGATGACCAGCTCCGCGGTCCTTTGTGGGCATGCCACCTTGATGCCCGTTCCCTCGAGGGCTTTGCTCAGGGCGGCCACTAACCCGGCAGCCTTGAGGAGGCTGTCGGGCCCGGAGACCTCGAAGACGAGGGCCCCAGTGACCGCCCTTCTAGGGTTGAAGTCATTTATGCCCAGGGCCTTCAGGTCGACCCTGGACATAGCGTGGGCCAACTTTTGGCCCAGGTCTTTTTCCTGGCCAGCAGGTGCGGTGACCGTCACCGCCGACGTCCCGGAGGGGCGCGGCAGCTTCGACCCCCCCTGCTGGCTCTTACCTTTCTGCCCGGTGGCTCCTTTTGGCGGCTGTGCCGCTCGGGGTCCTCCGGCTGAAGGTCTTGCCGGCGCCATTCCTGGCGCCGGCTTGGGTGCAGGTGTGGCGGGGGTGGTAGGGGCCTTCTTGCCCCTCTTCACCACCTGCACCCAGGTCTCCTCCGGCTTCCTTACCGGCTCTGTCCTGGCGGGAGCTGGGGGTCCTACGGGGCCCCCGCTAGCTGCCACCTGGGCCGGCTTCTTCGTCTTCTTTTTCTTCTTCTTCTTCTTTTTCTTCCCCTCTCCCCCCACAATGGGAGATGAGGAAGGGGTGGAAGAAGGAGGGGACGAGGAAGGAGCGGGATGGGAGGGGGCTTTGCTGCCTCCACTGAGGGTGGGGGCAGCCGGCCTCTCAACCGCGGCCAACCTTTTCTCATAACCCGAGAAAAGCCGCCCAAGAGCAAGCTTCTGGGCGGCGTTTTCCCGGGCGTGTTCCTTGGCCATGGAGCTGGCCACCTCTTTGGCCAACTCCGTGGCCCTTTCCTGGGACCATTCCTCCTTTCCTACTCCAGGCCCCCTCGCGGTCACCTGCTGACCAGCAGGGGGGGTCCGGAGAAGCGACGTCCACCTCCATGCCGCCGCTGTTAGTGATGACAACGGTGGCCGGGGGGCGGGCGTCCGCCTCCTTCAGGCGCCCCTCCAGCGCCTTTACCTTCTGGAGAAGGGCTCCATTGTCCTTCTCCAGCTTGCGCACCTTCTCGTTTGCGCGTCTCTCTCTTTCGCTCCGGGCAGTCAACACCTGCCTGGCCGCAGGGTCCGGGGCGTCGCCATTTTTTACCCTACGGGTGATCTCATTTCCGTAGGCATGGCCCATCCTCATGTTGAGCCGGATGAGTCTGAAGTCGGTGGTCTTGATGTTGGACATCCGACTCACCGTGTAGGTCGTCGACTCCATCAACCCCCTCAGCCGCTTCCAGCACCTAGATAAATCGACGGCAGGAAGTCCTTCATTAAGGAAGGACTCTGTCGGGAGGGATTTCATACTGGGACCAGATTTCTCCGGCTCCTGAAGACCCCCCCCCCCCCCCCCCCCCCCCGGCAGAGCATCCTTTCGGGACTTCTTGCCGTTTTTGCTCCTCTCGCCGATCTCTTGGTCCATAAGACCGTCGATCTCGGCGAGGTGAGCCTCCACTTCTCTCTCCCACTGCTCTCGCTTCTCTATTTCCGAGATAGACTTTTTGTGAGGTCTATCTCGGATCCTGTCCATGTCCTTACTCTTGTCCTTTTTGGACGAAGAATTTGACGTCTTCGTCCCACTCGTTGCCGGAGCAGCCGAGTGGGATGGTCCCGCCCTATTCTTCGTCCTGTCGGTAGTGCCGGTCTGTAGGTCACAATTGGTGAGCACTACAACCGGGGCATTGTACCCAACCCCGGAGGAGCCACGGTCGCTGGATGACGACGCAGTGAGGCCCGCTTGACAACCCGCCTCTGCGCCGGCACTGAGGGATCTGCCCTCTGTGCGGTAAACTCTATCTTTATTTGTCGTGCAATCCATATTTGTTAAAAAAGTGCGCCAGTCCGTCAACAAAGATATCCGTCCAACGACCCACTCGCTCCGTTCGCGCTGACACCCCCGCAAGCAGGAGTGTCAGCCCCAGAGGACACCACGTGGAGGTGGAGCGATGGGAACCTTTTTCGCTAGCAAAGGCCCCCAACTTCGCCGAAATCCCCTCCATCGAGTCTCGAGAGACGTACTACTGGTTGCACGTAAAATCCATTCTTTCCTTGCTCAAAAGGCACCCTTCCATTATTGCCGCTCGACACCTCGCCCGGAGGGCGGAAAATTAATGATGTTAAAAAGTCCCACCCGTCCCGAGTGCCCCTTCGGGCTACTAACCCTAGGATTAGCCGCTCAGGACGGGGTCCCTCTCGCACCTCCCCGGACTCCGCGCCCTGGCTCCTATTGCTAGGGCTCAACGCGCGGAGCATACGAGGTACGGTCGAGTCCGGCTTATTACTCCGGGGACGTGGCGCCCCACTCTGCCGCGGTGGTGAGCAAAAATGGAAGAACCCTATCGACAGGTGTTGTGGGCACCCGGATGTTTTGAACCACCTACGGACTTACAAGAGGGGCTCCGACACCCTCCCAAATATCCCAATGTCCGGGTGTGTGGGCGCCGGACCAGGCCTTAATCTTACCCCTCCCTGTGTCGGCGGCCCTGCGATCTTTGCACTACGTGCTATACAAAACCAGCGGCATTTAGCCGCGCCATCCATGAAAAGCACCAGCAGACGCTCTCTCGACTACCGGAGAGGGACATCAGCTACATCGGAGTTCTCCGGAAGTTAGCCCTCCCTTGGTCAAAACCCAAGTTCGGCTCCCGGAAACCCTTCTAGCCGCCGTCCTCCGCCCCTGTCCACCTCGGACGGTCCTAGACCCGCGTGGTCCCAAAATACTTGCGTTTGCTAATTAGAAGTTGCAAATGGGCTCCACGCGGAGTCGGCCGCCCGAAGCCGATACAATGGCGGCGACCGGATCGTAAACCGCCACCCCTACAAAATGAATATTAAATAAACATTTGTAAAAAAATATTTCTTTTTAACCACTTAACGCTCATGCCCGTGACGTTCACGGGCACGCCAAACGGTCGAATTTGTGCATGCCCGTGACGTTCACGGGCATAGCTGATACGGCCGCCACTCTGCGGTTTGTTTATCTTAGCCGCTGATATTTTAGAACTCAGTCCTTTGACATCTTACACTGAAATGTATACATTTCCAACAAACTTTATATTGTATATTGGAGGAATAAACACAGATAATCTCTCCGTCTTTGCGCAGTTTGCTGCACTCAGAGAGATGCGAGTGGTAAGAAGAGGAGGAAGGAGACACGGTATATGTGCAATGATTGCAATGTTGGATTATGTCCAGCACCGTGTTTTAAAATGTATCATACGCAACTACACTTTTAATTATATCTCGCTATATTAAATAAAAAATGTTTTAATTTCAAACGGTTTTATTTGTGTCATATTCTGTCTTTCGCTTGTTACTTTTCCGAAAAAAATAATTCGTTCGCCACTAGGAGTACAAAAAACATTTTATAGTATGCACAAGATAAGCATTCAGGCAAAAAAAAACTTGTGCGTTTTTGGACGGTCGGTTCGAAAAAAACCTGAGCGTTAAGTGGTTAAATCTAAAATGAATATTAAATAAACATTTGTAAAAAAAATTTTCTTTTTAAATCTAAAATCAATATATGATAAACATTTGAAAAAAAATATTTCTTTTCAAATTTAAGATAAATATGACATAAACATTTGTCAAAAATATTTCTTTGTAAATCTAAAATGAATATATGATAAACATTTGAAAAAAATATTTCTTTTTAAATCTAAAATTGTTAGAACTATACGAGAGGTGCCCGCATATGATTTGTACTGCGTACGGCATTGCGCATAAGAATTTAGTTTACATTATAACTGTTACGTGTCGCGGCCGCCCTATCTCTTTTTGAGCGCATCTTACAAGGGAACATCCCGAGGTGTAAATCACCGATTTTGATGAAATTTTAGTGTGATATACTGTTAGAACTATACGAGAGGTGCCCGCATATCATTTTGTACTGCGTACGGCACTGCGCATAGGAATTCAGTTTATGTTAGAAGTCTTAAGTGTCGCGGCCGCCCTAGCTCGTTTTGAGCGCACCTCAGTCTGTTCTCTGTATACGCCCTACGCGGAACCACTAGTTATTCTTTTTTCTGTAACGATTCAAATATATTTTCCACTTATATTAATTGGTTTACAATTAATTCAACGCGCACCCTGTTTACTCCTATCATATACTCCTCGCGGAAATATTTGACACGTATTTTTTTTATCGGCAATCGTCCACGTTAAAGGGGTGAAAACCACCCTCAAAGTTGGCACCCTGAAAATTATTTATTGAATATCTGGAAAACTATTAGAGATACGAAAATTTCGTAAACAGAGAAAATTAACGTATTTCGACCACAAATCTAATGATATAAATATTTTTTTTAAACTCGTTTGTTTAAATAATATGCTTAAAAATACAACTTTTTTAATGATTTTGTAAGTCAAATTTCAATAAATTTTCTTGAATATTTTTCTGAGAATACCATATACCGAAACACAAAATACGGATAAAATGGAAATCTGAAATTTTTTTTGTAAAAAAAGTTATTGCATTTTTAATTTTTTCTCTTACGTTCTTGTTAAGTTATGCCTCGTATATACATGTATGACTGCTTTAAAAGGCCAGATTTTATTGCCAGACACATATATCGTCTTTATATAAATTAAAAAAATTTGATTGATTAATTAATAATTTGTAACAATTATTATAATAATGGTATTCATTGTTATTCTTATAACCAATATTTTCTTACACTACGAGCATTCTAAAGCATCCCTATAATCAATTCAAGCATGTAACGCCCGAAAATAGTAAATATATAACGCATACCTCCCGAGAATTAATTAATTTATTTGGCCTGTCGGCGGATTCACATTGATATTTTAGTGCGCGGGAAGGATGGGTTTGGTATTTAATCAGAAATGCGTGTAAATGCTTTTTATTCTTACGACGTTTTCTGTTGCGCGTTTCAAACTAGACTAAACTGTCGCTCTTCGCAAGCATACCCATTCGCTTCGACCCTCTCACGCTCACACACATACATGCATTCTTAAAACATCCAAATCTCTAGCTCGCGTTACTCTGGCATTCTTTCACACTCTCGTTCAGCCACTCTTAACTTCCAAACATTTCCATTCGTTCCGGCATTCTTGCTATCCTCACTCATACATTATAATACCCCTACAATATCATAAATGACTATCTCGAGGTGGAAATCACCAATTCTTATGAAACTATAGTATAAGGTGCTTTTCGTGGAAATATTTAATATCTACTTTCATTTATCGGCAATCGTCCACGTTAAAGGGGTGAAAACCACCCCCAAAGTTCCGATAACGAAAACTGTTTTATCGAATATCTCGGAAACTATTAGAGATACGAAAATTTCCTAAGGAGTGAAAATTAACGTATTTCAATCACGAATCCAATGCTATAAACATTTTTTTAAAAACCCGTTTGTTTAAACAATATGTTAAAAAATACTTCTTTTTTCATAATATTTTCAGTTAAAATTCTTTCAATTTTCTTAAATAATAGTTTGTATACACTATATAGTCAAACAAAAAATACGGATCAATTAGAAGTTTCATATTTGTGTTACAAAAAAAGTTATTGCATTTTCAATTCTTACGCTTGATGCGTGAAATGGAATATATTTGTATATGCGACCGAAGTAAAATTCCACTTTCACAAGTTTGAACGATAGTATCTTCATAGCAGAAACTATTTGTACAATTAAATTACTTGACCTGTTATTGATTATAACCCATCACGAGTCACCCATCCTACAATCAGAAGGATTCTATCGACATACGTTTATTACTCCCACATTTTCCGGCTAAACAACAACAGGTCAAGTAATTTAATTGTACAAATAGTTTCTGCTATGAAGATACTATCGTTCAAACTTGTGAAAGTGGAATTTTACTTCGGCCGCATATACAAATATATTCCATTTCACGCATCAAGCGTAAGAATTGAAAATGCAATAACTTTTTTTGTAACACAAATATGAAACTTCTAATTGATCCGTATTTTTTGTTTGACTATATAGTGTATACAAACTATTATTTAAGAAAATTGAAAGAATTTTAACTGAAAATATTATGAAAAAAGAAGTATTTTTTAACATATTGCTTAAACAAACGGGTTTTTAAAAAAATGTTTATAGCATTGGATTCGTGATTGAAATACGTTAATTTTCACTCCTTAGGAAATTTTCGTATCTCTAATAGTTTCCGAGATATTCGATAAAACAGTTTTCGTTATCCGAAATTTGGGGGTGGTTTTCACCCCTTTAACGTGGACGATTGCCGATAAATGAAAGTAGATATTAAATATTTCCACGAAAAGCACCTTATACTATAGTTTCATAAGAATTGGTGATTTACACCTCGGGATAGTCATTTATGATATCAATGTGAATCCGCCGACAGGCCAAATAAACTAATTAATTCTCGGGAGGTATGCCTTATATATTTACTATTTTCGGACGTTACATGCTTGAATTGATTATAGGGATGCTTTAGAATGCTCGTGGTGTAAGAAAATATTGGTTATAAGAATAACAATGAATACCATTATTACAATAATTGTTACAAATTATTATTAATCAATCAAATTTTTTTAATTTATATAAAGACGATATGTGTGTCTGGCAATAAAATCTGGCCTTTTAAAGCAGTCATACATGTATATACGAAGGCATAACTTAACAAAAACGTAAGAGAAAAAATCAAAAATGCAATAACTTTTTTTACAAAAAAAATTTCAAATTTCCATTTTATCCGTATTTTGTGTTTCGGTATATGGTATTCTCAGAAAAATATTCAAGAAAATTTATTGAAATTTGACTTACAAAATCTGTTTTGATGGTTTGTGCCGATGTTAGCTCGTTCGGGAACGCTCCGAAATCGGAACACGGTATTGTCTTGCCTTGCGGATTAATCGGAGGGGTCGATCTCCCGTACGCGGGTAAATGTTGAGATTCGAAGGCGTAACTCTTCAATTTCGCCGCAGTGAGAATTAATGCACTGAGGCTAATTTTTGAATGACGAGTAAAGATTTATTTTAATACAAAATTGTTGAAATAAAATAATACTGAGTGTAAATATAAGGAATTATGAATTGGCGATGTATTGATGCAAAGAGCAGAAATCCAGAAGTGCCGCTGCGGGGAGCGGGTACCTGTATTTATCTGTTCCCTTGTGAGATGTGTGTGGTGTGTACGTATAAGAATTGTTCAGGTGGATGTATAGAATTATTTGGAAGTTTCTATGACGAGCATGAAAATGCGTGTAATGTTTGTTTAATTAGTGTATGTATCGAACTGTCTGGAATGTTCCATGAGTGATTGTGTGGAATATAGGTAAAGAAAACGTGTTATTGTATGTGAAGTGTCTCTTGTCAAATGTTAAAAGCGAGCTTGATGACTCCTGGATCTTCCGTGGATATCGATCGGAACAGATGCGATGTGATGTATGTGTGATGTATGTGTGATGTATGTTTGATGTATGTTTGATGTATCTGTTATGTATGTGAAATCTAAAATAAATTACTGAATTTTGTCGGAACAGATAAATAGAATAAATCGAGATTATTATTACCCTTTCGAGGGTAGTAACAAAATCATTAAAAAAGTTGCATTTTTAAGCATATTATTTAAACAAACGAGTTTAAAAAAAAAATTTATATCATTAGATTTGTGGTCGAAATACGTTAATTTTCTCTCTTTACGAAATTTTCGTATCTCTAATAGTTTTGCAGATATTCAATAAATAAGTTTCAGGGTGCCAACTTTGAGGGTGGTTTTCACCCCTTTAACGTGGACGATCGCCGATAAAAAAAAATACGTGTCAAATATTTCCGCGAGGAGTATATCATACTAAAATTTCATCAAAATCGGTGATTTACACCTCGGGATGTTCCCTTGTTAGTCAGTCTGTTCTCTGTATACGCCCTACGCGGAAACACTAGATATTGTTTCTCTGCTACGATTCAAATACATTATATATTCCACATATATTAATTTGTCTATAATTAATTGAACGCGTACCCTGTTTACTCCTATCAAAAATGAATATATGATAAACAGTTGAAAGAAAATATTTCTTTTTAAATCTAAAATGAATATTAAATAGACATTTGTAAAAAAATATTTCTTTTTAAATCTAAAATGAATATTAAATAAACATTTGTAAAAAAATATTTCTTTTTACATCTAAAATAAATATTTGGTAAACATTTGTAAAAAAATATTTCGTTTTAAATCTAAAATGAATATTAAATAAACATTTGTAAAAAAATATTTCTTTTTAAATCTAAAATGAATATTCGTTACATATTTATATATTAAAAAGAGTTTCAATCGTTTTTTAACATTACATACATATGTATTTAATATGTATGTATGTATATATTTAGCATGCCCTATCGGGGTACATGCGGACTCCCGCTCCGCTTACATTAGTCTTAATTCTATCCTTACACTATCCTTAACCTATAAGCCGCACGACAGAGAGAGAGAGGCTGTCGACCTCCGTTTCCGCTGCTTATTTCTACTTTGCTACTCCCCTCCTCCATTATCCTTTTTATCTCCCCCCTTCCCTCCCACTCCCATCACCCCCTTTCTTTCCTCCACTCATCCATCTTTTTCATCCTTTCTCTCCCACGTCCATCACCATTCAAGATCTCTCTCACCCTCTCTAACACTGACTCATCCTCTTGCCCATTCACCTCTCTCATACACTCCTCAAGTACATGGTTCCAACTCTCACACGCCCCTCCACACCTTCTACACTTCCTCTCATCCTCATTCTCCCAATATCTACTCTCTCTCATCTCATTTCCCATTCTATACCTCACCACCCTTCTCCATTCATCCTCCTTCCATCCTTTCTTCATATACTCCGGCATCCCATTCACTCTCACGTGTTTATACCATTTGTTGTATTTCGCTCCCTCTATTCTCCTATCCGTTTCCATTCCCATTTCCCTCCTCTCCTTCTCTTCAATCCTCTTCCACATCTCTTCCCCCTCCCTCTCCGTTCCTCCCCCTCTCACCCTTGATCTAACTCCCCTCTTCTCCATCCACGTTCCCCTCTCCTTTTCCCACCCATACCATAATCTCTTTCTCCCCATTCTCCCCTCCACCTCCTTCAGACATTCCCTCGCCCACAAATTCCCTTTCCCTTCCCTCAATCCTTCCTCATACATCCACGCCCTCCTCATGTACCTTACACGCATCATCTCTCTCCCACATTCATCCCTCACCATGTACCCCGGCGTGACCCTGTCCACTCCCAGCACCCATCTCACATACTTCTCATGCACTCCCTCAATTTTCCTTCTTTCAGTCCACCCCCACACTTCCGCTCCATACACCAACACCGGCCACACCAGCACATCAAACATCCATAGCCTCCTCGCAACATCTTTCCCAAATCCCACACCTCTCTCATTACTACATTTGCTCTCCTCACTCTTTCATTCACATGCCTTTCCTGACCCCCTCCCCTCCCTAAAACATAGCCCAGATATTTAAACTCTTTCACCTCTTCTATTTCCTCATTCCCCCACGTCCATTTCCCCCTTCCACATACTCTCTTTCCACACCTCATCACCTTCGTTTTCTTCACATTCAATTCTAGCCCTTTCTCTCTTATATACACTCTCATTTCCTCTATCATTAACTTCATCCCACTCTCATTTTCAGCCATTAACACAATATCATCCGCATACAACATACAGTACAACCTTTTTCCCCCCACATTCACCCCTCCTTTCCCTCTCTTCTCCAACCTTTCCTCTATATCCGCCAAGTACAGAGTGAATAGCTTTGCACTTAACGGACAACCTTGCCTTACTCCCCTTCCTGTCCAAAAAGGCCCACTCATCCCCCCATTCGCTCTTACCTTGCATACTGTCTCTTCATACATTTCCTTTATCCTCTCCCTTAAACCCTCACTCACTCCTCTCTCCCTCAAAATTCCCCACAGTTTACCCCTATCCACCATGTCAAACGCCGCCTTCAAATCCATAAAACACAACACCATCCTTCCACCTTTCACACCAATCATTCTACCAATCAAATAATTCAACACATACACATTCTCCATCACACCCATTCCACTTCTAAAACCCGTCTGACATTCAGGCAACATTCCCCCCCTTTTCATCTCTTCACCCAACCTTTTCTCTACCACTGTTACGTAAATTTTACACATCGTTCCCATCAGGGTCACGTCTCTGTAGTCATTCACGCCCTTCCCATTCCCACCCTTTCTCACCGGCACAACCACCCCTACTTTCCATTCATCCGGCCATCCATCCCCTCTCCACACCTTATTACATACTTCATACACTATTCTCCTCACTTCCATCCCACCATACTTCCACACCTCATTCTCTAATCCATCCTCTCCCGCTGCCTTCCCATTCTTTAACCTCCCTATCACCCCTCCTATCTCATCCCACCCTATCTCCCCATCCGTTCTTTCCCTCCTCACACCACAACCATGTCTCACTCTCGTCCCAATTCCCCCCAGCAATCCCATAAAATAATCCACCCACTCATCCATCCCTATATCCGCTCCCAAACCTCCTCCTCTTCTCCTTAATTTATTTAGCACCTCCCACACTTCCCCTTCTGTCCTGGCCTTACTTATCATCCTCATTATCCCTTCCCTCATTTCTTGTTTTTTCTCCTCACACATTTTCCCATACTCCTTCTTTTTCCTTCTGCAGCATTCGATCTCCTCCTCCCCCTTTTTCCATTTCCTCATTACCATCTTCAACTCTTTTCTTTTTTCTCTGCATTCCCAATCCCACCACCCCTTCCCCTTCCCTTTTCCCTCCTAACCCCCTTTTCCCCTTCCTCCCTACATTTCTCTACTATTTCCTTCACTTCTCCTACTGCATTTTCACATCCCACACTCACTCTTTCCCATTCTCTCAATTTCCTCTCATACCTTTCTATCATATCCTTATCCCATCTCACTCTCCTCGATCTCCTTCTACCCTCCTCTCTCTCCGCGCCTCTTCTCATCCCGCCCTTACACTCTACCACCACCGGCATATGATCAGATTCAATCATGCTCTCCACCTCCAGTCTCTCTATCTCATTCATCACATCTCTTCCACACACCACATAGTCTATCACCGTGCATGCCCTCGGTCCCACATACGTATACTCACCGCACTCATCCCCTCTCATCCTGCCATTCATTATCCCCATTCCCACTTCATTCAGCCAACCTAACATTCTCTTTCCTTCCCCATTCACCATCTTGTCCTTCGACCACCTCTCTCTCTCATCCTCCCCCATCCCTTCTATTAAACCCCCTTCACAACCTGTCCTCGCGTTAAAATCACCCCCTATTAACACCCTCTTTCCTCTTTCTTCCTCTACTATTTCTTTTATCCATCTCAGCTTTTCACCTATTCTTCCCCATATGTACACCCCAATTATACACCATTCTTCCTCCCCCACTTTTACATTTATTTCCATTATTCCCTCCCCCTTCTCTCTCACCCACATTCCTTCTTTCCCCTCCACCTCCTCTCTTACCCCCACTAACATCCCACCCCTAGCTCTACCTTTTTCAAACTCTCTCCTCGCCCACTGCCATCTCCACTCAAACCCCTCTGGCAGTTCCTTCTCCATCCTCTTCCCGTCCCTCTCCTCAACCCACGTTTCCATTAGGAACACCACATCCCATTCCCTTATTTTCCACCATATCCCCTTCTCCTTGCTCTTCAAACCCCCCACATTCCAAAAACCTATCTTCCATCCCTTTCCTCCCCCTTTTTCCTCTATCCCTCTCCTCTCTCCTTCATTCACTCTTCCCCTCCCTCTCTGTCCATTCTCTCCCCTTACCTTTTCCCCTTTCCCCTCTCTTCTCCAAACCCCTCTCCTTCCTGCACCCCCTCCATTTCCCCCTTTCTCATCCTTCCCTCCGTGTCTACAAAATCATCCCTCCACTCATTCCACCTCCACATCCTCCCATCCACCCAGAACTTCATATTACCCTTTCTCACATTCCCCCCCTTCCTCCTCTCATCCTCTATCTCCTTTCTCATTAACCATTCTACCCTTCTCTCTCCAAACGTCCTGTCATCCTCTATCCATTCCCTCCTTTCTCTTCCTAGCTTTCTCTTTCCTTCCATCACCTTCACCTTTTCCTCCATGCTACCCAACTTCACCCAAACCGTTCTTCCCTTTCCCGTATCATTTCCTTTCCCTACCTCTCTTGCTTCCTTCACCTTTACATCTACCCCTATCTCCTTCATTAGCTTCATCACTTCATCCTCCACATTCCCTTCCTTCCCTTTTCCTCCACCTAGTCCCCTTATTATTATGTTCTATCTCCATCTTTTTTATTCTCCCTTCCCATCCCCCCTCTTGTACCCCCTTTTCGCCCTTTACTCCCCTTTCCTCCAACATGTACACCCTCTCCTCTATCTCCTTCCACTTTCCCTCTCTCTCCTCCCCCTTCTCACCCTCTCCCCTAGTTCCTCTACGGACTTTCTCAGACCCTCCTTTTCCTTTACCCAATTGTCCTTCATCTCTTCCATAATCTCCCTCAACTCCTTCCTTTCCTCCCTCTCTCTCTCCATTCCTTCCCTTAAGCTCCTTATTTCTTGTCTCAGCTCCCTAATTACTTCTATCAACCCTTCATTCACCTCCTTTCTAGGCGATCCTTTTACCTTCTCCGCCTCTTTACAGTCCTCCCTCTCCACTATTTCTCTACTCCTCACCTCCTCCTCTTTCTTCCGCTTACTCATTAATGCGTCCATTGCTCCCACACTTCTCGTGTTCAGCCTTCCCAACCTCTCCACGTTGGTTGGCCTTCCTTTTTTTCTTTCCTCCTTCATCTCCTCCCCTCTCCCCCTTTTTTCACCACCTCCTCCTTCCTCCATATCCCTACGCTATACTTCTTCCTTTCACCCTGTTTTACCGACTATTCTCTACAGTCACTCTTACCATACACACCAGATGTCACTCACTCAAATCTCACTCTTTCCCTCCTTTCACACTTTCTTACACTTCCTAACCTCTCACACCCACTCACTCTTCCAATCTCAATTATCCTCTCACTCACTCCTTTCCACCCACGCTTTATATTCCCTTCTACACTCCTCTTCCTCCTTTTCCTCCCGTCGCACCTTTCCCCCTTTTTTCACTTCTCTTCGCCTTTAAACCCTATTCCTAATTCTGTACACTTTACCACGATTCTCTCTTATCGCTACCGGAAACGGAAGTCCCTATATGTATTTAATATTGTGTGCTACTAGGGTCGTTTTGTTTTCCGCGATCGACGCGCGTGGCATGTCTTTCCAGCGCGAGCGGTTGGATACGAATGTCGCCCCAATACGCCACCACGCTCGTGCCAATAGGTCCGGCCATAACACCGACAGAGTGTCTGTGAATCAGTGACATCTCAGCTGTATGAATGGGTGCAGTAGGCGGAGCTCTTCCTGAGACGGCTCTGGCAATCAAATAAAGAGCGTCCCTGCCGTAGCTTATTGCGCTGATACTTATTGTAAACTGATAATCTTCTGCTAAGATTATCGCTTTGACAATAATGTGTAGCGGCTGTTACTTACGACCCTGAAACTTTTATTACATGCGGCCCTGAAACTATTATTTTTTATCTGATACCAGTCGGCCACTTAGAAAATTTACGAAAAGATGCATACACAAAGGGGTCTCGCTGTACAGGATCACTGTCCGAGCAACTAGTATAAACAAACTGCGATCCCCTATAATCCTGTCAAGATATATCCCATGCTGCCTTGGTGCCCTATTCTTCCTTCCAGAATCCTACCACCTCCACTCATTTTTCTGGAGTTTTTCCCAAAACCGTGCCCTATATAAGCGAGATATTTTTTGACTCCTTGGATCCAGTATTCTTTAGAACGTCACACTGTTACTTAGGGTACAGAAATTTCAAAGTCCACGACTTTCGCATTCGTTTGACTATTGTAAGAATAAGACGTGGAAACCCCCGCGAACCGACGCGTGAATTTCGACTAACAAGGCAACATACCGAACCCGTACACGCCGATTTTGATGAAAATTATATGGTAGATAGTTCTCGAAAAAATATTTGACACGTATTTTTTTATATCTGCAATCGTCCACATTGAGGGTGATAATAGCCCTCAAACTTTGGGGTTGAAAATGGTTTTTTCGAAATATCTCCGAGATTAAAGGGCGCACGGAAACAATTTTTTTTTTAAATTATGCGCCTTGAGATTACGAATCCAGCGATATGAATAATAATTGCAAAAAATTATTTGTTTAAACAATATATTAAAATTTCTTATTTTTTTGTTAATTTTTCGTACTAAATGTTGCTCCATTTTCGTGGAAATTTATGTGTATAAAGTATAGACAAAATTAGTGAATACGTGTTTTTGGAATTTTTTGTTTGCTAACATTTAACGATACTTATGTAACGTTTAATTTTCGCCCGCTTCGTACAGGGCGTATGAAAATTATTTGCCATGATCTGCCAGGCGTTTTTCTACACCTTTGGAGTGACGGACATTTGCAAAAAAATCTACCGCAAAATTTGCAAAAGCCTCGCAAATTATGTTTTGAGGCTTTCGCGGCCATTGTTAGGTATACAATGGTTAGCGTTTTTCGGGTTAAAGCCGCGTTGTGAAATTTGAGAATTCCGACGTTTCGCCAGCATTTCAGCTAGCTTCGTCAGGGCAAACTGATACTGAGGTATCCTGTTGACAGCACTCCTATTTATAATGGTGCTCAATGACGCGAAACCGTGCTTCCGCCAATCAGGTTTTTAGCTGTTAGATTTTAGATTTGATCAGCTGAGCGACTAACACATGGGAGGAGGGTGTTCCAGATTGGGTTGATGTTATAGCCTCTGTCCCGATTGATGTTGTTGGGATATTTTATTATTTCCAATGCTTCCCGGTATTTCCTGCGGAAGTAACCCGTAGATGGTGGTACCGACTCCGTTAATTGAGGTACCGGCAACCTAGGTACTGCAAGACCAGTTAAGACCTGCACCCTACATGTTTTATGATATGTTTCGTTCTTTGTCTAAAACTCCGTTTATGATTCTAGTAAAATAGTATTGAAACCCGTCAAACCTTTAAGCCGGCAAAATACGTACATATTATTTAGCGTGATAAATAGAGTCGTAAATCAGAGGTAGTTTGGATATTTGCATTCTTAACCCTTTGCACTCGAGCGGCGCCTCTCCGGCGCCCGGGCAGTGGAGTGCGTCCACTCGAGCGGCGCTGCTACGGCGCCCGGCTCTTTTGAAGTGTCGACTCGAGCGACGCTGCTACAGCGCTACGGACTTTTGTAACTCGCTCTGGTTATTTACGATGTGCGATACGATATTCCTCTCGGAAATGCTTTCGTGGACTAGACTCGGCTTACATTTTTAGCCAAATCTTAGCTCAGTTTAGTTAGTCTCTGCATAGCATTCGTTTGAAACAGTCTTGGCAGTGAATATAGCAATTGAAAAGTTTTTGAGCCCTAAAATGATGGATCAAGAGCAGATCAGCTGAAGTTCGGAGGAATTCAATTTTAAGAAACCCAATATTGTATTGAATTATATAAAATATATGGGTGGTGTTGATCGGGCGGACCAATATGCATCAACGTATTGTTTTCTGCGAAAGTCACTTAAATGGTGGCGTAAGCTTTTTTTTGGGGCATGGAAATTTGTCTGATAAATTCCTACATTCTGTATAAACTAGAAAAGACCAAAAAAGGGGAAAAGCCAGTCAGCCATTTACGATTTCTAAAAACACTTGTCGAGCAATTGCGAGGATCATATCGCCAGCATCGAAAACAAGCGTCTACGTCGCAGTCCGATGAAATCCGACTAAATGAGAAGCTTCACATAGTACTAAAAGGTTCAAAAAGGGACTGCAAGGTTTGCTCTGACCGTAATATGCCTGGAGGTAGGCGGGAAGTAATATATTATTGTGATACGTGTCCTGATAAACCTAGGTTGCATCTTGGGCATTGTTTTACGAAATATCACACAAAAACTAATTACAGAGTGTAATATTTAACAGATTTTGTTGTATTTAATATAAAAGTTAATAAATTGGTGAAATTTTATTACTTATATACGTTTGTTTGAGTATAAAATGATTTTGAAGTACCTATAAAATGCTTCCCGAATATAGCCGAAATCGTCTCGAGTTGCTGGTGCGCCCGAGCGAAAAAGGCCTCGAGTGCAAAGGGTTAAAAATTATTGTGCTATTGCTGCATCAAAGGTTCGACACGTATTTAATTCAAACAACAGTCGTAATAAAACGAAATATAACGATGGCACGATAATAATTAAATGGGGAAAGTAATGTCACTGGCCACCTTATCCTATTATTATCTTAATAACTGTCCTGCAATGCCAGCCATTTAAAATCGTTTACCTACCGCCTGTAATATTGCAGATAGCTTGAATTTTATAATATAAACAAGTTTTTATCAGAAAGGAATGCTTTCCTTGGGTTACCACAGTACGAAGCGGGCAAAAATTAAACGTTACATAATGTAGGCTTATTGTACTGTTTATTTTTACTATACAGGGTATATTGAACATAACTATGGTGAACTTCAAATAACATAAACGTAAAACATAATACTAACTAAAGATAAAATATCGCTTTCATAAACGTGACTCGTCTCCGGTGCCGATCCATTCGAGACTGCCTTTCGAAAAGACATTCGTCTCCTCGCACGAGAATAAAATGACGATCGCTCGTACGGCTTCGGATCGTGCGACGGAATCGGACGACTCGCGGAAGACCGCTACAATTCGGCCATCCTGACCCGTTGATTGTCCTCAATCAAACGTAGCGGCGTTTTCTAAATCTGAAAAGCAGATAATTCGAGCTTCGGTTATGAAGGTGACCACAGTCGCATGTTCGCAGCTTCCCAGGTGCCCAGGTACGGAATCTGTGACATCTGGTGGCCGTCGATATCTTTTATTACATATCGGTCATTACGGAGGACCTTCTGGACAATGTAGGGCCCTTTAAATTTAGGAACTAATTTGCCGCATATGCCTGGTGTATTATCAAAATTGCGAACCATTACTTTGTCGCCTTCTTGATATTTTGTCGGTGGTTTATGCTTCTTATCGAAACTATGCTTATTACCCGCCTGTGTCACTCGTATACGTTCAGCGGCGCGTGCGCGACTTTTAACGAGGTCCCTATCCGTTTTTTCGTTATTGCGGGCGTCCGAAAAATCTTTCAAACTGTCGACAATACCCCGTTGATCGACGCCGAATAGCAGCATGCAAGGGCGCTCGCCTGTTGACCGACTTATCGAATTGTTACAAGCATATTCGACGTCTTCCAGAACATCGAACCATTTCGTCTGTCGTTCGTCGCTCAGTTTTGCAATCATCGGCAAAATGGAACGGTTCATGCGTTCCACTTGACCGTTTGCCTGTGGTGATCCGGTCGCGATTTTCACGTGCTGAACGTTTTGATCTTTCAAAAAATTCTCAAATTCATGCGAAGTAAAACAACTTCCACGATCCGAAACAACACGCAAAGGTCTACTGTAGGTGCTACAATAATACTTTAAGTACTTAATGGCTTCGGATGAACTTGTCGTTTTTGTGGGGAATAATTTCACGTATTTAGTGAATGCGTCAACGACTAAAAATACATAACGCTTCTTCGCGGTTGGCGACTTTGATAGCGGGCCCAGATGATCGATGTGTAGAGTTAGGAACGGCAGATTACCCTTTGGGATACAATGTGACGTCCCCTGCGGTCTCCCCGAAACAGGCGTGAACGCGACACACTTTAAACACGCAGCGATGTGGTTGGCGACCTTGGATTTCATGTTGGGAAACCAATAGTGACTCGAAATATTTTGTACCGTTTTCTCTGCTCCTAGATGACCCATCTCGTTGTGATATTTATATAATACGCTATTTTCCATAGATTTGGGAACATAAAATAGAAGACGGTCATTTACTTTTCGATAGACCAATCTATTTCTCATCTCGTAATAGGTATCCTCAGTATTATAGGGTCCTATTCAAGTTTAATCTTAGACGAGCAATCAAAGACTATCGATGCTCGTCTTTGAATAAACGGAACAGATTCCCTTAGAACTAATTAACAATACCGCAGCCTAGAAACTAAACTGAACGCGTGTAATTACAAACAAATGACTAACTTTATTAAATATATAGAAATACAATACTCTAAACAATACTAAAATAACTCTAACGCTCTAAATCTCCACTCTGTATATCTCCACTCAACTTGACTCTACGAACTCAACTCAACAACTGTCTCTTCCCAAAAATCCACGCTCGCATCCACCCTCGATCCTCTTTCTCACAGCATGCATTCTTCGTCTTTCTCACAGCATGCGTTCTCTGTTGCACTCACTCATTTTCTCTTTCTCTACAGACTAAACATTCATGCTAGCCCTGATATCCGTCGCCTTCCAAATAACGTACTCTAAACATCCACTCTCGCTTATTTACAATCCATCCACACTCACTAATTCTAAAATTAATACTATTTGAGCGTAGGAAAAATTCCGTTCCTACAGTATTTTCCAATATTTGTCGGACTTTTGAGATATCTTCGTCGCTGTCCTGACAGAGAGCCAAATTTCGGTCAAATGAGTTATCCTCTATCACGAGAACTAGTCTGCTCAACGCGTCAACATGAGTCATCCTTGACCCTAGTCTATGCTCCAGGGTGTAATCGAAACTTTGCATTTCCAAAACCCACCGAGAAATTCGGGGGTTAGTTTCTTTCTTATTTAGCGTTAAACTTACAGCTTGGCGGTCTGTGATTATTTTGAATTTCATCCCTAGCAGATATGTGCGAAATCGTCGTAAGGCATAAATAATAGCCAGCGTCTCCAGTTCGAAACTGTGATATTTGGCTTCGGTTGGACTGGTTCTTTTCGAAAAGTAAAACACCGGGTGAAAGGGTATAGCAGGATAAGGGTGTCAAAAGTGCCCTTCAACCGATTTCAATGGGGACGGTCTCATTCGATAGATAATGCTCGGCGATTGATGTCTACAAATTTTTAACCCTGAATCTTGACCGGAAGGGTAGTTATGGGGAAAATTAAAAAAACAGGTTTTTGGCCCTTTTCCCCATTTATTGAGGCGTAAAAAATCCAACAAAATTCTGACATATTCTACACGGTACCGGACATATTGGAGAATTTTTTCAGATTTTTCCGTCGAAGTAGCTAAGCGTGAAAAATCGGCAAAGTCAAAAAAACAGTAAAGGAATTATAACGGACAAAATCCCAATATACCTTCTTTCTTTCAATTCATTGTCTATTTTGGATGATCTCTGCATAAATGGAGAAGCGGTAAATACAAAAATAAGAATGTTTAAAAAGAAATAAACCCTTCTTTCCGTTAGACATCCCCTTCATTACAATTCATCAGAATATACAATTGGATCCTTTTAATATTGAATACATATTTGCATTCGTTACAGTAAACTAATATTCGTTCAATGTACAAAAGAATAACGAGATGTGGCTAGGACGAATCAATGAAAAAAACAATATGCTCCATAATTATTTTTACATATATTTCATATTGAATAAGTATTTAAAAATGTTTAAAAAACATTGAAAAATTGAAAAATGATTATTATTTGTTGTTATGCAGTGAATGATTAAAAAAAAAAAAATATTATTTTACCTCATTGGGACTCGAACCGGCGACAAAAAGTTTCGAGAGGTTCCGCAGCCAAGAACTCTACCGACTGCGCCATCGCTGCTATTGAAAGGACGTTCGTATTTTTAGCTGATAAGGAAGTGTGTAGCTACGAATAGTTGAATCAATTCAATCCTTTGAATTCACTCGCAATTGCTTTGTATGCAGAAACATTGAAAAGCACAAAATGAACATACTCTATCAAAATAATGGAAAAATAACAATTACTTCTTGCGTTTTAGATCAAAATACGTCCCGAAAATCGGTTTTCGATTTTTTTCACAATGACGCAGGTGGTTTAAAAATCTGAAAAAATTGGGGATAACAATCGTAGGTGTTAGATTGTTATTATATAAATCAAAAAGTTGTACCTCGAAGATTTCGATACGAAATCTTCTTTTTTCCGTTTTTTTTTACTTTGCCGATTTTTCACGCTTAGCTACTTCGACGGAAAAATCTGAAAAAATTCTCCAATATGTCCGGTACCGTGTAGAATATGTCAGAATTTTGTTGGATTTTTTACGCCTCAATAAATGGGGAAAAAGGGCCAAAAACCTGTTTTTTTAATTTTCCCCATAACTACCCTTCCGGTCAAGATTCAGGGTTAAAAATTTGTAGACATCAATCGCCGAGCATTATCTATCGAATGAGACCGTCCCCATTGAAATCGGTTGAAGGGCACTTTTGACCCCCTTATCCTGCTATACCCTTTAAGAATCATTCATTGTAATTGCAGTCGGAACAACTATTAATTATAACTTTTAATATACGTTTATATTCACATTTGTGACATTCAAACGTTTTAGTTATTTCAATTTACTTCTTATTCAGTCTTACCACTCGGTGGTGAATAAGATTTTTAAAATTAAAGTTACGGGTGTTCGTTAGAAGAGAAACAGTCTACGGGTTGCAACAAATTTCCATTTCCCTTATACCAGCTAGTGGCGGTACCCCCGTATCTTTGGTACGGGCCTCATCCGCTATACTAGCGCGAAAGTACCGCGGGGTGCCTTTCGTTATTAACGGGCATACGGCGACCCTATAGTTAGCCTATATTTTAGTCCGGTCCTCGGATATAGGTAATTCCTAGACTCGTTGCAATCCTTAACTCTCGCAAGTATAAATGCATTAACGCATTAACGCATTCGGTCTCGTTCTGCCACTCGCCTGGCTCGTATCACGGCATAGCAAAGCCTTTATAAACGATGCATTGTAACCGCGTGCCGCTGTAACATCCCGATAGAGGATCCGGCGAATAGCAACGATGAACATGCCAAAAATGCTTGTAAACATACTTTAACCGATGAACGGAGAATACGAATGTGTGTTTGCAAGCACCAGGGACAGTTACATGGTACACTGTTTCAATGAAATTGAAATTCATTCATTTACCGTCCCCGAACGCTTACTGAAGTTAGTGACAAATATTTCATAATTGTCTCGCTAAATGTCACGTGAAGGTCAACATATAGCACCTAGTTGGATTCGTTTTTTCATAAGCTATAAGACTGCTGTAACGAAAATATGCAGTCCCATTAAAACAAATACGATGACCTTGAAATATCGAAAAAAATGATCTTGCGACAAAAATTCGACCCATCACCGTATTGGCGCCTTCAAATAGAATATCTTCTACCTCTGACATTGTTTCTATCATAGAAAATAAGCGATATATTTAAGGTGGTCAAGTTAGGTGAAATACCCGGTATATTTACTATCGTTTTAAACGTATAACATTCCACTATTTCCTTGTCTAATTTGAGTAAACGAACGTTTCATTATATTTATTTACAATAATGTAAGACTCCGCGCCGGACGTTCTCACGCCTGGCTTTCGTCAAGAGGAACTTTCTCTCGCGAGGGAGGAAGACGACCCTCGCCCCTACGGGGCCTTTCGGGGAAAAGAGATCCGTGAAGGACCCCACTACCGAGAAAGGGAAAGCGTCGCGAAGGGAGTCGACGCTTAGGACCCACCGAGGTCACATCGAGAGACATCGTCGCGATATCGAGAAATATACTCTTCCGCAGAGAGAGTTAATACAAGCGGATTCTGACGCTTGTATCAGTATATTGTATCTGCCCGCGTATCCGAATGTTATATTGTATTATTATTATTATAATATATGTAGGAACGGAATTTTTCTACACGTAAATAATATTAATTTTGGAATTAGTGAGTGTGGATGGTTTGTATATAAGCGAGAGTGGATGTTTAGAGTACGTGATTTCGAAGGCGACGGATGTCAGGGCTAGCATGAATGTTTAGTCTGTAGATAAAGAGAAAATGAGTGAGTGCAACAGAGAACGCATGCTGTGAGAAAGACGAAGAATGCATGCTGTGAGAAAGAGGATCGAGGGTGGATGCGAGCGTGGATTTTTGGGAAGAATCAGTTCGTAGAGTCGAGTTAGTGGAGTCGAGTTGCGTTGAGAATACAGATATGCAGAGTGGAGATTAAGAGAGTGAGAGTCATAGCGTGGGTGGAAAGATCTTTAGACTTATTTTAGTATTGTTAAGAGTATTGTATTTTTATATAGTTAATAAAGTTAATCATTTGTTTTAATTACGCGCGTTCAGTTAAGTTTCTAGGCTACGGTTTTGTTAATTAGTTCTAAGGGGACCTGTTCCGTTTATTCAAAGACGAGTACCGATAGTCTTTGGTTGCTCGTCTAAGATTAAACCAGTGTTGTATCCCACTTCTGACACCAAATTTATGTTGTATTCCGTGGGGAGTTTTACCACAGTTTTATTAAACGAAGAATTACTTTCACGTTTGGAGTTTTTACAAGTAAGGATAACGTCGTCGCAAGATACCGACTGTCAGCGATTCAAGACAATTGATTATAAATTAATTAGATTTGGAAATGAGCCGAGGTTTTAAGGGCTCCGAAACAGCGTGGTGGGAGGTTCGGAAAACCTCGACTTCTCGTGATTAGGATTCCACAGAGCGGCCGCTTTCCCTGTGACTCTTGTTAAGACTAAAGGTCCTTAAAATATGTTTTACAGGGAAAGCGATAACAAGTAAATAAGATTTCCCGTCCGGATCCTTAATCACGTTTAACAATATTTGGCGCTCTATCTTATAGAATTATTAGGTGCACAAATAAGTTCTCGGCCTTTTTTCATGATAATAATGATTTATTTACTTAAAATCTAGGTATATTTTAATCGGGAAAGTAATCTCCGTTTGCTTCCACACATTTCTCCCACCTGTCAGGCAGTTTGCGAATTCCTTGCCGGTAAAAACATGGTGATTTTGCGTCAACAAAGTCGGTAATGGAATTGTTTACTTCATCAAACGTTTTGAAGTGGCTATCAGCCAAATGGTGTTGCAGTGATCGGAACAGGTGAAAATCCGATGGGGCCAAGTCCGGTGAATACGCCGGGTGTGGCAAAACTTCCCAACCCAACGAATCTAAAGCATCTCTGGTCAATTTTGCTGTGTGTGGTCTGGCATTGTCATGCCTCGTCTTCAAATTTTTTTGGTCGTCCTGCTCTCTCGCCATCCTCAAGATCGGAATTTCCACTCCGGCAGCTTTGAAACCATTTCTTCACAATACTGATGGATACGGCATTCTCTCCCAATGCCTGACAAATCATCTCCTTAGCCTCGGCAGTATTTTTTTTCAATTAAAACGCGAAAAGCATACAGTGCCTAATATGGACGTTATTGCATCTCATTTTCCTCAGTGTGCTAATTATGTATATTTTAAGGTTATGTTAATCTGTTGATTCAGAAAAGTAGTCTGCTAGTTTGGTATTACATGATACTAGACTTGGAGGGAAAATTTTTTCGTTCAAATATTCAGTACAGTTATTTTTACTCTCAGGCCGAGAACTTATTTGTACACCTAATAGGTCGGTATCCAACAACACTAGTTAGTGAAAATTTCGTATTCATGTAAAATAATGACCTGAAACACACGTAAAAAATTTGTAAGCATTACATACAAGAGTTTGAAGATAATCGCGAACTGAAAATTATGCGCTGGCCACCACAATCGCCCGACCTCAATCCAATTAAGAAAATATGAGATGAACTCAAACGCAGAGTGCATGAAGTGGGACAAAAATCAAAAGCAGTCCTCTGAAAGCATTTACAAACTGTTTGGAATGAAGTTTCAACAGATACACTTCAAAAACTGACGTCCAGAATGCCAAAACTCGTAAAAGGCGTCATTAAGAAAAGAGGTGGTTATATCGACGAAAATAAAATATAATGTTAATGTACTGTTTGCATCATAAATCTGTGACATCAGTTGATGTATGTATTTCTTATAATATATAATACTAAACAAAACAAAATTAGTTAAGTATTAGTATTATATATGTGGGATTAAGGGTCGTTTGAGCAGAATTTTCACACAAAATGTTTATTAATTAACAAACAGTAACAATAACAATAACAAAAATATAACAACTAATTTTCTCACATCAAATTTCTCACAATTTCTCTCGTTAAATTTCACTCTTTTCGTTGCTATCGCTCGTTATCAAGTGTCTTCTTTTTCCTTCTCCCAAAAAATCAATATTCCTTGTCGTTAAGAAGGAAGCTGGTTTGCGATCGATATTTGCGAGATATCGCATCGCAGAATCGACGCCGCTACGATTCGCTTAATGCTTCGCGGCTATCGCGTTTTTTTTCTTTATTGGTCGTGTACGCGGGCCCCGTGGCCCTACATATATACTAATTAACATTCTTTAAAAACCGTCACACTGTTAGTCAGTCTATCGATATACGAAAGATCGCGGCTTTTTGCATCGTTCAATTATTGTAAGCATAAGATGCAGGAACCCCCACGAACCGACGCGTGACCTTGGGCTAATCCCAAATTGTAAGAACATAATGTGTAACAACACGTTGTTCAATAACCAAATACCTATTCTTTGGAATATACCTTTATATTCTCACGGAGGATATTTAGAGTCAGTGTTTATTAATTCCTTCACCTCCGAGTAACAGAGCGACGACCTTCCTTATTCATTCTTACCACTCGGAGCGAATAAGATTTTAAAATCAAAATATACAGGTAGCAGTTAAAAGAGAATTTACGGATTGCAGTAATTTTCCAATATCCTAATACCAGCTAGTGGTGATACCCCTGTATCCGTTGGTACGGGCTTGGTCCGTGGTACTAGCGCGAAAGTACCGCGAGGTGCTGTTGTTATTAACGGGCAGGAGGCAGCCCTATAGTCATGCTATAGGTTAGTCCAGTCCCCGGAACACTTTAAAATCCTACACTGTAACTCATATATTTCCGTGTATTGAATTAATATGATTCGGTCTCGTTCTGCCACTCGCCCGGCTCGTAACAGAGGAATGAAAATTAAGGTCGAACATTTTATTAGCTCATCGGAATCGTCTCGTTGCGTAGGTAATATGTCTGAAAGGAACCATGGGTCAGAAGTGAACCATTTTCGTGTAAACTAATGTTAATTGTAACCGTATTTGTGACGCCATGGTGACTCTGGCGACGAACTGCATAATTATAATAAATCATTCGAATTTGAGGAATTTTCAGAGACAGAAGTTGAGAAAGATTTAGAACATAGTTTACGAAGAAGAACATTATGATTTATGATGTAATTGCTTTATATGTCGACAACGAAAATGCTAATAAAACAAAAGACCGAGCCGTAATCTACTTTGTAATCTATTTGCAATCTATTTGCATCTGTCTACGCCGCGACGCTCCGGTTTAAGCTCAGGTGCTATGCCCGGGGGCCTTTGACTCAACACCTACCCTCGCTCGAGCTCCTCATGGTTACTGAACCAACGCTTCGTTGGTTTCGGACCCGTAAAATCCGGGAAATGGTTAAAAATTCTTCTCGTTGCGTAGGTGACATGTCTGAAAGGAACCATTGTTCAGCGGCTTGAGCTCGGGAAACTAACGCTGCGTTGGCTCAGTAACCGTGAAGACTTCGAGGGAGCGTTAATTTGTTTTAGTCTTTGTTGGTGTTGGGTCAAACGCCCTTGGGCATAGTACCCGAGATCAAGCCGGTGCGCCGCGGCGTAGAGAGATACTAACAGAGAGATTTTGTTAGCATTTCCGTTGCTTACATATGAAAAAAGGAAATCATGAATATTATTGCTCTGCCTTCTGAATTATATTCTAAATCTTCTTTAACTTCTGTCCCTTAAAATATCTCAAATTCGGATGATTCGCCAAGATTATGCACGTCGTCGTTTCACGCAAATTGAAAAAGGGGAGATTGTTATCTAGGTAATCCGGCCATTATGTCCGTACATAGATTTAGAATTCTAATCAGGCTTTTTACTAAGCGATTTAAGCGATTTGTTTACTTTGGTAGTTTTGAGGTAAGTGCCGTACGGTTCCTCACAGTCCTCTTACCGGGAAATGCAACATCTTTCCCACTCCGTGACCAGATCTCTCAAACATACTCTTAACGCTTTTCAAAACGCCATGCAGCGCCATGACGTCAGGTCATCGGCCGCTATGCCATAACTTAGTCGCGGGTCTAGTTTACGGACCCGGGTCCACCGATATTTTAAATAATCTGTTCCTTGAAATACGACAGGATGTCTAGACGTTTGTCTAACACCCGTCGCCCTCCAAGAACTCCACTTGAAACAGAGACAAACTGTAAACACAGTGGCGACGGTTCCAATGTGGACCGACCCCGACTGCTATACCGGGTATCCTACCCTCATAAAACTCGTTAACGCTAACACGCAAATATAGACATTTTAGAAAACAAATCTTTTAGCCTACAGCGATCGTCCTCCTTCCTCGGAGAGTCATAAGACACTAAACTGCACTAAACTGTTTCAAGTTGAAGCTCTGGCAGCAGCAGGCATGCAAACCGGAGAAATTAGACGTCATACGCTGTTGCCGCTTCCGCCGTTTTTCTTATAGGTTGGATGGACCCGTCGGACACACGAAAGGCGTGTAAACTGCTTCTGTTTTAAACTATAGATGTGGCATTCGAGCCAGTCACTTTCGATTCTAACGTGCGACTGACCGAAAAGCCGCTCATTCGGTACGTCGTCATATGAACGACGAAATAAGTGTTTTGTTTTTGGTTGTCATTCGCTGAGCTTCACGTTTCCAGGAACGATATGATGGGGTTTGACGGTGCGAGCCACACTCTCCTTTTACCCCATACCTCATACCGTGCCCCATTTTTCAGTTTTGCTTATGATATTGCTTTTCCGGCGGTCGGCAAAGAGTTTTTATAACGTGTGGACTCATCGAAAAGGTGCCTCGCGAGGATGGACTAGAAATATAGTTCTAATGTTTATTGTTGGCCGAATCGCCTCTTGGCGGTCTTCATTTAAAACTATGCCCAACCAACAATAAATGAACTTTTGGTACAAACATCTAATTTAAACCAAACAATTCGGAGTCACGGGCGCGGTTGAATTGTGCATAACAGGGTACTTAACCTCGAAGAGTTTTATTTAACCGTTTGAGTCCCAGGGGGTATTGAAAAAACACTGTCGAAGTATCCCAAACAGCGCAATCGCGCTTTCTCTAAATGAGTACGAAAAGACCCAAGCAGCGTGATAGCGCTTGTTTTATTTTATGTCGAGAAATACCAAGCGGCGCGATAGCACTTTGTTTATTTTATATCGACAATGCGTAGTCTGCAGCACCAAAAATGCAATAAAAAGATCACATTTAATTTGCGTGCGATGTAAAAAAGGAATTCATCCAATATGTTTGGATAAACACCGACGTTACAAATTATAAGTGTTACTCTCCATTTAAATTGTTTGTTCATAACACAAAGATATTGTTAATTTGTAATTCGTTATTTTATAAAATGCATATGTATTATTACATATGCATACTGTAAAATTTATAAATATTTCAAGTTTTGTTCGATAAAAATGATTGAGAAGATAACAATGAAATAAAAGTTTTCATTTTTTAATGTATTATTGCATTATTATAGTATTATTCTATCTATTGTAAAATGTACTATTTACATTCAAAGGAGCTATGTGATGCACTTGCGTCAGCAAATCTGAGCGCGCGACTTCGACAATCGGTATCGCACCGTCAGTTGTCCACATTGCTCGAAATGTGCTGGGTTTTCCCGACATAAAATCTCAACAGAGCGATCGCGCTGCTTGGGACTCAAACGGTTAAATTAGGTGCTTGTAACGAAAAGATAAATTAGTGTTGGTTTGGGGTAGTTTTTAAAGAGGGTCGCCGTCAAGTGGTTTGACTAAATATTACAATTATATTTTTCGCACAACGTTATAAGATAACTTTCCGATGAGTTCACCCGTTATAAAGACTCTTTGCCGGCCGCTGCAGCACAGTAGATAAGCGACCGCATCGTGTTGATACACACCTTACCACGGACGTCCATGTACAGGGTGTAAAAAAATTAATGGTCATCACTTCGGGGGGTTCTAGACCTCGGATTGGGTGGAGATTTACGAAAATATCCTGCCGCAAAATTAGTTGAGGGTTGCCCGATTTATTTGAGCTGGGCCATCTTATTCGTCTTGTTACGTAGGTAAAATGTCTGAGAGGAACAGAGATATCCTTGTAAAATTCCGTAGGTAAAATGTCTGAGAGGAACAAGATATCCTTGTCGGCTAGGAAGACGTCAATGACCTGCGTTCGGTGTCAAGTCCGCTCAAGGGCCCTCCCGGGGAGAAGAACATAAACACTTGCCGTTTTCTTAGTGGTTCGGTGACCTATTCCCCCAATTTCTAATGTCGAGTAGTACGCTTCTCCTTAGACTGTTCGAGCCGACAAGGATATCTTGTGTGTTTCTTTCCGAAGGAACAGCTGACTCTCTCACTTACTAAGCAAAAATTCGATCGCGGAGGCCCAATTAAAAGTCGATTTGCGAGAGAACGGTTCGTTACTGACCCATGGTTCCTCTCAGACATTTTACCTACGTAACAAGACGAATAAGATGGCCCAGCCCAAATAAATCGGGCAACCCTCAACTAATTTTGCGGCAGGTTATTTTCGCAAATCTCCATCCAATCCGAGGTCTAGAACAACCCCCCAAAGTCATGACCATTAATTTTTTTACATCCTGTATAGGCAAAATTCAATTTAGAAGTAGGAACAGTTTTTTGTCAATATCTCGAAAAGTAAAGCCGAACGGGAGTTACATGTATAGGAAATAGTTGCTCGGAATCACGATTCTGACAACATATCCAAAAATCATTGAAACCGTTGGGACTGGCCATCATTTCTATAATTACCGTAGAAATAGCTCACGATGTATTAATTACTTAACTTGTGCATAATTTGTATTTTATATTAGTCTATTTTAACACGTTCAAGAACAATATATTATTTTTAACAAGCGTTTTGTCTGACATTGCTATATATCATGCGAGTTAAGAAAAATACTTTATAAAAACTGTTATATTACAGGTCTTACAATGTGGTGAAAAAAGCGCAGAAGCAGAAGCTTATTCGGAAGCATTGTATTTACTTGCAACTACGGTAGACGGTGCAGAGTCTTGGTTGTGGCCGTGTTTGTTATCTGCATTATTGGATCCAATTTATACTGCGTCAGTAAGTATTTTTATCATTTACATACTTTCAATATTACTTTAAATACAAATACAAAAGCAAACACAAATATACTGTTAGAAATGGAAAAAAAAAAACAGTTGGAAGGAATTAACCTCGAGATTTGAAATTTTGGTTCATTGAACGTACATATATGGTTGATTAAGAAATGATTAAAAGGTATAGCAGGATAAAGAGGTAGCAGGTTCTTTCAAAGAAGGGAATGGGTAAGTCAGGCAGCCAGGATAGTTGATCGACTGAGCTGTCCTTCGAAGAGCTCCGCCTGTTTCACCCATTCATACAGCTGAGATGTCACTGATTCACAGACACTGCCTCGGTGTCATGGCCGGTCATATTGGCACGAGCGTGGTGGCGTATTGGGGCGACATTCGTATCTAACCACTCGCGCTGGAAAGACATGCCACGCGCGTCGATCGCGGAAAACAAAACGACGCGCGTGGCACGTCGACCAAGGTTATTTGTCGAAAGACAGTTTCAGATCGCACCACGTCGCGTGCAGGGTAAAACAAAAGTATTATTAGTGAAAAAGTATGCTCTGATATGATTTAAATCAAATACAATTAATAGATTTTAATGTTTTTGGACTTCTGGCGATGATTTGGTGGAATTCAACCACTACGTGACACCTTACGGCGAAATATAATGCTCCGTTCTAGCACGCGCATTTGTAAATTAATTTCTAGCGCAAACAGTTAAAAAACTCCGCGACAGTAGAACGCAAGGCCTTCTCGCGTTAAAGAATACATTGTTGCGGCCGAGCATTATATTTCGCCGTAAGGCGTCACGTAGTGGTTGAATTCCACCAAATCATCGCCAGAAGTCCAAAAACATTAAAATCTATTAATCGTATTTGATTTAAATCATATCAGAGCATACTTTTTCACTAATAATACTATTGTTTTACCCTGCACGCGACGTGGTGCGATCTGAAACTGTCTTTTGACAAATAACCTTGGTCGACGTGCCACGCGCGTCGTTTTGTTTTCCGCGATCGACGTGCGTGGCATGTCTTTCCAGCGCGAGCGGTTAGATACGAATGTCGCCCCAATACGTCACCACGCGCGTGGCAATAGGTCCGAACCTGGCAAGTGAAAGGCGAAGCAATCAGCGAGCTCTCGAGCGCATGGGAAGGGGACGCAGGCGGAGCTCTTCGAAGGACAGCTCAGTCAATCAACTATCCTGGCTGCCTGGGGTAAGTGGTTACAGCGTCTGTATGCTGAACCACTGCACACTTTTTTAATACAAGTTCCCTCCTCCAAGGGGGGAATCTTAAGATTTTCTTATCCTTTCAAAAGGATCATAATTTTATATCTTGATAAATTATAACGAAGATTTTATGTGATGTCCAATGTTCAGTGCTTGGTACTGGTATATATTTTATCTACTACATTACACCTTATGAGGCTATTATAACAGTATTATTTTCCTTTAATATTTAACATATATTTTCACATATTTTCATATATCGTCATGAACTGATATCTATTTTTTTAAAGGGTCTAGCAGGATAAGGGGGTCAAAAGTGCCCTTGAAGCTATTTTATTTCACGATGCGTCATTCGATAGGTAGCCATAAGAAACCATTGTACACAAATTTTTAATCCGATAGCTTGACCGGGAGGGTAGTTATGGGGTAAATTCGAAAAACCAGTTTTTGCGTCATTTTCGCCACTTAACCCTTTGACTGCGGCGCGCTCTCGGACGAATCCATCGATATGGACGGCGCGTTTTTCGCATGTCAGTCGCTGCGACTGATTGTCCACTGACTAGTGACAAAAACAGTACCTGGAAA
This sequence comes from Cerceris ruficornis, assembly GCA_963989415.1. Lineage (NCBI taxonomy): Eukaryota > Metazoa > Arthropoda > Insecta > Hymenoptera > Crabronidae > Cerceris > Cerceris ruficornis. Next base: position 15,435,459 of record OZ022528.1, read on the forward strand.
TTTGATAGCATTTTTAGGGTTTAAAAAATAATAATGGCAAATAAATTCAAAATACCAATCTTTTTTATTTATCTTAACACTTTACCTACCGGTAGCCTATAAATAGGCTTTTTGTTACCAACGCTTAGACTTTTAGTTTATTAATCGGTTCCCACGGCAATCACTAATTTGTTATTTATTATTGTAGCGGAAGTGTGTTAAGGAGTCAGTGAGAATCGTTTGTAATTTTCAAAGAGATTGTAATTTTCTTTAGGCAATCTAAGCCGAAACAAATCTTTTAAAATGGGTAGAATGCTCAAACAATAGCGGTCGGTAATGTGTTAAGTAAGTTTGTAAGCTATTTTAATTTACTTAACTTATTTCGTGCATTCGTTCAATAATAATCGGTAATTAAATATAAAGGAAAAAATACAAAATTTAGAATGTAACACAGGGTATGACAACTTTAACAGGATATTTTGATATTTGTTATTTATATTTGTTATAGTAAAAAAATACAGACGGCGTATATTTACACCTTTCGCATATATTGATGGATTTGTGAGGGCGTACATATACGCCTTTCGTATATATTGATGGACTTGTGAAGGCGTATATATACGCCTTTAGCAGTCAAAGGGTTAATGATGTGTGAAAATGTCGAAAAAATTCTGACACATTCTAAACATGATTGCACACGTTAGGAATGATTTTCAGATTCTTCCGTTGCAAGTGCCACGCGTAAAAAATCAAAAACGAAAAAAAAATGGGAAAAATGTAGATCTTGCACTGAAATCTTCAAGACACAATTTTTAAATAATTATAGTAAGTGCCTGATGTAACCATTAATATGCTCAATTTTTTTCATATTTTTGTCGGAAAAATCAAAAACCGATTTCTGGGACGCATTACGGGCTGAAACGCGATCAGTATTTGCTATCTTCGCATTATTTTAATACAGTATGTTCATTTTATTGCCTTCAATGTTTCTACACGCGAAAAGATACGTGTTAAGGAAGAGAATCAAGATAATTAAGTAAAATTTTGATTAAAAATTTGTGTACAATGGTTTCTTATGGTTACCTATCGAATGACGCATCGTGAAATAAAATAGCTGCAAGGGCACTTTTGACCCCCTTATCCTGCTAGACCCTTTCTACAAAGGGTACAGCATGCTAAGGGGGTCAAAAGTGACCTTGAACTGATTTCAATGAGGGAGGTGTCATTCGATAGGGAATCCTCTCTGACAATTGCGTACCAAATTTTAACCCTGTATCTTGACCAGATGGGTAGTTATGGGGTAAATTCAAAAAACAGCCAATCTTCATGACACCTACAGCTTAAGTAGTAGATTTGTATAGAACAATAAAGGAATTTTAACGGGTGAGTCCTTAGTATAATTGTCGCCTTTCAACACATTATCCATTCTACATAATGTTACGTCCCGGCGGCAGAAATGAACGAAAGGTGGCTTTATTGTAACCGAATGCCCAAGATTTGCCTTGACGGGATAAAATCGTTAAATTTGCCGTCCCACCTGGGTGGTTTTTGTCTGGGACCCGATACTTTAAAAAGGTTACCCTTGACAAGAGAGAGAGACTCTGGCACTAGGAGTACTATGAGAGGCGCATTTGACTCACTGATTCGGCTCTATACAATATGTTGATGTCAGCTGGGCATCAGCTGTTTGCGTCGGCTGCTGTTAGCGATCAGTGATGAGTCAGGTTGCGGCGTTCGGCCTCTAATCAGCTGGGGAGTCGGCAGCACGTACGCGGCCTGGCTCAGCGTATGACAGTGGTGCAGGTCAGTGTTGAAGGTGTCGCCTTACTCGAGCGTGATTATTTCAATCTCCTGACTGAAATGATAGCGGCGCTCTGGAACTCCGGCATCGAGTGGAGGTGTGACGAGGACAGAGGAGAACTCCGTGGGTATTCCCATCCGCTGGCGTTTGGTTTGGATTTTTTGAATCCACGGAATTACGCACTTCGACACTATGTTACTCTCGACTGGTTGAGCGCCGTGCTCTTGTATTAACTCTTTGCACTCGAGGCCTTTTTCGCTCGGGCGCACCAGCAACTCGAGACTATTGCGGCTATATTCGGGAAGCATTTTATAGGTACTTCAAAATCATTTTATACTCAAACAAACGTATATAAGTAATAAAATTTCACCAATTTATTAACTTTTATATTAAATACAACAAAATCTGTTAAATATTACACTCTGTAATTAGTTTTTGTGTGATATTTCGTAAAACAATGCCCAAGATGCAACCTAGGTTTATCAGGACACGTATCACAATAATATATTACTTCCCGCCTACTTCCAGGCGTATTACGGTCAGAGCAAACCTTGCAGTCCCTTTTTGAGCCTTTTAGTACTATGTGAAGCTTTCCATTTAGTCGGATTTCATCGGAATGCGACGTAGACACTTGTTTTCGATGCTGGCGATATGATCCTCTCAATTGCTCAACAAGTGTTTTTAGAAATCGTAAATGGCTGAGTTGCTTTTCCCTTTTTTTGTTCTTTTCTAGTTTATACAGAATGTAGGAATTTATCAGGCAAATTTCCATGCCCCCCAAAAAAAGCTTACGCCACCATTTAAGTGACTTTCGCAGAAAACAATACGTTGATGCATATTGGTCCACCCAATCAACACCACCCATATATTTTATATAATTCAATACAATATTGGGTTTCTTGAAATTGAATTCCTCCGAACTTGAGCTGATCTGCTCTTGATCCATCATTTTAGGGCTCAAAAACTTTTCAATTGCTATATTCACTGCCAAGACTGTTTCAAACGAATGCTATGCTGAGACTAACTAAACTGAGCTAACATTTGGCTAAAAGTGTAAGCCGAGTCTAGTCCACGAAAGCATTTCCGAGAGGAATATCGTATCGCACATCGAAAATAAGCAGAGCCAGTTACAAAAGTCCGTAGCGCTGTAGCAGCGTCGCTCGAGTCGACACCTCAAACGAGCCGGGCGCCGTAGCGGCGCCGCTCGAGTGGACGCACTCCACTGCCCGGGCGCCGGAGAGGCGCCGCTCGAGTGCAAAGGGTTAACACTTCGCGACGGCGTTTTCTATATCGCGCGGCGCGAGGGTCACTTCCTTGAATATTACGAGGAGGAAGATCGGAGAACTCGTAAGTGATCGGTGAAATTATTCACGGTAGATCAAGATCAACGTCCGTAAGCTCGGGAATAAAAGGAATAGATTTTATAAATTGGATATTGGAATTTGCAGGAACGTCAGAGACGTTTTTAGGTAAAGGATGTGGAGTCAAAGAGTGATCTATGACGGGAGAGTCGGTTTTAGCGTCTGCCAGCTCTACGTACTCGGCGTGGCACGGAAGAAAACGATGTGAGATGGATTATTTGTAAAGGGTTGAAATACATTAGATTGATCTGCGTATCCGTATGCAGGTAGAACCCGCACCTCCAGAGAAAGATCGTTCTAAGGGGGTTTAGAATGAATTTAAAGTGGTAGGAATCTCCGTATGCAGGCCTAGCCCGCACCGCCAGAGATTTGAGGTGAAAGGAGCTTTAATTAAAAATCCACGCTTTGTATGTTAGGGCCGAGATTGCCGTTGGAAATGGGAAGGAATCACTAAGACGAAGATTTTGACGCTAAGTCAATAAAGTAAAAATAATATATTTAACACTTAAATTACTACAAAATCAATTAAAAAACTAGAAATAAAATGTACTAAACGCTAAAGAATATTGAATAACTAAAATAGCACTTAAAACGAGAACTAGTAATGAATTTGGAAATAGGACTTCCTCGCTCGGAGGGATTCAGGAATTTGACCGCTCGTGACGGAGTCGGACAGAGATTTGGCTTAGAGCTGTCGGAAGTAGAAATCGGAACTCAGCCATTCTTAACTGACTGAATTTCGAATACTAAAAGCTCTTCTTAACTGACTGACTTTTGAATACTAAGCTCTTCTTAACTGACTGACTTTTAAATACTAAGCTCTGCTCACTGTCCAGTTGGGCCTTATATAAGAAGTTGGAACAAAGGAATAAGGGTAGGCTGAGTGGGAGTAGGAGTGACGTATTAGGGATACTCGGAAATGACGTTTGTTTAGTCTAACCAAAGAGTCGGGGAATTGCTGTGATAAGGAATTGGCGTGTGTCGCCTTGCGAAAATGAATCGAAGTCTTATGATGACATTTCCTGACGCTTTGGCTAGATTATTACTTATTCTAAAGAAAAAGAAAAGAAAAGAAAAAATAAAAATATAGGGGTTAAAATATGGGGATGTAACAATAATTTCGCCACAAATAAGAAACCAGTAGAGGCAAAAATAATAATGCTGAAAAAGAAAGAAACTTTTGTTTCCATTAGACATCATCTCTACAGCAACTTATCAAGGTATAAAACTCTGTTCCTTTAATACCAAATGTATATTTTTATATATTACAATAAGCTAATATTTCCTCAATTTATTTGTTAAAAAATGTTAAAGAATACCCGTAACCATAGAGCTAGATGTGACTAGGGAGATTCAGCGAAGCAACAGGCATACTCCATAATTATTTTCTACACAATATACATAATTTTTAAGCATTTGCGAATATTTTAAAAACATTTTAAAATAATTATTCATTCTTTTTAAGCAGTTGCAGGAACAAAAAAAGAAAAAAAATGAAACCTCCTCGGACTCGAACTCGCGATAAAAGTGCATAGCGACACTCTAGACCAGGCAAGCCGCTTACTTGATCGCCGCATGTGTCCTTGGAAGAGCTCCGCCTGCTACTCCTTCCCGTGTGCTCAAGAGCTCGTTGATTGACTTGACTTTCACTTGCCAGGCGCGAACCTATTATCACGAGCGTGTTGCCGCATTGGGGTGACATTAGTATCTAACCAATCGCGCTGGAAAGATATTCCACGCGCGCCGGTCACCGAAATCAAAACGACGTGCGTGATACGTCGAGTAAGGTTATTTGTCGAAGAACGGTTTCAGATCGCACAACGTCGCGTGTGGTACAATACAAAAGTATTATTAGTGAAAAAGTAGATGTCTTAAATCAAATACGATTAATAGATTTTAATGTTTTTGGGCTTCTGGCGATGGTTTTAGTAGAATTCGACTACTACGTGACGCCTTACGGCAAAACATACTGTTACGTTCTTGCACGCGCATTTGTAAATTAATATCCAGCGTACAAAGTTAAAAAACTCCGCAACAGCAGATCGCCTTGATATTGATATCCGTTTCTGCTTAATGGTTGGTGAAAAATCGCGTTAAAACAAAAGACTAGGCAGGAATGTAAAATGTACCTTCAAGACTGCCGCGGCGGCAACAATATATTCTTTGATGCGAAACGGCCTTGCCATTTGTTGTCGCGGAGTTTTTTAACTATATGTGATAGAAATTAATTTACAATTGCGTGTGCCAGAACTCAACACTATATTTCGCATTAAAGCGTCACGCAGTAGCCGAATTCGACCAAAACCATCGCCATAAGTCCAAAAACATTAAAATCTATTAATTACATTTGATTTAAGACATATCTGAGCATACTTTTTCACTAATAATACTTTTATCTTATCCTACAAGGGCCGTGGTGCGATCTGAAACTGTTCTTCGATAAATAACCTTAGTCGACGTGCCACGCACGTCGTTTTGATTTCCGTGAACCAAGCGCGCAGCATATTCTTTCCCGCGCGAGTGGTTGCATACGAATGTCACCCCAGTGCACCATCAGGCTCGTGACAATAGGTTCGCGCCTGGCAAGTGAGAGACAAAGCAATCACCGAGCCCTCGAGCGCACGGGAAGGTGTAGCAAGCGGAGCTCTTCCAAGGACACATGCGGCAATCAAATAAGCGGCTGCCTGCTCTAGACGCGTTGCCAACGCTGCTGTTGAATGAACGTCCAATATTATAGTAGACAACCGAACACACAGTTTACAGATACCTTTACATTCTCGTGCAATTGCCTCGAATGGAGAAACATTGAAAATCACAAAATGAACTTACTGTATCAAAAGTATGCAGAAATAACAACTGCTCATTACGTTTCAGATCGAAATGCGTCGCAAAAATCAGTTTTCGGTATTTTTCACTATGGCGCAGCTGGTTTACAAATCTGAAAAAAATGAAGATTACAATCATGGGTATCGGATTGTTAGTGTAAAAACGGAAATGTTGTACCTAGAAGATGTCGATACAATATCTACTTTTTTCTGTTGTTTTTTTTGAGTTTGCGCATTTAGGCACTTAGGTTTTTCAATGGAAAAATCTGAAAAGATCTCAAATATGTATCGCCGCGTATAGAATATGACAGATTTTTTTTTGAATTTTTTGCACCTCAATAAATACGTGAAAAAGGCCAAAAATCTGTTTTTTGAATTTACCCCATAACTACCCTTCCGGTCAAGATACAGGGTTAAAATTTGGTACACAATGATCGCAGAGCATTCCCTATCGAATGACACGTCCCGCATTGAAATCGGTTCAAGGGCACTTTTGACCCCCTTATCCTGCTATACCCTTAGGTTTAAAATTTTAGCAGACAACGAGAATACAATTCATAATTTATTTGATTAACTCAATTCCCTTCATTAAACATAATTGCTTCGTGTGCAAAGACATTAAAAATCACAAAATGAACGTACTGTAACAAAATAATGCAAATACAGCTAAAGCTGGATAAATACGACAGAGTTCGGGGCTCAAGCGCATCTCTTATGACGTAGCGGTGCCGAATTATTGTTTACATCACGGCTCCAGCCGAGCGCGAACAAAGAAAAGGACAGACAGTAGAAGAGACAGAGAGGCCCAAGCTATAGGGGGAGCGGCCAGAATGTATCAGTGAGGCAATGCTAATTGGAGGGTCAGCCGTTTTCATTTTCGGTCTTTTTTTTTTAATCCGTTGCTAACGTATTTGTAAGATTTTCCTGGTTAAAATGATACCAAACACGACATAGTTTGAATTATATTTACTTAATATTTAAAATATTTGCTTACCATTTACAGAATTTAAACATTTCACTCATCAAATCATTTCAGCATTAGCAGTGCGTCGCTTTGTTTGCTTGCTCTTTCTGTCTCTTCTACTGTTTGGATTTTTGTATTATAGATGAGTTCAAAAACGACTCTACGTTCTGGGAATTCCTATTCCAAACAGGAGACTCTCCCTGCAGTGTAGGGGAGAGTAACATAAACAGTTTATATTACTGAGTGGGCCCGAGCTCGTCTTTTGGGCATCCACAGTTAGTTCTTTCTAAACTCCTACAGTATAAAGACGTTTCTTCCAAAGCCTTATAATAAATAATAATATTAATGTAAAGTATATTGAGTTATTTAAACACCCATTTTCAATAATACGAAATCCACAATTTTCCGATTTTATTGAGGTTATTCATTTTTTTCTCTTAGGCTATCCGTTGGAACAGTCTGAAGAAATCTCAAACATGTATTTATGTATTTAGAATGTGTCAGAGTTTTTTCGAATTTTCTGCACCTCAATAAATAGGGAAAATAGGGCAAAAGCCTGTTTCTTTTAAAGGGTATAGCAGGATAAGGGGGTCAAAAGTGCCCTTCAACCGATTTCAATGGGGATGGTCTCATTCGATAGATAATGCTCGGCGATTGATGTCTACAAATTTTTAACCCTGAATTTTGACCGGAAGGGTAGTTATGGGGAAAATTAAAAAAACAGGTTTTTGGCCCTTTTTCCCCATTTATCGAGGCGTAAAAAATCCAAATAAATTCTGACATATTTTACACGGTACCGGACATATTGGAGAATTTTTTCAGATTTTTCCGTCGATGTAGCTAAGCGTGAAAAATCGGCAAAGTCAAAAAAAACGGAAAAAAGAAGATTTCGTATCGAAATCTTCGAGGTACAACTTTTTGGTTTATATAGTAACAATCTAACACCTACGATTGTTATCCCCAATTTTTTTCAGATTTTTAAACCACCTGCGTCATTGTGAAAAAAATCGAAAACCGATTTTCGGGACGTATTTTGATCTAAAACGCAAGAAGTAATTGTTATTTTTCCATTATTTTGATAGAGTATGTTCATTTTGTGCTTTTCAATGTTTCTGCATACAAAGCAATGCAAAGGATTGAATTGATTCAATTATTCGTAAGCCACACACTTCCTTATCAGCTAAAAATACGAACGTTCTTTCAACAGCAGCGATGGCGCAGTCGGTAGAGTTCTTGGCTGCGGAACCTCTCGAAACTTTTTGTCGCCGGTTCGAGTCCCAATGAGGCAAAATAATTTTTTTTTTTTTTTTAATCATTCACTGCATAACAACAAATAATAATTATTTTTCAATTTTTCAATGGTTTTTAAACATTTTTAAATACTTATTCAATATGAAATATATGCAAAAATAATTATGGAGCATATTGTTTTTTTCATTGATTCGTCCTAGCCACATCTCGTTATTCTTTTGTACATTGAACGAATATTAGTTTACTGTAACGAATGCAAATATGTATTCAATATTAAAAGGATCCAATTGTATATTCTGATGAATTGTAATGAAGGTGATGTCTAACGGAAAGAAGGGTTTATTTCTTTTTAAACATTCTTATTTTTGTATTTACCGCTTCTCCATTTATGCAGAGATCATCCAAAATGGACAATGAATTGAAAGAAAGAAGGTATATTGGGATTTCATCCGTTATAATGCCTTTACTGTTTTATGCAAATCAACTTCTTCAGCTTTAGGTTTTGTGCCCCATTGCAATCGTGTTTTCCAACCACTTTAAGTACACGAAAACATTAAATTCAGTTCAGAAGGTTTTATTGTTTTATTACACTTACTCCAGTATTATGTACTCCCTTCAGTTATCTAGTCCGCAATTACCTGCGTAGCGTGTAGGTAGCGGGCAGGTACCGAGTTGTACCTTTAGAACTGATGATCATTGTTTTTAAATTATTGACTGCATAAATGTTATTAATACGTAAATGAATATTAATGTAAAAATACGAATGATAGATTATCATTTGATGATTAGGCTACAGTATCTAGCTGCGGAATACTTGAAACTTTTCTCTCGCCAATTCACCTCCCATGAAATATAATTAGAAAACAAATGTTTTTAAGTATTAAGTGGATAACAATTGTTAATACGGAAATTAATATTAGTGTGAAAATATAAATGGCATGCGATAGATTACCTTTTGATAATTAAAAGTTGAAACACGTTTCGTGTGGCTTTAATCCTCGTCACTATGTTCATTAATGATGGGCACCACTTCATTTTTATTAAATATTTTTGTCAATATGTCTGAAGGCCTAACAATTGTCGATAGATACCGTGCGTGCGACAGGTAGTATATTATTGCAGCAATGTGCGAACAACAACCTATGGTACGGTTACCGCTCGCACATTCACAGCAATAACATTTGATGCCCGAAATTCCAATTATATTAGGGGTATAGTTAATGAAGCAACGATAACTTCTTTGATTAATGTGGCGTGATCGGACGAGGCATTTAAGAATATTGAGGAGTTGATTTGCATAAAACAGTAAAGGAATTATAACGGATGAAATCCCAATATACCTTCTTTCTTTCAATTCATTGTCCATTTTGGATGATCTCTGCATAAATGGAGAAGCGGTAAATACAAAAATAAGAATGTTTAAAAAGAAATAAACCCTTCTTTCCGTTAGACATCACCTTCATTACAATTCATCAGAATATACAATTGGATCCTTTTAATATTGAATACATATTTGCATTCGTTACAGTAAACTAATATTCGTTCAATGTACAAAAGAATAACGAGATGTGGCTAGGACGAATCAATGAAAAAAACAATATGCTCCATAATTATTTTTGCATATATTTCATATTGAATAAGTATTTAAAAATGTTTAAAAACCATTGAAAAATTGAAAAATAATTATTATTTGTTGTTATGCAGTGAATGATTAAAAAAAAAAAAAAAATTATTTTGCCTCATTGGGACTCGAACCGGCGACAAAAAGTTTCGAGAGGTTCCGCAGCCAAGAACTCTACCGACTGCGCCATCGCTGCTGTTGAAAGAACGTTCGTATTTTTAGCTGATAAGGAAGTGTGTGGCTTACGAATAATTGAATCAATTCAATCCTTTGCATTGCTTTGTATGCAGAAACATTGAAAAGCACAAAATGAACATACTCTATCAAAATAATGGAAAAATAACAATTACTTCTTGCGTTTTAGATCAAAATACGTCCCGAAAATCGGTTTTCGATTTTTTTCACAATGACGCAGGTGGTTTAAAAATCTGAAAAAAATTGGGGATAACAATCGTAGGTGTTAGATTGTTACTATATAAACCAAAAAGTTGTACCTCGAAGATTTCGATACGAAATCTTCTTTTTTCCGTTTTTTTTGACTTTGCCGATTTTTCACGCTTAGCTACATCGACGGAAAAATCTGAAAAAATTCTCCAATATGTCCGGTACCGTGTAAAATATGTCAGAATTTATTTGGATTTTTTACGCCTCGATAAATGGGGAAAAAGGGCCAAAAACCTGTTTTTTTAATTTTCCCCATAACTACCCTTCCGGTCAAAATTCAGGGTTAAAAATTTGTAGACATCAATCGCCGAGCATTATCTATCGAATGAGACCATCCCCATTGAAATCGGTTGAAGGGCACTTTTGACCCCCTTATCCTGCTATACCCTTTACCCCATAACTACTCTCGGTCAAGATAGAGGCTTGAACGTTGGTTCACAATGTTTAATTTGGATTATCTACCGAATGACACCTCACCGATTGAAATTAGTTTAAGGGTGTACTCCCGTTTTCATGGTAAAAAAAAGTCGATTTCTTGTTTTGTTAGTGAATCTTGTAGATCAGATTTGTAGAAATTTTGCACGCCAGAGCCGTCCTTGGAAGAGCTCCGCCTGCTTCCCCTTCCCGTGCGCCCGAGAGCGCGATGATTGCTTTGCCTTTCACTTGCCAGTTTCGGACCTATTGGCACGAGCGTTGTGGCGTATTGGCATGCCATGAAAGACATGCCACGCGCGTCGATCGCGGAAAACAAAACGACGTGCGTAGCACGTCGACCAAGGTTATTTGTTGAAGAACAGTGTTAGATCGCATGACGTCGAGTGTAGGGTATAACAAAAGTATAGTTAGTGAAAAGGTATGCTCAGATATGTCTCAAATCAAATAGGATTAATAGCTCTTAATGTTTTTAGACTTCTAGCGATGGTTTTGCCGAAATCGATCACTACGTTACGCTTTACGGCGAAATAGTGTTGCGTTCTCGCACGCACAATTGTAAATTAATTTCCAGCGTAAGTAGTTACAAAACTCTGCAACAGCAGATCGCCGGGCTTTCTCGCGTCAAGGATTACGTTATTGTCACCGCGGCCGCCTTGGCGATACATTTTTCAATCCTGTCTAGTCTCTCGCTAACAAAATGTCAATAGGTTTCCACATCACCCATAGGGTTGTTACGTGCCAAGGGTCATGAGCGTTGCGAGTGGCCGAGGTAAAAGAATAAGGTGCAATGTTCATTGTGGTGTTCGTTGGGTTTTAGAAGTAGTTATTAGTCGTGGACGATCCCGTGTATGGCTAACACGGGTCGCCACAGGCATGTTAGCTAGGCTGACGTAACTTTATAATTATGCAATACACTTCGAGCGGTAAAAGTGCATTGCTCTGGGATCGCAGGCTGACGATTTCTGGAAGGTAATTGTAGAAAAGAAATTAAACGCGATAAGACTAAAAACACGATCAAGCTATATTTCTTTATGCTGGCAATTATTACAGGTTAATGTGTAAGTGTTTGGTTACAAAGGTGTTACGTGGACTTGTGTTTCTGGACGCACGCACCTACTTGTGATGCTCTCGGTTTTCACGCACTGAGGAATGCGGGGGCATTAGATCGTACAAAAATGCCTAATAGATATCGCGGACTTGGCGCGTATTCTATACGGTTAACGACGTATCGACGAAAACTAAGTTCGGTCGAACGAAGAAGATCTATCAGCGTGGTTATAACGACCCTGCAGCGTGACAGTCTATTACTGAACTAATCCCCCGAGGTGGTTCGTAATCCGTCTTTTATAGTAAGAAAAAGTGGTGGGATACGATGCACTTTCTGGAATTTTCTGCGGGATGCAATAGGAATGTGTCTATAAGATATGCGTGTCGTCGTTCGCTCGAGCTCTAGTTTTCATAGTCTTAATTATTCTGGGCAAACAGAGCGGTTTTCTGTCCTAGTGAGGGGTCCGGCTATACATTATGGTGAATTTTCGGCCCCGAGCTCGAATTAGAGTGTAATTTTTATTAGACTCAGGGCCGCATGCAACGGGGTACTATTACTAATGCGTTTTTTTGCAGTGGTATCCCCTGTACGCCTATTCCACTGTATCGATTCCCTTTTACGCTGAATCACTGGTGAAAAACCGCGTTAAAAAACAGATTACGAAAATATTTTGTAGTAATTATTCATATGAGCGTCCACCTCACCGATTTCAATGATTTTTGGATATGTTGTCGGGATCATACCAATCAGTCATTCAAATCGGTGGACCCTCATCTGTATAATTACTACCAAATATTTTCGTAATTTATGTTGTTAAGAACTTTATGGGGGGGCATCTGCATTTCTCGGTGGATGCAGATGCTCCTATTGTTTCTCATGAAGCTTAACCAGGGGTTCAAGTCGCGTCTGCTTCAAAGGGCACTAGTGAGTAAAGTTAATTTATAGAAAACACATTTCTTTTCATTCTAGGCTGAAGAGGCACAAAACTCTAACCTCTTTAGGATATTTATTGCCTAGCCCTCACTAGTGCATGGCGCGTCTTGGACCTCAACGTTAATTTCTAGACCACCCTGGTGTGATTTATGGCACAATGAGTGCCCATAATTGGGACTCTCGCCAGGGTTGGTTCTGGAAATTCTCACTGTCAAGGTCCTTCTTCCCACGAATCTCCGGGGCCCTCTCCTCATGCGTGTAGGAGAGGGAATTTCATCAGATTTTCACCCCCGTTAGAGATAGGGAAGAAGGACGGTCCGCCACCTTGGAAGGGCCGCCTCTTGCAGATTTCACGGCCCAAACAGGGCATTTTGTATCTTCTCCCACGACGGCTTTTTGGGACTTTGGCTCGTGTGGAGGAGATGCAAAGTTAGTCACTCACAGACACTCAAAGGCGTAAGAGTTTGACACAAGAACTCTACAGTCATATTCAGCGACTGATACAGGTCGCAAATTCAGAGTCTGACACAAGGACTCATTTTTTATTCACCGGAATCGATCGCCGCGGTGTTATTATTATTCACTGTTACTATCGAGTTAAGTTATTTAAAATAAACAATATATATATATATATATATATCATAATACATGGTATATCCCGCCGTGATGTTGCATTTATCCAACTGGGTGTCGATGCGGTGTTACTTCATCAGGATAAATCCAGCATAATTGACAACTTCCCAGGGTTTAAATGCTCAAGTCGTGACCGAATGTCGCTCTTAGGAATTCGCATTCAGCTGGAGCCGCATGAAAACACTGAATCGCCACCCATTTGGATAAATGAAGCATAATTTCGACACCGTCGTAAGGCTTAAATGCAAAGGTCGCGACCGATGTCGTTCTTATGAAGTAGAGGTGGCGAATCGGTGTTTACATTCGGCGGCTCCAGTCGAGCGCGAACGTAGATAAGAACAGACAGTAGAAGAGACAGAGAGAGCAAGCAAACAAAGCGACGCATTGCTAATGCAACAATAAACTTTTTTATTTAGTAACTTTTCTGAATTTAACTTTTCCCAATGTGTTTTTGAGATTTTTCTGATTAAAATGATACCAAACACGAAATGTTTAAATTATGTAAGTGGTAAGCAAATATATTAAATTTTAAGTAAATATAATTCAAACTATGTCGTGTTTGGTATCATTTTAATCAGAAAAATCTCACAAATACGTTAGCAAAGGTTTAAAAAAAAATGACCGAAAAAGACCGAAAATGAAAACGGCGGACCCTCCAGTTAGTATTGCCTCACCGATGCATTCGGGTGGTATCATGTTACACACTGCTCCCTCTATAGCTATAGCTCTCCTGTAGCTTGGGCCTCTCTGTCTCTTCTACTGTCTGTCCTTTTCTTTGTTCGCGCTTGGCTGGAGCCGTGATGTAAACAAGAATTCGGCACCGCTACTTCATAAGAGATGCGCTTGAGCCCCGAACTATGTCGTATTTATCCAGCTTTTACTGTACGCAGTTTCATATAACCTCATTTCTTATATCTTTGTAGTGTTAATTGTTTGTTATTTCTTGTTACTAGCGGTTTTGTTAAATATATTTGTTATTCTTCGTTGTCGTTAAAACATTTTCCATTCCCACTCCACACCACTTTTTCGTGAAGGTTTAATGTTCTTTGCCGCTACACTGGCTGTATCATGATATCAGTATATTGTGGCGCTCCGCTTCCCATTTTCCGTTATATTTTTAAACGTTTCGATGAAAGGAGAAACAAATAAGGTTAAAAATATATTGCACTGTCGTACATACAACTTATCGCAATTTATTCGTATCCTCAAAGATGCTTCTGTTTATGGCCGCTAGCGGAGATGCTACCTGCAGCTACTTATTGTTGTGTCGAGACGAGAGGTTGGTAATTACTTTTTAGAGATATTTCCGTGAACACTTTACTTTTATTTAAAAGCGAATGACTAATTGTTTGCGAAAGGGCAGCTCAAAATACAATGATCGTCGTCGCGCTGTCTTAGCTCGAAGGAGCCGCGCCTCCGCAGACCGGCGAATTTCCACGGCTGTTCAGCCATCGGAAAATGAGAAATTCACCGACTGCGCTCTTTTTTCCTTGCGCCCTTGGCGCGCTTTTTAGGGAAAAGAGGGAAAGGTTTTGGCGGCAAGTTATCGCTGGCAAGGGTTCGGTCACGTACGCATTTCCGCCGCGCCCCCGCTTCGTCAAGTGCGGCCCAAGGTTGACGCTGGGCCTGCATTCGAGGGGCCACCGGAAACGCGTAATTTATGGCACTCGCAAGATGTTACGGGCTCGTTTGAAGTTAGATTTCGCGTCCCGTCTGAATTTATGCACGGAGTGCTTCTATTTCGCTTCTCGAAGGACCACCCGATTTTATGTAAAAAATGGGAAAAAATGAATAAGTTCTTAGTGTGGTGTGGAAAGTCACTTCTGTTCTGATCTGATTGAATGTTACAAGATTTCGCTCTGCTCTGGTTGAATGGTACAAGATTTCTGTCTGTTGAGAGTGTGTGTATCAAAAACGTTAGCTCTGATGCGCCCCTCTCTTGAAGTCGTGTATGAATCTCTAGGCTTCGATGGGGGTGGAGTCTTTGAAAAATAAGCAACTATTGGATGATTAACAAATTGACTCCACCCCCTCGAGGACTTCAAGAGAGGGAAGGTGACGACATGCTCTCGGTACCTGATGGAGGATTTCAAAATTACCAGCTGCCTCCGAGCAAGACCAAGTCCCGTTAGGGTCATCGGCGGGTACGCACAAAGTTCCTTACATTAATTATTTACAATAATATACAGATGTGCGCACCCTGACCGAGCCCCAATCGTACCTATAGGTTTATTGCCGAAGACAGCTGTCGACAAGATGGTTTGTCGCTCCACCAGGTCCCAAGGTTTATGACTCCTTAACACAAGAGCTATTGAGACTGTCCAAGAAACTCTCTGAAGCGATTCTAGAAAATATATACAAAAGGCAGTTCTCTCAAAAATAGCTGTGCTGCTGCAAATGACATAAACCATGCAAGCCATTTGCACGAAAGCGGGAAGACCCTCAATATAGGTGGTCGCTACATTTGCCTTTAAATAAATGATCACCAGTATGTCTAACCCCATTCGAATGTTTAACGTAATATTATAAATATATTATTCATTAAAATATCAGCTTCATTTCTGAACAGGATTGAGTCTATACAATAATTAAAGAACAATACCTATATCATAAATGCTCTGTCTCTCGAACGGCGCACGCGGCAAACAAATAACAGTAGCTCCTGGAGTAGCAAAAAGTAGCAACAAAACTCAACGCTTCTTACTTGGGAAATCTTCAAAGTTTATATGAAAAAAAAAAATGATTGCGTAATTCTGCTTTATTGCGAAGTATTAACGATTTTCATCGCATTAGTGATTCTGTCATGATATCAGTATGTTACGGGGGTTCCATCTTCAATTTTCCTTTCAATTACAAAAAATTTAGGCGGAAGGAGAGAAATGGAACATTGAAAACAAACAAATAACACGTACGTACCTGCAACTAACTAGAATACATTCGAATCTTCAACGATCCTTCGGTTTATGACGGCTAGCGGACGACCCATCTGCAGCAACCTATTGTCGTGTCGAAATAAAAGACCACCAGTCTGCCTAACCTCATTTAAATTTTTAACCCGATGAAGTAAATACACTCCTCGTCAAAAAGATAGCCCAGGTGTGCTATCTTTAATATCTCAATGACGCATGTAAAGTTTTACGTTTATGACGTATAATATCAAAATGTTATGAGCTCAGAATATGCGGTTCGTTGAAAATAATTTAAAATATTATAAGGTTTAGTGTGTAACAAAAAAAAATGTTTTATTTTAAGAGCAAAATGATAGCACATGTACAATAAGAAAGTAATAATCAACATAAATTTTAACTAACAATAATTACTTATTGTTCGCGACTAAAGTGAACAACAGCCGCGGAACGGAACGTTGGTTCGCTCCCGAAAGGAAGCGGCGCGCGAGGACAGGGACTGAGGCGACTCGATCCGATGCACGTTCGGAAGCACGTGGAGGAAAGAAAACTCCCTTACACCAAAACTCGCTTTATTCCGTCTCAAATCAACAAACACAAACACTTGGGTTTTAACGAGGGACAATATCGCGAATATGCGAATAAAAATACGGGTCGCGAAGGCGGACCGCGTTAACAATAATTGCGAAAGCAACTGAACAAAAGGAGATGACTCTCAACGCGCGATGCGTAGTTTATCGCGGCACAGTAGAAAGAAGAGTGAAGCGCGGAACAGGTGCGTTCGCTTGTTCGCGTTACAATTCAGAAAAGAGGGCGCTGAAGTTAGCATAATCGCGAATAGGAGCAGCGAAAGGGCCACGTGGGCCGCGCGTCACAAGGATATAATTGGCTCCCGGGCATCACGCGATGTGACGAGTTCGACATACGAGGACATGGAGATGACTAGTCTTCCTGGACTTCAACGGAAGTACCAGGACCGACTCGTGTGAGCCGAGAGCCCCTCCCTGTGGCGCACAACCCACTGCCAATCCCGAACACTTATCAAACATATATACTTATTTAATAGTCGGTACATCCCCCTTTATTTTCTATTACGTCTATTGTACGACTTGGTATCGATTTATATAGTTTTTGGATATAATTTTAACTTAACGTATCCCATTCGCGTACAATTGCATTTTTTAATACTTGTAGGTGCTGATACTGCTTCCCACTCGCATATACGCCCCGAACAAGTTCTGCCCAGCAATTTTCAATAATATCAAGTCCGGGGAGCGTGCCGGCCACGGCAAAATAGATATATGTTTTTCATTAAAATATGATTGCACCAATTTTGATGTGTATACAGATGCATTATCTTGTTGAAAGATGTAATCAGGTCCAGAAATGCGTTCTGCAGGATTATTTATTTGTTCTCTGATAAAATTTATGTATCGGACACTATTCATTCTCCTGTAAGACCGATATATATAAAGTATAAAATTCTTTTTTTTAATAATATATATATATATATATATATATATATATAATGGTTGTGTAATAACGTATGATAATCGGAGAGTTCGGAGAGACGTGTCGTGAAACAAGCTCTACAAGGGTAAAAATAGTAATGCCCGGCGGGCCTTGGAAGTCGTATATTTATACGACTTTCTTCCTCCCTTGAGCGAGCCAATCAGGGCCTTTTCCTCAGAGAGGAGCGCGGGCGTCTCCTATCTCCCTCGCTAGGGAAAGTGTTTATCGCATGGAGGGCGCTTCCTAGGATGGGTCCTTGCAAGGCCTGGTCAGCGTCAAGGCCGAGGGAGTCTTCTTCTTCGAAGAATGTATTCCCTCGCTGTAGGGAACTTCCTTGACGTTAACCAGGCGTGGGAACGTCCTCGTTTTGCGCCTCTCCGGCGCAGAGTCTTACACTCGGCCATCCTGTTCCGAATGTTTGTCCCCAAACATTAGGTGGATTTCTGAAAGCAAAGATTGTAACACAATTGTATCAGTAATTTTAATCTTACGTGCTGCTTCATGATTTTAGCATAACGAGGAAGTATGACTGAAAAACAATACTCTCCCCCGTTTTTCGACGTTAAAGGATCATCGCTTAAATGATCCGTATTATTCATTTGTTCCTTCCTCTTCGTTGTTTCCATCCACTTCCATTAACATATTTCGACGAATGCGCCCGTCGCCGAACTGACTCCCCTCGGCGTGTTGCTCCCTCGTCGAACGACGATAACACCGCATTGTGCTGAAGAATCATGACGGCGTCACCGCGCGTTGACGACCCCTCGATGTCAGCAGCAACAGTCCTTTCTTCGTCGTTGCAAACGCCGTTGCAACGACTACGCTCATCCAGTGACGACCTACATCGTCACCAGCCTGAAGCGCCTGAGTCGTCTCTCGAAAGTAGCGGCTTCCTCCTGTAAGGCAACGGTACACCGTTCCTCTACTTCTCCTGAAGCACCTCACTACTTTCGAGCAGAACGAGCTCGATTGTCGTCCATGACAGGATTTCTCCTCAGCCAGTGGCCCGACCCATCATCGTCCAGGACGGAATTTGCCTCGTCTCTGACCCGACGATCTTAACAACTTCGCCCCTCGGAGACAACGGCGTGCCACCATTGAGCCAACGGCAATCCTTCGTTTCTCAATAACAGCACACATTATCTCCAAGATGGCGACGAAGTCCTCTTCATCCAAAGACGGCATTTCCATCGTCATTTGGCATGTCGAGGCAGTCATCGCCGCCCGATCACGGAATTTGCCTCGTCATCGACCCGACGGAACCCGGAACATTCTTCATCGCTTTCCGCGACCGAAGATTAACCTCGACGGCGCCTACGTTGTAGTCCAACGCCCGTCGATCTGCAGCAGTGGCACCGAGCAAGAATTCCTCCAATTCTCGCCGCGCCCCGTGCCGCCATCCGTTTCTTTCTGTGAACAATCGGTTTCCCCTTATACCTAATACACAGAATATACCTCTCCTTTCTCAAATTTTGAGTTGTATTAAATCGGATAATACAACTTCTAACTTCCCTTTATTTTCCTTCGTCCGGCCATAAATCCGTGTCACCTGTCGTCGCGTTCACTCCTCGTGGTCCTGGCGCCGTTATAAACCTTGTCGTGCAGGCGCATCCCTTCGGGTCTCAAGCAGGTAGTCACCGTTGTCCAACGGTCGTTGACCTCCG
Source organism: Cerceris ruficornis (assembly GCA_963989415.1). Taxonomy (NCBI): domain Eukaryota; kingdom Metazoa; phylum Arthropoda; class Insecta; order Hymenoptera; family Crabronidae; genus Cerceris; species Cerceris ruficornis. Next base: position 15,454,836 of record OZ022528.1, read on the forward strand.
CTTCTCGTTGCCTACTCTATTGCGGCGATCCATGGTTTCAGCCGTTCGACGGCGGTCACCGTTTTCGCCCGCCGACCGCCTTCCCGTAAATCTTCCACCTCGTAGCGGTCGTTTTGTAGCACTCTGCTTACGCGGAAAGGTCCCTTGAATTTAGGAAGCAGTTTCCTACTGCTTCCCGTCGGCTGCTCTCCCGTGATTTCTACCATCACGATGTCGTCTTCCTTAAAGTGCATGGCTTCGCGACGAGTCCGATCGTACTGTTCCTTCTGTTTTCGTTGATCTTCGGTAATATGTGTGGAGATTCGTTCACGTAACTCGTTCAAATCCATTCGGTGCAGCTCCGTCTGCACTTCTTGTAGTAGCGCTGCTTCGGTGGTTCGTCGTGCGTTGTACCCCATGAGGGCCTCCGCCGGGGTGGCTCCTATTCCCTTGTTGAATGTTGTATTCAACGCGCTTTGCACCGATTTTGCGCTTTCGTCCCATCTCGCAGGGTCTCGTCCAGCGGCGGTGGCTGCCAATGATGCCACGATCGTGCGATTATATCGCTCGCATTGGCCGTTTGCTCGTGGCGTAGCCACTGCGTTTAATACGTGACGTATACCATACGTCGAGCAAGAGGATTTAAAAGTTTTGGCTGTGAATGCCGTTCCTCTATCGCTTACAATGCGCTGTGGGACACCGAATATATACGCGATATCTAATAACGCTTTGATGGCCCTTTTTGCCTTGGTGTCCTTCAGTGGCTCAATTATCGTGAACTTTGTGAAAGCGTCCACGACAACGAGTAAGTATTTATTCTTCTTCCGGCTTGTTTCGAAAGGTCCAACATGGTCGATATGAATTGTATGAAATGGTACTGGAGTTTTCTCTATAGGGTGCAGCTGGCCCTCTTTCCTTCTCCCCGTCCGCTTATAGTAACTGCAATTCAGGCATGCAGTCAGGTATTTTCTAACGAATCGGGTCATACCTGCAAACCAATAATTTTCTCGAATACGGCGCAGGGTTTTTTCCAATCCCAGGTGTCCAGCGTCGTCGTGGCATAAGCGGCAAATTTGAAATCTCGCCGCTCGCGGTACGACCCACGATATCTTCCCTCCTTCCAGGCGCCTGTAGACTTTCCCTTGTTTTAAGACATATTGGTCGAAGTACTGCTTTGTGTCCTTGTTCCTTATGCTCTCCGTTAGTATCTCGCGCACTCGATTGATCTGATCATCCTGCAATTGCGCGGCCAGGATCCAATCGGCTTCCGTTATATCAACGGGATAAATCTCCGCCTGGACCGGATTCCTGCTAAGGGCATCGACGTGCTCCATCCTCGTGCCCGGTCGATACTCGATGTCAAAAGTAAAGTCCTGAACCTCGAGCCACCATCGTCCGATGCGCGGTAATAAGTCCTTTTTCGTGAATGTTGTCCTCAGTGCGTTGCAATCCGTGACCACCGTAAATTTCGAGCCCAGCAGGTACACACGGAAATGTCTTAAGGCGAATACAACTGCCATAGTCTCCAACTCGTAGGAGTGGTACTTGCGTTGTTCCAATGTCGTCTGCTTGCTATAATATGCAATTACCTGGCGATCCCCCTTTTCGGTAAATTGCAATAAAATCGCTCCTACACCCAAGGAGCTGGCGTCCGTATGCAATTCGGTGCGTAAGGCGCTGTTGAAAATTGCCAAAATCGGTCTGGTAGTAAGCGTTTCCTTTATCCTATTGACGGCTTCCTGCTGCGCGTCCTTCCATGTCCACGGTACATCCTTGCGGGTCAGAGTCGTCAATGGGAGAGCGATAGACGCGTAGCCGCGAATAAACTTCCGAAAATATCCAGATAGTCCTAAAAATTGTCGTATCTCGCGAACCGTGGTCGGCGTCGGCATTTTCATTACTGCCTCCACTTTTCGCTTGCCGGGCTTAACCCCTTTCGCACTAATCTCGCGCCCGAGGTAATCGATGCTGGTCATTAGGAACGAGCATTTACTAATCTTCAAGGTGAGATTGTGCTCTCGCAATTTTCCCAAAACCATTCGAAGTCTCTCCAATCCTTCTGCGACAGTCGTGGATGGTATTATTATATCATCGATGTATGGAAACGCGATTTCGTTCCGGAGCGTTCCTAGTACCGTATTAATGAGTCGTTGAAAAACGGCCGGTGCGTTGGTTAGTCCGAACGGCATTCTTACAAACTCGTAGTGACCATCCGGGGTCACAAAGGCCGTTTTCTCTATGGATTCGTCGCTCATCGGTACCTGGTAGTACCCGGAGGCCAAGTCCAGCGCCGTAAAGTATTTATGACCCCCTAGCCGATCGATCTGATCCTCGATGAGTGGTAACGGATATCGATCCTTAATAGTAACTGCATTAAGACGTCGGTAGTCGACGCACAATCGATAGTCGCCGGTTTTCTTCCGAACCAGCGTAATAGGGCTTGCGTATGGTGATACGGATTCGCGTGCTATTCCGTTATGTATTAACTCCTGTACCATTTCTCGTGCGATTCGGCGTTCCGATTCCGCCATCCGATACGGGTTATACACAACAGGAGTATCCGTGGTACAGCGTATTTCCATCTTTACCGTATTCGTTTTCCCGAGGGTTTGCAACGAGGAAGATACGCGGTCCGAATATTCGCGGAGGATATCTTCGCACGCTCGTTGGTCTTTCGCCTCGACATCCCCGAATATTAGGCTCTTTTCTTCTATCTCGCCTTCTACGGTGTGTACCTCATTCGCGTTTTCTTCGGTGCGTTCGACGTCCGGTAGTTCGCGGATTGAAATTCCATTAGGGGTTTTTACTAGCATAACGTGCGCTTGGTCCAAGAAATCTCGTCCGACGATTACTTCGTAATTCATACTCAGCATATCGATTATAATCGCCCTTACTTTCGCCCTTGCTTCCATAACGCGAATTTCCACGTCAGCAAAAGACTGGCTCGTCGTCGCTGCTCCATTAAATCCGCGTAACACAAGGCTTCGGTCCTCGATTAATTTCAAACTCAGGCGTTTGGCTACCGGTCTTTGTATTAATGTGTTGGAACTGCCCGTATCGACGAGGCAGGTTACCCTTTGTTCATCTACCGTGGCAGGTAGCGCATACATATTATTAATGGATTGACTCACCTGCGCAGTTTCTACCTGTCGAGGCTCCTGACAAAATCGGTCGAGGTGTCCCTGACACCTGCCGCATTGACTCATTTTTCCTTTGCAACGTCGCGAGGTGTGTCCATGCTTTCCGCAGTTGTAGCATTCGAACGAGTTTATTCCAAAGTCCCTTGATCCAATGCCTTGTCGCTGTACCGCATCCTTCCTCATTTCTCCTCCTTGACGCGGTTCCGCTTGCCGGGGTGCTGCATTTCCTCGCGTTACCAATGTTCGAGGCATCGTTCCCATTTCGTTTAGTACCGCATACAAGGCATTTACGTCGGCGTAGTGATGCGCTCGAATCGTCCGCTGTAAAGCTTCATCTGGAATTCCCCCGATTATTGCGTCCCGTAGGGACTCGTCGGGAATTTCCAGTCTGATTGTGAGTGCCCGAAGCTTCATTAATTTCTCGAACGCATAATCGCCGAGTTTCTGCCCTGGTCGAGCCTCATACGTGCTCGCTTCGCGAAGAAGACGTGCGAAGGGAATCGTTCTCTTAAATTGTTTCACGAAGGCTTCCTTCAAGCTCTTCCACGATGGATCCTCTCGTTGCATTTCATCGTACAAAAGGCGCGCGTGTCCTCGCAACCTCTTGGCTATTACGCGCACGATATCATCGTCTCCCCAAAAGTAACGATGAGCCAGTGTTCGACATCGCGCACCCATCGCTCTATATCGGCGTCGTCCGATGAGGGATTAAACACCGGGATAAGTGTTTCATCCAACGGCGGCTTGCTGCGGATGTTTAACAGGTCTCGCCTTAATTGTCGTATGGTCCCTTGGAGACCATCCGACGACGGCTGTTCTTCGGGGACTTGTCGTTGTGAGGGATCGCCACCACCACAGCACGTGCTTTCCCCACGGCCGCTTGAAACATCGACCACTGATTTTTCGCGTTCTGCGCGGCGTTCAGGGTCCTGTGATCGGCGTCGCCTGAGTTCTCGCGAACGGTCGCACGATCGATCCCGCGACCGACGCTGCTCGTATTCTCGAGAGCGATCCCGCGATCCACGGCGCGTGCAGTCCTGGGAGCGACCACGCGAACCGTCTCGCGATCGGCGTCGCTCATAATCCCTAGAGCGATCAGGCGAACGATCCCGCGGTCGGCGTCGTTCATAATCCTTCGCGTAATCCCGAGAGCGATCCTTCGAGCGGTCTCGCGAACGATCCCGCGAACGATCCCGCGAACGATCCCGCGAACGATCCCGCGAACGATCTCGCGAACGATCTCGCGAACGATCTCGCGAGCGATCCCGCGAGCGATCTCGCGAGCGATCCCGCAAGCGATCCCGCGAGCGATCACGCATGCGGCCCTGCGAGCGGTTTCGCGATCGATTCCGCGATCGATCCTGCGAATCGTTCCGTGAGTGGGCGCAAGCGTTCTTCGTTGATCCGCGCTTTCCCATTTCTCTGCGCACTTCACTTCACGCACTGGGTTCGCACGCACCAACGGAATGTACCAAAGTGCGTCCCTTAATTCACTCGCACGTACACACGGTATTCACTATGCAACACGCAGCGCGAGTAAAGTGGTACGTGGCGAAACAGATTGGCACGTAGCGTACACTAATCCCACTTCTGACTTGTAAGACCGATATATATAAAGTATAAAATTCTTTTTTTTAATAATATATATATATATATGTGACGACGCGGTAAAAGATCGCCGCTTCGAAGAAGCGATAGATCGATCACAATTCCGCGAACCCGCGGTTTATCGCTCGCGCGTATTCGGCGAACTCGCCGCCAAAAGAAGTGCCGAGAACGCCCGCGTCGAGAAAACTTCGGGCGTAATACAAAAGAACTAGTCTGCGACGACCCTTTGATACGATACGGCACGAGCCGCGAGCGAACCTAATTTAATTACATTTATTTTATCGTTTAAGCATTTAGTAGTAATAGTACTTAATAAATCCGTTATTTAGTTAGTAAAGTGTGTATTTTTATTCAACGACAAAACCCACATATATATACAATGGTTGTGTAATAACGTATGATAATCGGAGAGTTCGGAGAGACGTGTCGTGAAACAAGCTCTACAAGGGTAAAAATAGTAATGCCCGGCGGGCCCTGGAAGTCGTACATTTATACGACTTCCTTCCTCCCTTGAGCGAGCCAATCAGGGCCTTTTCCTCAGAGAGGAGCGCGGGCGTCTCCTATCTCCCTCGCTAGGGAAAGTGTTTATCGCATGGAGGGCGCTTCCTAGGATGGGTCCTTGCAAGGCCTGGTCAGCGTCAAGGCCGAGGGAGTCTTCTTCTTCGAAGAATGTATTCCCTCGCTGTAGGGAACTTCCTTGACGTTAACCAGGCGTGGGAACGTCCTCGTTTTGCGCCTCTCCGGCGCAGAGTCTTACACTCCTGATGATGAACTTTATTTTACGCTGTTATTACGCTGTCTCCTCTCATTTGTTGTGGAATTGCTGACATTGTCTCTTTTCTTATGTCGTGAAAATAATATTAAAACCCATCAGGACCATCCAAGTTAAATTTTTTTCGTCGGAAAATAATACCCTTCTCCACTTCTTTTTCCAATGCACTCTTTCTTTTGCAAAGCGTAAACGTTCTGCTTTGTGTTTCGTTGTTAACGAAGGTTTCTTTTTCAATTTCAGCCTCTTAATACTTCTCCAGGATAGTAGAACACGGCGAACACTTGAAACAGTGGCACTAACACTAGATTTTTCCATTATTTGCTGCGTTGTCAACTGCGAGTTGGAAGCTACACGCAAAATTGCTCTCTTATCACGATCGGATAACGATGATGGCCGACCAGTACTTTTCTTTTTGCCGTAAACTTCAAAATTTTTTTAAGAAATTGTGTATTACTTTACGACTTCTTTTTATTACTTTATATATTTTCGCTACTGATAACTGTTGCTGTTTTAGTTCATGAACTTTCTTTTTTTCTGATTCGTTTAATTTTTTACCGCGCCCCATACTTACAAATTCAATAATATATCGTACTGCAATCATTACTCGTGGATAGATCATGAAATACTGAGCAATTTCTAAACATATTAACCGAGTGTGTTATAATTCGACCTCAATATGGAACAATTTTTCTTTGTTGTATACAAACATCTCCGACATTGTAACTTATTTCCAGCAAGCCGCATATTCTGAGCTCATAATGTTTTGATATTATACGTCACAAAGGTAAAACTTTACATGCGTCATTGAGAAATTAAATATAGCACACCTGGGCTACCTTTTTGACGAGGAGTGTGAATTATTTTGTAAATTACTAAGGTGACTGTTCGATGAGATATAGACGATCGTAGCAGAAATAGGGAGGACCAAAAAACATGGGTGGTCAGGGCACACTATTTGCAATCGAATGATATTTCACCGGATAATGACGGTTTCAAATTAAGAAAGCCGTTATTTGATTTAGTTTATTTAGCTTTATTGAGCCTAGAACCGTTCCGTGGCGATGTTAGCTCTAGACTGCCTGCAACGCTCAGCTCGCACAAAAAAGAACCGAAAGTAGCAGACGACAGTAGAGGTCGGCGAAGACCTTGGGTCATAACAGTGACCGTAGAGCAGGATTAACAGTATTCATTAAGTAAAGCACGATAGTCCAGCCCTATGCCGTAAATGCGTTTCCTCGCGAAAGGCGCGCGTGACAAACAGCAATAAATCGTGGAGTAGCAAAAAGTAGCAACAAAACTCAACGAGTCCTCCTTCGGGAAGATTCAAAGTTTATTTTAAAAAATAATCCCCATGAAATCTTGGGTTATTCACAATTATTTCCTTAGGAGAAGAAAAAAAATACATACACTGACGGCCATATGTACTAGGACACCTAATCCGGATGGAATAAATGTGAAAAACTATACATATTTTTTTATTATTGTAGGAACGGTTGATCAGTGCGGTGCGATGACCGTATTTTAAAAACAAAACCTAGCGCACTTGTCCTACAGGAGGTCGGCCCATGTTGTCTTTAGACGGGCGTTACCCGGCCGAAGAGTTCAGCGACCGCCGAAGGAGGCTCGGTACTGTCGAAAAAACGGCCGGGGAACGTTTAAATCCGTTCGACAACAGGTCTCGCGAGCGATTGTGAGGCGAAAAGCGAAAGTGAAAAGAGCGAGCGAAAAAAGACAGCGTGTGAATTAAACATAGGAATAATAGTGTACGATCTTCCTGTTTTTATATTATTCCACTTGTAATAAAGGACCATTTCAAATTAAATCCCACATTATCTTAACTAATTTTGTTTTGTTTAGTATTATATATTATAAGAAATACATACATCAACTGATGTCACAGATTTATGATGCAAAAAGTACATTAACATTATATTTTATTTTCGTCGATATAACCACCTTTTTTCTTAATGACGCCTTTTACGAGTTTTGGCATTCTGGACGTCAGTTTTTGAAGTGTATCTGTTGAAACTTCATTCCAAATAGTTTGTAAATTCTTCCAGAGGACTGCTTTTGATTTTTGTCCCACTTCATGCACCCTGCGTTTGAGTTCATCTCATATCTTCTCAATTGGATTGAGGTCGGGCGATTGTGGTGGCCAGTGCATAATTTTCAGTTCGCGATTATCTTCAAACTCCTGTATGTAATCCTTACAAATTTTTGACGTGTGTTTCAGGTCATTATTTTACATGAATACGAAATTTTCACTAATTAGTGTATTGCCGCAAGGTACGGCTTCATTCTTCAATATTTCCACCCACACAGACTGGAATATTGCAGCAATATTGCGAATCTTGCACAATTATGCCAATATTGCAGCAACATTGCGGGGCAATATTGCAGCGGGAACATTGCCACAACATTGCCGTAATATTGCAACGGGAACATTGCGGCAACATTACTGCAACATTGCAGGGCAATATTGCAGCGGGAACATTGCCGCAACATTGCAGTGGCAATATTGCAGTGGGAATATTGCCGCAACATTGCTGCAACATTGCAGTGTGAATATTGCAGTGGCAACATTGAAGTGTAAATATTGCATTAATATTCATATTAACTTTATAATATTCATATTAACGCATGAAGGACCGCTCACGAGATTTCTCGTGTTTCGCGTCGCATCTGTTACGGATGGATCACGAAATAACCCGTGCTTTCTACACGCTGTCTTTAGATGTCAATTACTTTGATACATTGTATCTACTTTTGTATGGTTCCTCTTCATAGAGAAAAATGTTTCATGCAATATCAAACGCAATATCCTTGCCACATTTAAGTGGAACTGTAGAACTTAACATCAAGAGAAGCCGTGACGTAATGACAACGTTCCGGGTTCGCACAGAAAAGATTAGGGTTCGAATCCCGTCGTGGGTAATTTATTTATTTTTTTTTCGGATTTAAATCTTTTAACTACTTATATTTCACATGTAGAGATGCATATTGAATTATGATGCAACTTAAATAAAACATAACACTCCAAAATTCACAATATTGCTGCAACATTCGCAATATTCCCGCAATATTGCTGCAACGTTCGCAATATTCCTGCAATATTCCCGCAACGTTGGCAATATTCCTGCAATATTCCCGAAATATTGCTGCAATATTCCCGGCAATATTGACGCAATATTCCTGCAAGCTACAAAAGAGGCGGACATAGGAATATTGCAGCAATGTTGCGGCAATATTCCCTGCAAGGTTTAAGGTTGCAATGTAATATTGCTGCAATATTCCAGTCTGTCTGGGCAAGTACTGTTCCTTCTTAAGAATGCCGTCAATTTTAATTAAATTACCAGTTTTATTGGCACCGATACAGCCCCATACCATTATAGCACCTCCTCCATGTTTGACAGAATGTGCAATACACTCAGGGTTTATTATTTCTTCGAGTTTTCTACGAACATGCACACGCCGCCTAGTTGCCGAATATTTCAAATTTGGACTCATCCGTGCATAATACGATTTTCCAATTTTCCACCGTCCAATTTTCATAGCTTTTAGCCCTCTCTAATATCTTTTTCTTGTTTTCCGTTTTGAGAAGAGGTATTCGAACTGCAACACAGCCTCGAAGGCCCACTTTGCGGAGCCGCCTTTTTACGGTTGTTATCGAAATCGACGAATCGCGGCTTCTGTTGATTTCCGTTGCCAATTCTGGGGCAGATTTTCGTCTGTTCCGTTTGCTTAAAATTTGTAACAAACGGTCTTCACCAGCAGTGGTCTTTCTTGGACAGTCCGATCGTTTTTGAGATGATAAACTGCCACCGCTTCTGAATTTCTTCAAAGTGTACCCCACGGAAGGCTTAGAAATTCCCGATATTCTTTCTATTTTTCTTATTGAATACCCTTCTTCCGCCAATGTAAAAATTCTAGACCGTTCTTCTACTAATAATTCACGTGATTTATTCGCCATCGTGATCGTACGACTCTTAAACTGAAACTAAACTTTAACGAATGAGTCCTGGCCCAAGATGTGGATCCGCCACTCTATCGAATGTTATTTGAAAGCAACAAAGTAAATGACTAATGTAAGCAAAAGTGCATAATGGAACGGCCTGTCATTTGTATACATTTACCAAGGATCTGATACAAGAAGGTTTAGCGTGAGGGAAGGATGGGTTTTGTATTTGACTTGAAAATGTGTGTAAAATCTTTTTATTTCGTACGACCTTTTCTGTGCTCGATTCAAGCTAGACTGTCGCTCTTCGCAAGCATACCCATTCGCTTCGATCCTCTCACGCTCACCACATACATGCATTCTTAAAACATCCAAATCTCTAGCTCTCGTTACTCTGTCATTCTTTCTACACTCTCGCTCAGCCACTCTTAACTTTCAAACACTTCCATTCGTTCCGGCATTCTTACTATCCTCACTCATACATTATAATACCCCTACAAAGCCACACGCAGCAGAATTTGAAAGTTGCTCGGTAAAAGCATAATACAGATTTTTATCAAAAAACCAGTACCAAATTTATAAATCAACTATGGATATTAATAATACGTATAGTTGAATATATGTTTTAATCGAAACATGAAAATAGAGACAGTGAAAATGTTCACTCCACAATAAATTTCCCATTTCGTGCATACGAAGCATGTGTCCTAATACTTATGGCCGGCAGTGTAGGTCTTACATTCTGTACCCTCACAGTCGTAAAATATTAAATAAAAAAATGAAAACAAGATATTTATAAATTTGTAGCATGACAGACAGCTACCAATGCTGAAAAGAGGGATCGTACTTTGATATCACATTGAAAACGTATTTTCAATTCCGACATGAAAACGTTACATTATTCGAATGCCAACTTTGAGATCGCAAATCTCTAAAAGTGTTGTGCAACAGAAATTATTATTAGTGAAAAAGGTTGCTCTGATATGTTATAAATCCAACGCAATTGCCAGATTTTGAAAATCGGGAAATAAATTTTTAGTTTTTTGGCCAGGATTGCGACGAAATCGACAACTGTGCGGTGTGTCTCCACGGACGGCTCTGGCGTGCAAAATTTCTGCACCTCTGTTGTAGATTAACTCTGTAGGAATGTCTTTACAAAATTTTAAGTTCAAGTTCATAAAGTGTTCAAAGTTATAGTGGTAAGATTCCACCAAAGCTGGGTTGGTTTCGAATCCGCCCGCGACTTCTTTGAGGGTGATTTGAAGGACGGTGTTGGGCCACCGATTTTGCAAATGCGTCGTATTCTCCTACTTTCCCTCTATCGTAGGGCATTGCCACCTCCTAGTCTCAGCCGGCTGTCCGTGCCCCGCTTATCGGCGTGCCGCTTAGCCGTGAACTGAGAGGGGGACCAGGGGAAGGAGACGTGGTGCATGGGGGTTACCAGCCCGTCCAAAGACCAGAACACGTTCAGAACACCTTGAAACAACCTAGAACACGCACTGAAGCACAATACAGCACGTTTTGTATCATTGCATTATCATCCAACACCTTAATTTTGTAGCAAGTCGAATAAATACCATTTGGTCAACAAAACTAGTTGCCCATATTAAGAGTGCCCCGTCGAACCAGCATACGACCAACACCGGCCATTCGCGAACGATTAGTAGAAGGACAAATTTACCCTACCATATAGACTTTTAAAACATGATTACATATATACTTGGCGGCATATCATCGAACAAACTTTAAACGCGTTTACTCGGAACACTGTTTTCGCAGGTGGTTAACACGATTCAGTAAAAAATATTGGACCCATCAACTCGAAATTTGACTGGATGTTAACACTATTCCTACCACGACCGGTCAAATGACCGTTTTTAAAATGTCGATTAGAATTTCCTATGTACAACGTAATTGAATCGCTTTTAAACTTCACGATTGTTCCTCAAATATACGTATAATACATTTTTCAATATTCCCCTTTTTTTATTGTTTATCTTCTGAGAAAAATTTGTAGTCTGTCTTACCTACCACGACCAGTCATTTGACCGGTAGAACGATTTATATCTTTTTGTAGTAGTACTCTCTCAAAGACTCAATTCCGAAACTATAAAGTCGTTACAAACGATAGATAATGCAGATGTGGCATGATTTTAGTCGAAAAGTGCCTCTCAGAGTGTTGAGTGCACGTCTCGTACGATTTCTTGAAGTCTGACGTGTCGGCTATGGTATAAATTAATATAACGTAGCCTGGTTGCGTTGGGCCTCCCGTGGTCAGATGATAAGCTCAGCTGAACTTAGGTGTGATTTATTTACACTTAAAAACGAAGTAACATTAACACAACAACACTTGAGCTACTTACATCTCTTGGTCGAGATGTTCGAATGTATGAATGTTCCTCAGTTGAGGATGAGATTGTAACGATGTGATAATAATCCTCAGTCGGGGATTGGAAAGCAACTGATTTTGAAGAAGGATCCTGGACCGATCCTCCCTCCTTCCGATGGCGCTGAGCTCAAGGAATTTGTCTTGAGCGCCATCGGAAGTCAGGCGGAAAATAGGTGAAAATTAATTTTACCGCGTGATTGTGTTTTGGTGGGAGTTTAGTCGCGCTCCCCTCTTGGTCGCCCGCCCCCTTTGGGACAAGTGGGTCTTCGGTAGAGGGGCTGAGGCCTGTGGATGGCGAAAGAGGGTGGCTCGTCGGTGGAGGCGAAGGTTTATGATACGGCTATTCCTATTGATGAAGAGAGAAGTGACAATGCGAAGCTTTAGATTAACATTTGCACCCCTCTCTTTGCTAAAGGTCTGGAAGGCACATGTCGATTTGAATATTATTGCAATCCTCACAAATAGCCTTGCTGCTCGTACCCTAAGCTTATTGTTTACACGGAACCGGACATCTGCAGGCCAGGGAAACTCGGAATTAGTGTAAGGAAAAAATGCTAACTATTGTTAAAGAAAAAGGACACAAAGAGACTGACGGGGTCCGAAGGCCTGTGAGCCTAAAACGCTATCGTTTCCTGCAAATGCATTGCAAATTTTAACAGGAATATTCCATGAAACAATTGAACTCCTGCGGTCGACACTTTGGCATACTCCCCCCCCCCCCCCCCCCTGAACGGCTTGCGTTCAATGTGAAATATGTACCCGCATGAAACAGTGCGACGATGTCTGTAATGGAATATAGTGCTCATGAATAGTCTTAATATCACGGTTACTATATGAAATTTTAATTTGCTATCATGGATTATGTCTCGCGCTTATTCTATAACATGCTCTTCTATTCTAAGAGAAAAAAAACAAACGAGGTTTTCTGTTTATTCGTTATCGGTGTCCAATAAAAGCGGTGATGTTAATTTCACGCTGCGTTTGTATTCGTTAGTTGCTGTGCGCAACGTCATAACGCGAATGACACCATCAGCACCTGGATGCACCTCAGAAACTCGCGCTAATTTCCACTGCATCGGGAAAATATTATCTTCGCGAATTGTCACCAATGACCCGATCTTCACGTTAACGGAATTTGTGGAATGCCACCGTTTGCGCACCGTGAGTTCGTGCAGGTATTGTTTGTGCCACCTGCTCCAGAAGTGTTGCTTTATCTGCTGAGCGTGTTGCCAGGTAGATAGGCGGGCAACTCGCAATGTTTTCAGACCACTTTCAGGTATGCTTGTCATCGCATCACTTATAAGGAAGTGTCCAGGAGTTAGGGCAGTGAGATCATTGGAATCGGAGGAAATTGGAATGAGCGGCCGAGAATTCAAAATCGCCTCGATTTCTACAGTACATGTTAGCAGAGCTTCATAACTTAAAATCGCATCTCTGATTACGCGAGTGAGGTGCCGCTTTGCTTCGATTGCGGTGCCGACGTTCTTTGATGAAGAGCAGTCCGCAATAATCAACCCCGCATACGAGGAATGATCGCTGACATTGAATCCTCGTCGGTGGCAGATCGCCCATTGCGTAACGGACGACTGACGGTTGCGCCCGCTGGCATCTTACGCATTTTCGAATGATGTTTTTAACGGTAGTCCTACCGTTTAATGGCAAATGCGTCTGCCGCAAGCCGTTCAGTGTTGCTGAAGCCCCGGCATGACAATACTTCACATGGGTCTCGCGTATGAGTAGCGCTGTTGTCTGATGCGGTGAATTCAAAACGATAGGGTGCCTTTGATCTAATGTTAAATCGGCATGATTGATTCGACGCCCCCCTCCTCCTCTAATAATGCCATTTTCATCTAAAAATGCAGATAATGGGGCAAGCCTACTGCGTTTGTCGATTGGCTGTCGCATGGTCACTGAACGCATGTGGTTTGGAAAGGCTTCATTTTGCGTAGCTCGGATTATGCAGAGCATAGCCCGGGTCAGCTCCGTTGTGGCCAAACAACCCGTATACCTGTCTGTTCGGTTTTTCCAATTATGTAAGAAACGGAGGCAGAATGCGATGACTCGTTTTGCCTTGATCGTAGATGAAAATCGTTTCATGAAAGTCTCGTTGATTGATACGATTGTTTTTAATGCGATAATCGACCGTTTCTCCGGAATCTCTTTTAACATCACAGTCGTGATAGGCCGGTGTTCGTCGGGCAGAAGCAACCAGGAAGGTCCTGTTTGCCAATGCTTTGGTACCTCTAAGAACTGACCGGCGTTGAGACCTCGCGAGATAAGATCGGCCGGATTGTCGACCGATGGTACATGCCGCCATTGCGATGGCGTACTAGCTTCTTGAATTACGGAAACGCGATTCGAAACAAAAGTCTTTAATGTGTGCGGAGATGAATTTATTCATTGAATAGTGATCATTGAATGCGACTAAAATGTGATTTTATGGAATTTTCTTTTTAGCGCGTTGCTCGCGGCGTGATATAATTTTATCAATAGTACTGCGGCGCATAATTCTAATCGCGGCAATGTCTGCGTTTTCAAAGACGCAAAGCGAGACTTCGCGCAGGCTAGACTGGTTAATACGTTGCCCCGTGAATCGAGAGATCTAATACAGGGTGGTCCACACAACGTGTGCACCGTTAAAAACTTTCAAAATATGCGTTGCACAAAAAAGTTTTTATATAGAAGTTACATGGTCTGAAGGGGCACATTATATAGTGTAGTTATTTTTTTTATAGGTGGAGGCGTTTCGGAGATTTGAAGGTCAACTTTGTTTTTTTAAATGGAATGCTATATTTTTTATATCAAAATATGGAAGAATGTCGAATTCTGAGTAAAAAGGTATTGACCTTCATTTGCCCTAAACCTAATAACTAACGAGTAATTTCACTTTATTTCCTGAAAATTTTCTTCGCGTAATATCAAGTTAGAAATTCGACCTTATCACAGATTTCCGCAGGACAGCGATGTTTACGTGACAGTGTTCATCAAAACAACATTTATCATGATTCGCAATCGTCTACATATTCGTAATCCAGTATTGAAGTTACCTTCGGTGTTGTGTGTAATTACCAGATAGATAAAAGTAAAAATGAAATTTTGTACTAGCGAAAAAGTTGATATGCTTTTAGTTTATGGTGAGTGCCATAAAAATGCAATAAGAGCCAAAGCCATGTATTCCGAAAGGTATCCTGAACGAAATCAGCCATCTCGAGCCATATTTGAGAGAATGTGTCAATCGCTTCGACGAACCGGAAGTCTTAATGTTACTAAACGTAACTTAACGAAAACTGCTACTTCTGATGCAAATGCTATTACGGTCCTAGCAGCGGTAACAAAAAAACCCCATATTCGTACACGGCAGATTTCACGAGGACCTGGAATTAGCAAAACAAGTGTACTACGCATTCTTCATAATGAAAAACATCGTCCCTATCACCTAGCACTTCATCAGGAGCTCCATGGAACGGACTATGAAAACCGCGTTCGGTTCTGCCAGTGGTTCCTGCATCAAATGAACTGTGATAATTATTTTTTACAAAAAGTTTTGTTCACTGATGAAGCAACGTTTACTAATCGCAGGCAGATTAATTTGAAAAATATGCATTATTGGGCACCAGAAAATCCTCACTGGATGAGAGAAGTCGACCACCAACGTCAATAGAGCGTTAATGTGTGGTGTGGAATCCTGGGCAACCAATTGATTGGGCCATATTTTATTAATGATCGACTAACAGGACAAAAATATGCTAACTTTTTGAGCGACACTTTACCATCTTTATTGGAAAATGTACCTTTAAATATCCTTACACAAATCTGGTATCAACATGATGGTTGTCCTGCACATTACGCGCGTAATGTAAGGCAAGTACTGGATAGAAAATTTCCTAATCGATGGATTGGTCGTGGCGGACAATTTATGTCGCCTCCACGCTCACCGGACCTTACTCCTTTAGACTATTTTCTGTGGGGCACATTAAAAGACACAGTGTATCGTGAACCACCAACAACATCTGAGAATATGAAACATCGTATTCGTGAAGCATGCATTACACTCAGTGCGGATATGATTCAGAATGCAGTTTCTTCATTAGTTAATAGATTGCATCACTGTATTAATGCCAATGGATATCACTTTGAACATTTACATTAGTTGCGTTAATCCACTAGGTCACTCATATTAGGAAACATTGTCACGTAAACATCGCTGTCCTGCGGAAATCTGTGATAAGGTCGAATTTCTAACTTGATATTACGCGAAGAAAATTTTCAGGAAATAAAGTGAAATTACTCGTTAGTTATTAGGTTTAGGGCAAATGAAGGTCAATACCTTTTTACTCAGAATTCGACATTCTTCCATATTTTGATATAAAAAATATAGCATTCCATTTAAAAAAACAAAGTTGACCTTCAAATCTCCGAAACGCCTCCACCTATAAAAAAAATAACTACACTATATAATGTGCCCCTTCAGACCATGTAACTTCTATATAAAAACCTTTTTGTGCAACGCATATTTTGGAAGTTTTTAACGGTGCACACGTTGTGTGGACCACCCTGTATATAGACATGCTCCATAAGCTTGTTCACTTGCATTACAGTATCCATGTAACTCCACCGTTTGAGCACATGGTATGATCAATTTTCGCGGAATCCGAAGTGACTGTAATTTCATCAACTCAATACGATAATCGGACCACGCGGTAAATATTTCCAAGGGAACTGATTCGTCCCAATCGATTTTTATTTGCCAGAGACCTTGCATTATTAACTTTGCCTTGACTACAACGGGTCCCACCAATCCCAACGGATCGTACAGCTGCGCAATCGGTGACAAGATTGTCCTTTTTGTTGCGCGGTGGATTGAACCGATAGTTTGCGTGTTGTACTGGATTGTGTCACGTTGCGCGTTCCATGCAACCTCTAGCGTCTTTGTACTGTCCTGCGTATCGAGGCAAAACTGTATGTTGTCGGTTCGTGTCGACAGTTCCGTCAGTAAAGATTTGTCATTTGAAGCCCATTGGCGCAATTTTAAACTCCCCTTTTTTGTGATTGCGAGGAGATCGTTTCGGAGGTTTATCGCGTCCTGGTAATTGTCCGTCCCCGTTATTAGATCATCCACGTAAAAACCAGTGCGTAACGTCTCTGCTGCTTCTGGAAATGCGTCTTGATCGTCGTCAGTTAACTGTTGCAACGTGCGTGTTGCTAAGAAGGGTGCGGATGTTGTGCCGTACGTCACAGTATTCAGTTCGTACGTTTGAATAGGCTCGTCTTCATTCTCACGCCACAGAATGCGCTGATATTGGCGATCGTTCGGATGTACCAGTATCTGTCAATAAATTTTTGCTATATCGGCGGTCAGGACGTAAGTATGACGTCGAAACCGTAATACAAGCGAAAAGATATCGTCTTGGATCGTGGGACTCGTCATCATCGCTTCGTTTAACGAAATACCAGTATTTAGATGAGCGGAAGCGTTGAAAGCTACGCGCAGTTTCGCCGTGAGACTCGATTGCTTTCGCACAGCGTGATGTGGGAGGAAATATTCCGTTTGCAAATCGGGTGAATTACATAGCCTTATGTACGATTGCTCAAGGTATTCGCGCAAAAAGTTCGTATATTTTATCTTGAGTTCCGAATTCTTGTTCAACGATTTTTCTAACGAACGGAACCTTTTTAATGCAACGGCGTAAGAATCTCCCAGATTGTTGAGCGAGCTCTTAAACGGTAATTTGACCGTGTACCGCCCAGAAACCTTGTCGCGAATGGTGTGAGTCGCGTAATGTTCTTCGCACGCTGTCTCTTCTGGAGATAAGAACCTTTGCTCGGTACCTTCTTCTATATTCCAGAAATTTGCTAGGTTTGTCTCTAATTGCTCGATTCTTGTGAGATGACACCTCGTGCTACGGACGCTTGTATTGTGCTATGTGTTTAATTGCTATGTGTTTACAACACATTGCTATGTGTTTAATAATTTAAAAAAATAATTACAGAAAAAAAAATTAAGTCCCCCATGGGGATTCGAACCCGCGACAAAAAGTTTCCAGCGGTTCCACAGGCAGACACTCTACCCACTGCGCCATTTCATCTCTTGAAGGAAGGTTCAAAGTTCTAGCATATAAGGAGCACACAATTAACAATTTACTTAATTTTCTTGATTCTCTTCCTTAACACGTATCTTTTCGTATTCAGAGACATTGAAGGTAATAAAATGAACATACTGAATTAAAATAATGTAAAGATAGCAAATACTGATTGCGTTTCAGCCCGAAATGCGTCCCAGAAATCGGTTTTTGATTTTTCCGACAGTGTTGCACCATATCAAAAAAATATGAAAAAAATTGAGCATATTAATGGATACATCAGGTACTTACAGGAATTATTTAAAAATTGTGTCTCGAAGATTTCAGTGCAAAATCTACATTTTTCCCATTTTTTTGTCGTTTTTGATTTTTTGCGCGCGGCACTTGCAACGGAAGAATCTGAACAGCATTCCTAACGTGTGCAATCATTTTTAGAATGTGTCAGAATTTTTTCGACATTTTTACACATCATTAAGTGGCGAAAATGAGGCAAAAATTGGTTTTTCGAATTTACCCCATAACTACCCTCCCGGTCAAGCTATCGGATTAAAAATTTGTGTACAATGGTTTCTTATGGTTACCTATCGAATGCCGCATCGTGGAATAAAATAGCTTCAAGGGCACTTTTGACCCTCTTATCCTGCTAGACCCTTTGGAGAAAACTTGCGACATTTTATGCTTCCAAAGGGCCAGCGAGAAAAGCAATATTTCTCAAGCAGTTGGCACTGGCTAGAATGTCAGAAGGTGATGACCTTCGAGAACATTTAAATAAGTTTTCTGATGCTATTGATAAGTTAGCTGCCATGGATATAATGATACATGCAGATATGGCTGCCATTCTTTTATTATATAGTTTGCCAAGTAGTTATGAAAACTTTAGATGTGCCATTGAATCTCGCGATGAGCTACCTAGTCCAGACTTACTTAAAGTAAAAATTATTGAGGAAAGTGAAGCAAGGTGCAAGTCGAGTGCCGTTGATTCTCCTGGAGTGTTTGCAGCAGACCATGGATATAAGCAAAAATATAATCCGCGCAACCAAAATAATAATTGGAGAAATAAGAATCAATTTGAGAAAGATACAAGGATGGAACGACAGGGAACCACAAAAATAAAATGCTATAAGTGTGGAAAATTGGGGCATAAATCCTCACAATGCAAATCAAAACAAGTTTTCAAAAATTCACACTCATAATCGCACAATGTTGATGATGAAACATTTTGTGTAACACATTCAGCTGTTGATTCTGCACAATATTCTTCTAACGAACCTGTGTCAAGAGATCTCAACCGGATTTTGGATAGTGGGTGTACAACGCACTTATGTGCAACTAAGGACAATTTCCAATCTATAGACATGTCAAGTTGTGGAAAAATTAACCTAGCCTGTCACATATCTAGTGAGGTAAAGGGGAAAGGTGCTGTACAAGTTCCAGTATTAAATAACTACAAAGAAAAGACAATTACGTTGGAGAACACTGTGTATGTACCAGATCTTCGGTCAAACTTGATCTCAGTAGCAAAGATCACAAATAAAGGACGTTCCGTCATATTTACAAAGGGTTCTGCAATAGTAAAGAACCAAACTGGCAAAGTGATTTTGAAAGCAGGATGTACAGGTAACTTATACTATATTAAAGAAAATGTAAACTCTGTTAATGTTGTAGAATCAGGTTCATTAGGCAAGTTGTGGCACAGACGTGTAGGACACCTAAGTGCAAAGGATT
Source organism: Cerceris ruficornis (assembly GCA_963989415.1). Taxonomy (NCBI): domain Eukaryota; kingdom Metazoa; phylum Arthropoda; class Insecta; order Hymenoptera; family Crabronidae; genus Cerceris; species Cerceris ruficornis. The sequence goes on from OZ022528.1 coordinate 15,474,484, forward strand.
TGATACGATTAACAAAGTATTCAACAGGGTTGAATATAAATAATATTGAAGAAATATCAACATGTGATGTGTGTATACGTGGAAAGATGACTTCCACCCCGTTTCCTAAGAGTGGAAGGATCTCTAACGAACCATTGAGCATTGTACACACAGACGTAGTTGGACCTATGCGAACTCAGGGAGTAAATATTACAAGGTGGTTTGTCACTTTTATTGACGATAGCTCACGATGGTGCGAAGTTTATTTTCTCAAGACAAAGGCTGGTGCGTTAGAGGCTTTCAAAGCATACCAAAGCAGAGTTGAAAACCAACTGGGAAGGAAAATAAAATGTGTGCAATCCGATAATGGCGACGAATACTGCAATTATGAATTCGACATGCTGCTTAACACTGCTGGAATTGAACGTAAATTAACCGTGACTCGGACTCCTCAGCAAAATGGAGTCGCTGAGCGTATGAATCGAACGCTGGTTGATATGGCGCGTTGTTTATTGTTGCAGTCAGGGATGCAACGAATGTTTTGGACAGCTGCAATTTCAGCCGCCTGCTATATTCGAAATAGATGTCCGTCAAGTAGTATTAATGGTAAAACACCATATGAAAAATGGCATGGGGTGCTGCCAAATCTGTCTCATCTTAGAACGTTTGGAGTACCGGTATATGTATTTAACAAGGACACGACAAAGGACAAGTTCGCTGAAAGGACAGAAAAAGGAATATTTGTAGGATATTCGCGAGTAACAAAAGGGTATAGAGTTTGGTTACCAGATACGAGAAAGCATATTGTAGCACGCGACGTAAAATTTCAGGAAACCTATCCAGAGGGCGATAAAGAAGTTGTAACTATTCAACACAATATACAAGATAATGTTGCCGATGAAAATTCAATCCAGGCTGATATTAATATGGAGAAGCCACCGGGGGTGTCTCCAAATTTGACTACCGAAAACACTCCAAAGTCATCTGTTGAGCCTACAGATTGATCCGTACGGGAAACCATGGGAGACCAAGGAAATTATTTCAACAAGCACCAACGCCTGTAGAGGAATGTAATGTTGATGTGCAAGATGAACAGGCACAAAATATAGAATACGAGACGTTTACCGGGGTTGCCGAATTCTCGTTGAATGAGGTTATGTCATCGCCAGAACAAAAAGACTGGAAGTGCCAGATATGTTTCAGGAGATGCTAATGCTGTTGAGCGAACAGAAGAATACTCCCAACGTAATAAAGACGCGGTCAAACCAGATGTTACAACAGTTGAAACAAGGTGAAAATGTCTGTAAATTGAGAAAAGCTTTATATGGGCTACGTCAAGCAGGCAGAAAGTGGCACGAAACACTTTCACAAAAATTGAAGTATATTGCTTCATTGGAAATTGAAGTATATTTGCTTCAGTGGAAGCGTGATGGGACCGTTTTCTTTTGTTTCATATATTACACAGTTGAAATAGAAAAGAATAAACAAATCCCCTTCCTGGACGTACTGGTCAATAGAAAACCCGACGGCACACTTGGACACAAAGTATACCGGAAACCTACACACACGGACAGATACCTACAGGCCTCCTCACACCATCACCCATTGCAGAAGACATCGGTAATTTCTTCATTAATCACCAGAGCAGTTGCTATCTCCGAACCATCGTCTTTCCAAAACGGACTCAGTAATGTAAAAACAGCTCTAATCAAAAACGGTTACAAAACATCTCACATCAGCCGCACCATGCACAAAATACTCAATAAACCAACAGACACTAATATTCAAACGCCCGCCTCACACAACACACCAACGTCCATGGTATTTCTACCCTACGTACAAGGAACAACCGACAGGATTTCGCGTGCCTTAAGAAAATATAACATTAACCCCTTGCCTTACGATTTAATTTCCAACTGTGCGTGCCAAAAGCGACACCAACGTCGGTCACGCGTAGGGACATACACAGCTTGGCTGAGCGTTCGAAATTGTACAAATCGCAAACGTCCTATGTTTTGTATATACACGTGCGCGGTACAATTAACTTTGCAAGATGTTTGATAAATAATTACGATTAGTTGATTATTGAACAAAAAAAAAAAGATTTACTGTTGCAAATTGAATAATACGTTAATAATAACAATTTTATTTTAATACAAAAATTTAATAATCTTCGATGGTGTGGTATCTCTCAAAACATGTTGGTACATGTAATGCAACTTTGCACTTTTTGCATTCCCATGTTGTCTCGCTGCGTTGTTTATGTTTTCTGCAAACTATACAGCTTCTTGCTGGGTTTAATTTCGACGGCGTTGGATCTATGTGCTTGGGAAAATGACTCCAATACTGAGCGTGTAACCGTTGTGGTAAATCTCCATTTGACAACCGTCCTTTACGATTGTATTCCGGTAATGGTGTATTTTTTAATAATAATTCGGATATTTCAACCCTATATTCTGCATATGCCTGTCTTTTTCTAATATTTATTTTATTATACATAATGTATGAGTTAAATAAAGCCATGTCAAACAGGTAGACGAAAATTTTGTGATACCCCTTCATACACTTTCTCATCACAGGGAAGCACGCTAACATTTGATCTTGTCGATCAACTCCTATCATCCCTTTATTGTATTCGACGACACATTTTGGTTTCCAAGTAGGATTGCGTTGACTTTTGTTTTGCTGAGTCATTCCTGCTGTTGTGTGTTTTGTAGAAAGAATAAAAACGTCTGGTTTATCTTTCCATTTTATTGCCAGTACTCCATTGCAGCTTCTCATTTCATATTCCCCTTTTTTTAATTTTGTTTTCAATAAATCTTTCGGCATATTTTTTCTGTTTGCGCGCACTGTTCCAATGACATTAGTTCCACTGTTGACTAGAGTTACAAAAAGATTTGGTGAAGAATACCAATTGTCTAAATATAACGTGTGTCCATTGTGTAATATTCGCTTTGATAGTTTTTTGACCACAGTTTCAGATGCATTGTCTGTAGTATTTATTTTGTCACTGCCAGTGTGTATTTTGAAACTATAACAGTAACCTGAACTTGACTCGCATAATTTATAAACTTTTATACCAAATCTCGCTCTTTTTGATGGATTGTGTTGTTTATAGGATAAGCGTCCTTTAAATTTGATTAATGATTCGTCAATTGCAATGTCCTCTTGCAATGTATATATTTCTCTAAATTTTTTATTAAAAAAATTTATCACGGGTTTTATTTTATTTAATTTATCACTTTTTTTGGCCGTATTATTACTTGCAAAATGCAAAAATCTACTTATTTGTAAAAATCTTATGTCCGGCATCGTTTGTCTAAATATTGGAGTTTCAATAACGGCCCTCTTAGACGACCAATACATTTGAATCACAGGTTTCTTTACTTCGGCCAAAAGTATACATAGTGTAATATATATTTTTATTTCATCACAGTCAACAGGAGACCAAGTTTCATCAATTTTTTGTCTTTTATTTTCATTATCTATTATTTGTTCCGCGTATCGATTTGTCTCCGTCACAATATTTGGATCGTTTGGTAATATAGGTTAAATAGGTAAAATAGGTTAATACTTTTTTGTAAAGAATGTGAAGGAGCATCAGCTGATGCAATAAAAAATATATGATTCCATTTAAAAAAACATTAATGACCTTGATATGTCCTTTACACGTGTGCCTACAAAAAAGCTAGTACCATTAGAATGTGCCGCTCTCAAAACCATTCAACATCATGTACATCATTTTTTGATATGCGCAATAACAATGACGTAAATCCGAATGGCAAAATGTGGCGCTCCACCCTGTATACAGGGTGTCCCATTTGAGTTGAGATTGTAAAAATCTCGAAAACGGGTGACTTAAGAAAAACCAAGCGATGCGTGCCCCTTACTATTGCGGGTGGGGAGTCTAATGGCATTACTGATTTTTCAATTCGTAGGCGTCCTCAAGGTCATTTCATGGTCAACCTTTTTTTTGTGTCATAAACACCTATTTTTTATTTCGGAATCATATTCTACATAAAAAAATGGATCACTTTTGTTTGAAACATTTTGTTGTAGATTTAATATTTCTTAAGATATCAGGCGAAACGTCTTTTAAAATTTATGCTGATGCCTCATCTGGTAGGCTTACATCTTCAAGTATATTATTGGTACCTTGAGAGAGAGAGAGAGATTGGTATCTTAAGAAATATTAAATCTACAACAAAATGTTTCAAACAAAAGTGATCCATTTTTTTATGTAGAATATGATTCCGAAATAAAAAATAGGTGTTTATGACACAAAAAAACAAGATTACCTTGAAATGACCTTGAAGACGCCCACGCATTGAAAAATTAGTAATGCCATTAGACTCCCCACCCGCAATAGTAAGGGGCACGCATCGCTTGGTTTTTCTTAAATCACCCGTTTTTGAGATTTTTTACAATCTCAACTTAAATGGGACACCCTGTATAACAGCGTTCTTTTACTTGTGTCACATAGATATTGCGCGGCGTTTTGCGGGACACAGCGCTTTGTCGAACGTAATTAGTTGAACGCGTGCTGTATTTATGTAGGACTGGATTACGCAGAGGTTGGTTTATTGAACGTTATGTAACCAGAACTATTTTTAATTTGTAGAAAAGATTGGTGAGATACAAAAGATGTCGTCCACTCGCACGCACTCTCCAAACTGCCTCTTGCCTCATCCCCACTCCTCTTCATGCACGCTTCTTTTATTCCAGTTCGTATGTCGTTCTCTCTCTCATTCATCCAGTCTCTCTCTCTCTCTCTCTCTCTCTTTCATTGCCTCTCTCATACCACGTACACACACATTGTCGCCACGTTGCCACATGTCGCATCGTTCGCATATGAATTTGAAAATTCTATCGATATCTGGAAATTCTGATCGTTGTGATTTTTTCCTTTTCGTAACAAGATCGTCGTCTCTGATTCAAGATTAACAAGTATATTAAAATGGCATCTACCGTCAAATGTCCCGAGGTCATTAGAGATCGGTAATGGGATACAACTTCGGAAAGAAAACGGTTCAGCGGTAGTTTTGAGGTTTTACTGCCAATAGACAGGGAAACTATTGCACTAATGTATTTGTCTACTAGAATCGATGGCCGATCGAACGCCTTCTTCAACATTGACCACGCGATGGAGTAATTTTCTGCCGAATTCCCGAGAGATTTTATTTCCCTTGCAGTTTCACCGGTTAGACATGATCGCAAACACGTCAATTTCTTGTGACCTTTGATCGCGTTATTGTCATGCACCGCGGGTTGAAACTATTCGGCGAATCCGGGCCAGCCTTCGAATTGACCACTAAACGTAGGCAAATTAATACGCGGTAGATTTACATCGCTATCTCCTATGTTGCTTACCCTCTTGCTCCGCGGAGGATTCGCGGCGTCAGTCCACATGGTTGCAATGCTCGCGTCATTAATTAGATGCTGTGCTCTACAATTTAAGATATCGAATTTGTCTTCTAATCGATTTTCTTCATCCGCACAATTGATCGCATCGTCACTAGTTGCAAATTCTATGTGTAATTTAGAGACGTCTGTGAAATACCAAGTGATGCGATACAATTTGCTTCGAATTATTATGCGATCGGTATGTTCATCGCAACTATCTAAAAACCTTTTGAAAAGGGTCATTTTCCCCTTTAAATTCGTGCGTTTATTTCGGGCCGTATTGACCATCTGCTCGGTAGCCATGTTGGACTCGAGCCGACTGGGGACCGACAGTGTACTTTCCGTTTCGCCGGCGTCGGTCCCCGTGGACCGACAGTGGACTTTTCGTTTGGACAGCGCCGGTCCCTGGGATCGACAGTATTAAAATTAAAAAATAAATTTGGTAATTTCAATGAAATTTATTGAAACATTCTAAACAAAGATATGATTTGTTTTTGCATGTGTTACAAAATGTGACGACTTTTTTAGTCAAACTAGCTGTCTTGCGTCCGAATAGCCTTGAATTTTTCTCATAACATCCCGAACAATATCTTCGGATTTTGTGAACATCTCCTTCTTTTTTTCGTAATTGATGAACACTTCTTTTCTCAATATGCACAGGAATTTCCTCATCTGATTACACTGTCCAACAAATTTGAAGGTGATTTCTGTTTTCCTATAGCCACTATATAATTCTTATAGAGTTCGTCGTCCTGAACACGAATCCGGCAACCAAATTTCTGGATCACCCTCTGTTTTCGAAAAAAATCAGCATTTGTAAAAACGGTCGTTTTCGGTAAAGAAGCTGGTATTACGTGAAAACTAAGAAACGTAGGTTGTTGTTCTTGGTCTCAAAAAATAGAGGAGTGTTGCCCGAGTATGTATGTATAAGCAGTTATAATATTCCGTATTAGTTAATAGCAGTAAATCACTGTCAAAGTTCAAAAACGAGCGGATTCGCGAATTTTTTACGCATTCACTTTCCATTTTCACGCAGAGGACTGTTGCTAGCACAAATTTACTGTACACCATTGGATACTACGTACATTTCTGAATAAAAAACTATCAGCGAAAAATGTCATAACTGTTTTCGTTTCGGCTCAATTTAAGAAAATATCCATCGGGAGCGTGTTCCGACCGTTTTGCCGCTACGACGCCATCGCTGCCTTTGAGCGCCGTAGCTACGCGTAATACTTTCGCGGGCCCCGCGCATCGTACATTCCGTTGAGGTAAAATTCTCTACCCCTTTACTAAAGTGTAAGCTCATACTTATTTATATTTTTTTTTTTTTTTTTTATAGAGGGGAAATGCTTTACGCACACTCGCAAATGTCTTAGTTTGCGGATAGTGTGGAAAAAAAATAAAGAAAATTTCGCTATCCTATTCCTACCAAATATACTACAACATTCTCCCCTTTGATTTTTTCCTTTTGTTTAATATTTATGAAAATAATGATGATAAGATTTATCGCGCACAAATAAAATAATTCTTATTCATTGAATAATAAGCGGTATTAATATATCATTGAATAATAGCCCGTATAAAATAATTCTTATTCATTGTTTGAAGCGAGTATTGTTTGATTAGTTAAATTAAAGAGCAAAACAGAGTAAAGTAGAGAGGGGTTTTAGTGGGTATACGAAAACGATATGCCTACGGAGTCCCACACTATCCGCAAACTAAGACATTTGCGGGTGTGCGTAAAGCATTTCCCCTCTATAAAAAAAAAAAAAAATATAAATAAGTATGAGCTTACACTTTAGTAAAGGGATAGAGTATTCTACCTCAACGGAATGTATCGATGCGCGGGGCCTGCGAAAGTAATGTATTACGCGTAGCTACGGCGCTCAAAGGCAGCGATGGCGTCGTAGCGGCAAAACGGTCGGAACACGCTCCCGATGGATATTTTCTTAAATTGAGCCGAAATGAAAACAGTTATGACATTTTTCGCTGATAGTTTTTTATTCAGAAATGTACGTAGTATCCAATGGTGTACAGTAAATTTGTGCTAGCAACAGTCCTCTGCGTGAAAATGGAAAGTGAATGCGTAAAAAATTCGCGAATCCGCTCGTTTTTGAACTTTGACAGTGATTTACTGCTATTAACTAATACGGAATATTATAACTGCTTATGCATACATACTCGGGCAACACTCCTCTATTTTTTGAGACCAAGAACAACAACCTACGTTTCTTAGTTTTCACGTAATACCAGCTTCTTTACCGAAAATGACCGTTTTTACAAATGCTGATTATTTCGAAAACAGAGGGTGATCCAGAAATTTGGTTGCCGGATTCGTGTTCAGGACGACGAACTCTATAAGAATTATATAGTGGCTATAGGAAAACAGAAATCACCTTCAAATTTGTTGGACAGTGTTATTGTACATATGAGTGCATTCACCAGTTGTCTTCGAAATGATGTGACTGATATTTTTTCCCCGTTACTTCTTCAAATATAAACAGATCATTTATAACAGCAGTATTTAAAAGAAGCTCGAATGCTAACTTCTTATATCATTTCATAGTCCTTCTCAAGGGACTGCTATAGGCACTCATCTGGTCTGATAAATCAATCGAGATCTTTGCTTTATTATATTCATTGACGATTTTTGGTTTGCGGAAAATACTCTTTTTGTTTTTACATATACCATTTCATTTGAATATTTAGTGGATAAGACCAAAACGTCCCTCTTATCTTTCCATTTCAATACTGTGATGCCATTATTATTTTCTTTGGCGATCATTTCTCCACGTTTCAATGTAATAGTACGTCCTTTGGGTTTCCTTTCCGATTTGTTCTAACAATAAGTGTGCCAATTAAATGGGTATTCTTGTTTATTAGCTTTTTTGCCAAATCGACACTGGTGTACCAGTTATCAGTACATAATGTGTGGCCTTTATGAAATAAAGTGTCAAATAAAGTCATTATAATGTTTGAAGGTGTCGTATTTTCTTTATCAAGTGTTTTTCCTGCGTAGTCTCGAAAATTATATGTATACCCACGACCACAGCACAATTTAAATATTTTGATTCCATATTTATGTTTTTTTTTGTTTCAAATATTGCCTGAATACAATTCGCCCTCGGAATGGGATTAGTGACTCGCGAATGCACACTACCTCGGGTAGATCATAATATGTTTGAAAATTTTTACTCAATTCGTCTATGACAAATTTAATTTTTGGTAGACGATCACGTACGTCAACTACTCTATTATTTGCGAAATGTAACATTTTCATGAGCGTTTCAAATCGACCCCTGCTTATTACTTTTTGCGGGAATGTTTGAGCCAACAATGGATCCCGTGTCCAATACAGACGTACTGATGGAAGCTTCACCATTCTCATCCATATTATCAGATCAAATAAACGTTTGATCCTGTTTTTGTTTGTTGACGTCCATTTGGCGATTCTGGATTCAGCAGCATAAACATTTGTCTGCTCATTTATGTGTTCAAAAATTTCGTCAGTAACAAAAGGTGCATAAAAATCTTCGGCTCTCCTACAATTCTGCACTTTCTTAATGGTTTTCTTGGTACCATAGGCGCTTGTAAAAGGCTCAAGATTTGGCTGATTGTCTTTTGGATTAAACCATTCATTTTGATCAGTTATTTCGGTCGCACTTATGCCGGAATTGTCGTTGTCAAGCTCCACTGCCTGGTCCAATGAGTTATAATCATCCAACGATGACAACCGTGATACACAGCGATGTCGACGTGTGGATGATAAAAATAATTGACTGGATGTATCACTATCGCTTTCTCTTCCGGACATTTTCGGTTTTATGGGCAACAAATATTTTCAAACAGAATAAAAAATTGTTTGTCTCGAAATCGTCTCTACACTTCCGTGGCTTCTTTCTAACTGATCGTCTTTTTGCCGTTTGTATACATATGCATTGACTGCACCATTGCCCCAATCCGGAAGAGAAGTTGAAACAATGCAGACCTCTGTTCATTCTGGCCGTCTCAAATTTCGCTCAAGCGCTCTGCGTTATATGTTCGCCCGCTGCCTGCTGAACGGAAAGGACAGCAATATCGGCGCCGGGCTCAACGTGTTAAAGCAGGCAGCTAGGTTAGTTGATCGACAGAGCTGTCCTTCGAAGAGCTCCGTCTGCTTCACCCATACATACAGCTGAGATGGCACTAATTCACAGACATTTCACAGACAATTCTCTCGGTGTCATGGCCGGACCTATTGGCACGAGCGTGGTGGCGTATTGGGGCGACATTCGTATCTGACCGCTCGCGCTGGAAAGACATGCCACGCGCGTCGATCGCGGAGAACAAAACGACGTGCGTGGCACGTCGACCAAGGTTATTGTCGAAAGACAGTTTCAGATCGCACCACGTCGCGTGCAGGGTAAAACAAAAGTATTATTAGTGAAAAAGTATGCTCTGATATGATTTAAATCAAATACAATTAATAGATTTTAATGTTTTTGGACTTCTGGCGATGATTTGGTGGAATTCAACCACTACGTGACGCCTTACGGCGAAATATAATGCTCGGCCGCAACGATGTATTCTTTAACGCGAGAAGGCCTTGCGTTCTGCTGTCGCGGAGTTTCTTACCTGTTTGCGCTAGAAATTAATTTACAAATGCGCGTGCTAGAACGGAGCATTATATTTCGCCGTAAGGCGTCACGTAGTGGTTGAATTCCACCAAATCATCGCCAGAAGTCCAAAAACATTAAAATCTATTAATTGTATTTGATTTAAATCATATCAGAGCATACTTTTTCACTAATAATACTTTTGCTTTATCCTGCACGCGACGTGGTGCGATCTGAAACTATCTTTCGACAAATAACGTTGGTCGACGTGCCACGCGCGTCGTTTTGTTTTCCGCGATCGACGCGCGTGGCATGTCTTTCCAGCGCGAGCGGTTAGATACGAATGTCGCCCCGATACGCCACCACGCGCGTGGCAATAGGTCCGAACCTGGCAAGTGAAAGGCGAAGCAATCAGCGAGCTATCGAGCGCACGGGAAGGGGACGCAGGCGGAGCTCTTCGAAGGACAGCTCTGTCGATCAACTAACCTAGCTGCCTGTGTTAAAGGATGGTGATGCGCATAAGCGTACGATCTCACCTTGTTTGTTGTTTGATGATTGCCGTTCCATGTTGGATGCAATCGCTGGAATCCGGCTCGAAGGACCAAAATGTGTCGTCGATGTTGCGACACGGGAGACAATCGGTTGCAGTCGCTGGAATCCGGCTCGAAGGACCAAACTGTTGAGTGCACGTCTCGTTCGATTTCTCGAAGTCTGACGTGTCGGCCACGGTATAAATTAATATAACGTAGCCTGGTTGCTTTGGGCCTCCCGTGGTCAGATGATAAGCTCAGCTGAACTTAGGTGTGATTTATTTACACTTAAAAACGAAGTAACATTAACACAACAACACTTGAGCTACTTACATCTCTTGGTCGAGATGTTCGAATGTATGAATGTTCCTCAGTTGAGGATGAGATTGTAACGATGTGATAATAATCCTCAGCCGAGGATGAGTTGTTCCTCAGTCGAGGATAGGAAAGCAACTGATTTTGAGGAAGGATCCTGGATTGATCCTCCCTCTTTTCGATGGCGCTGAGCTCAAGGAATTCGGCTTGAGCGCCATCGGAAGTCACGCGGAATATTGGTGGAAATTAATTTTACCGCGTTATTGTGTTTTGGCGGGAGTTTATTCGCGCTCCCCTCTCTTTGCTAAAGGTCTGGAAGGCATAAGTCGATTTGAATATTATTGCAATCCTCACAAATAGCCTTGCCGCTCGTAGCCTAAGCCTATTGTTTACACGGAACCGGACATCTACAGGCCAGGGAAACTCGGAATTATTGTAAGGATAAAATGCTAATTACTGATGAAGAAAAAGGACACAAAGAGACTGACGGGGTCTGAAGGCCTGTGAGCCTAAAACGCTATCGTTTCCTGGAAATGCATTGCCAATTTTAACAGGAATATTCCATGAAACAATTAAACTCCTGCGGTCGACGCTTTCATAGTATCAAACCTCATTTAAGGGGTAACAATGCATCAACACAGGGATTGTTTTACGGCACTTCCAAGTGTAAGGGAAGAAACGGAATCAAAATGGAATAACTGATAACAAAATGAATTTATTAAATAATTAATAACGGCGAACAAACACAAAAACGGACTTAAAACAGAAAAACATAACTTAACTAAAACCATAAAAGATAGGATACATAAATTAACTACTGGCCACGGTCACTTCTCGTCAAAGACTGCGAAACGTTTTAAAAAATGCGCCTCTCGTCGTTCCGGCAACGGAACCACGCGAGCCGGTCGTCGCAGCGGCGACGGCATACATAACATAAGCTAAACGCAGGTTCACACTCTTACATTCGGCCATCCTGACAGTCAATCGACCCGATTGATAACTTTGTACATTGTAAAAATCATAAACCGATATTCGTAATATAATAAACTACATCGCCCAAACTTAAAACATAAGAACTTAAGGTAATACATAAGGAAATTTTCACTAAAGTCGTAAGCTAAATATCACATGGATCATAAACTTCATAATGTACATAATGCTCATAAGATTCATAAGATGCATAAAATATTTGGGATACATAATGGTCTTAAGGGTAACGTCATAGAAATTATGAACTAAGTATCATAAATATCATGGGCTAAACATCATAAAAATCATAAAGAGAATACAATAGGAAATTAAAAATAAACATCATAACAACCATACAGAGGATATCATAACCATTTAACCCAAACATTATAACAAGCATGAATTGAACGTTATACCAAATAACTACGTATAAATTAACTTTAACAAACAAACAAAAAATACACAAAACAATAAAAAACTCAAGAGAAGATGCAATATTATTTATCCCGGTGCCCAAGGCCGCATGTTTGATGCCTCCCAAGTTCCATAGTATGGAGTTTTCGACATTCGGAAGCCATCCACATCTTTTATAACATAACGATCGTTCCTAAGTACACGACCAACTTGATACGGACCTTTGAAACGCGATATCATTTTGTGCGAAACGCCCGGAGAATTTTCAAAGTTTTTAACCATTATTTTGTCGCCGACCCGATATACTTTCGCGTTCTTCCGCTTATGGTGATAAACCCGTTCATTCATTCGCTGATTTTTTAGAATTTCCGCATCTGCTCGCCTTCGTAAACTCTTTAAAACGAACTCGGACGAATTTTCTCTAATAGCGCCTTTCGCTGGTCTGGAATCCGTCGCTACTAATTCCATTGTATTTTCGACGGCGGGTACCATCGGCCTCTGCGCGTTAATGTAGCGTTTTTCGAACATAACCCGCGATCGCATTTCAACGTCACGCGGCAGACCTTCATTTATTTGCATGTCTTGCGCCGTAATGCATGCATTTTCCTCTATCTCGATATTCATAATATCGCTAACTTCACTACACTCTTCTTTTTCTCTCTCGTCGTTCAAAGATAACCTAGCTAATCTCATGAAATCACGCCCCAAAATCATAACGCTCCTCATCGTATTGTCTGATACAACACGCAGCGTAACATCATATTTTACACAGTTAAAAACAAGCGTCGCGTCTATGCGGCCTATTATCTCTAACCCGGCCTCGTTTATACCGTAAAACTTCTCGTGCACGCATTCCGAAATTGCATATCCCCGTGGGATGAAACTCTCCTTGACAAAACTAATACGACTCCCAGAGTCAAGCAATGCGTCCAACCTCATAATAAAAGTACCGTTCTTATTATCCATGCGTAGCTCCACGGTCCGCCGGAAGTCGTGGTCCTCGTCTTTGTCCTGTGCCACGTAGTTCACGAAATCGCACGTGACCCATCTTGCCGCATAAGTAACAGGACCCCTTCTCTCTCCTCGGTCTCGGACAGCTCGTTGCAAAATGACCCGGTTCGTTACAATTGTAACACTTCCGCGACACCGCATCATTCCTCTGTTTCTCTCGTCCACAGTCCAACGGGCGGCTTCTCTCTGCTCTCTGTACATCTCCTCGGCGTTGCGTATTCTGGTAATAGGACTGTTCTCGCGTTGGCGAAACATCCGCAAATGCATTTCTTAATGCGTCGATTGACCGGTAGCCTTGCACCTTGGCTTGCGTTCGTAATTCCGGTTTCGGAATACCGTCGATAACGTAGGAAACTGTTTTCTTTTCTGCAATTGGTATTCGATTAGCAAGCGTTACCTTATCGTGCAAATAATCCATAAAGCCTTCTCCCGGTTTCCATTGCCTCGCTTCCAGCTCGCGTCTCAACGATAGTTCATCCACCCTTTGACCATACATTTCACGCAGAGCTCGCAAAAGGTCTTCGTGGCTCATATCAACGCAGTCAGCCCTCGAGTAATACCATTTCAGCGCCTGTCCCGTCAATTTGTTACATATTAACGCTTTCGCGTTGTACTCGTCTAGCTCGTAGGAGGAAAGCAGTTTCCTCATCTGCTTCTCCCATCGTCGAAAATCCCTGACGTCGCCGTTGAAGTCGCCGATAATATCCTTGACCTCACGCCAGTTCTTTAGACTTGTATTAGAGGACGAACCTCCCTCCATTCGCGGTGTAGTCCTTAAAATGTCCAGCGCTCTTCGTAACAGCTCCGCATCCTGCATTGCTACGTCTCTCTCTCTCTCTCTCTTCGCAGGCGTTGAAACTCAGAAATAGTAATGGCGGCGGCTTGAACTTGCCTACCCGATACCTCACACTCGATCTGTTCTGTCTCTTCCGTTTCTCCCTGCGCACCTTCCGCTGCACCAAGCAACTCTACAGGAGTCACACCGGCATCTAATAGCCGCTTCACCAGCTCTGCTTTCTGGCCTGTTGTGAGCAGATCCAGCAGCTTCAATTTTTCCTTAAGATTGGCTACCGTAAGCGTGCTCATTGTAACGCGTTAAACCGTTCTTCGCGCACAACAAAATCTGTTCCCCGATTCAACAAGTATAAAAAAAATCACGAAATGTCCTCAAATTGCACCGGCTCAGATCGGTCAATCCCACTTCTGACTTTGTAAGGGAAGAAACGGAATCAAAATGGAATAACTGATAACAAAATGAATTTATTAAATCATTAATAACGGCGAACAAACACAAAAACGGACTTAAAACAGAAAAACATAACTTAACTAAAACCATAAAAGATAGGATACATAAATTAACTACTGGCCACGGTCACTTCTCGTCAAAGACTGCGAAACGTTTTAAAAAATGCGCCTCTCGTCGTTCCGGCAACGGAACCACGCGAGCCGGTCGTCGCAGCGGCGACGGCATACATAACATAAGCTAAACGCAGGTTCACACTCTTACCCAAGTGTTTACAGTTCTCACTCGCCTATCGGCATCGCGGTGTTTATTTGCCTGATTGGTATCCGAAGCGATCCAGAATGTCTGTAAAATAAATAAAATCATAGCCGAAGGGGATGCCTAGACCTCGTGTCGGGACGTCTTCTCACGAATTCAAATCAGCTTCAAGCTCATAGCTTCAAGGGCACTTTTGTCCCCCTTATCCTGCTATACTCTTTGGTGTAGATGTGACCGACCAAATGGCCAAAAATTACACTGTAAAATCTAAATGTCGGAGATGGCCTTTACAAGAATTTTTCAATATCCTAGACTTAGCCGGCATAAATGCATGGGCTTTATATACAGAAGCCACGGGAGAAGAAATTTCGAGACAAGAATTATTATTTCAATTGGCAAAAGAACTTGCCATCGAATATAAAAAACAGCTACAGCTAGGCAAAGAAGGTTAACCAATACCCGTCACAAATACAAGTACAGGTTCACGTGAACGGAAAACATACCAGAGCAGACATTGCAGATAAGGTAAGGCTAACAAAATCTGTCCAAAATGTAAAAATTACGTATGTGGAAAATGTACAATCGAGAAGCCCATTTGTAAACGAATAAAATGTACATTATGTACTTCTGAATAAAATAAACTATATTTTTATACTGTCAAATTGGCTATTATCTTCATTCAATATTAAAAAATACAAGTTGTGCTAAAGACTGGTGTTACATCCCGGCGGCAGAAATGGATAAAAATAATTTCGGTTGACAAATTGTCCAAGATTTGCCTTGACGGGATAAAAATCGGCAATTCGCCTTCCCATCTGGGTGGTTTTTGGCAGGGACCCGATTTCTAAAAAGGTTACCCTTTGACGGAAAAAGACACATCTGGCACTAGGAGCGAGAAAAAAAAAGATGCACTTGACTTTACCGGTTCTGCTTATTACAATTCGTTTGGTGGAGCAGCCTGAGGTAGGGAGACGGGGTCAGCTGTTCAGGCGGATTCGTACTGGCAGCGGGATGACGTGTCGCGCTGCGGCGCTGGTCCTTCAGTCAGCTGGAGCGTTGGACTAGTAGGATGATGTAGCTCGGCACGCTCTTCCCTCCTTACGTGTGGGTGCCTTATCTCAGCGTCCGGGGTTGGTGTAGGTCAGTGACACTTTTAATCGAGCGTGACTACCTCGATCTCCGGCGTAGAATGACGACGGCTGGAAGTCCCCGCGCTGTGCGAAATTGAGACTAGGACGGAGGTGTACTCTTCTGTAGGTGTTCCCAACTGCTCGCGCTGATTCTGGACTTTCTGGATCCAGGGAATTATGCTCGTCGACACTATGTCACTGTCGATTGCTTGAGCTCCGTGCTCTTTCGTTAGCACTTCACGACGACGCTTCCGGTATCTCGCGGCTCGAGGGTCGGTTCTCTGAATGTTACGAGGAGGAAGGTCCGAGAATTCGCAGGTGATTGACGTAATTAGCCACGGAAGATCAAGATCAACGTCGGAGGGTTTAGGTATCGAGGGGATAGATTCTATAATGCGGATATTATAGTTGGTGGGAACGTCAGAGACGATTTTGGGTAGAAGATGTGTAGTTAGGGAATGGTCTATTACAGGGGAATCAGGGTTAGAGTCGGATCTTAGGATATCGTTATTGTAGGCGTTGGCACTGTTGGATTTGTAAAGGGCTCTTAGGAGGCGGCGAAGTTGTTGGCGTCTGCCGGCTCTTCTTACTCGGCGTGTCATGGAAAAGTCGAAGGTGAAGACGGATTATTTGTAAAGGGTTGAAATACCTTAGATTGATCTGCGTATCCGTATGCAGGTAGAACCCGCACCGCCAGAGAAAGATCGTTCTAAGGGGGTTTAAAATGAATTTACTGAGGCAGGAATCTCCGTATGCAGGCCTAGCCTGCACCGCCAGAGATTTGAGGTGAAAGGAGGTTTAGTTAAAAATCCACGCTCTGTACGTTAGGGCCGAGATAGCCGTTGGAAATTGGGAAGGAATCACTTAAGACGAAGATATTGATAAAATAAAAAATACTATATTCAACACTTAATTCACTACAAAATTAATTAAAGAACTATGAATACGCAATGTAACTAAACTAATACTTAAAACGAGAAATAGTAAATGGTCGGAAATAGAACTTCCTTGCTCGGAGGGATTTAGGAATTTGACCGCTCGTGACGGAGTCGGACAGAGATTTGGCTTGTAACTGTCGGAAATAGAACTCTCACTCTCTTATTCTAAACTGACTGACTTTTGAATACTAAGCCCTTGCTCACTGTCCAGTTGGGCCTTATATAGGAGGTTGGAACAAAGGAATAAGGGTAGGCTGAGTGGGAGTAAGAGTGACGTATTGGGGATACTCGGAAATGACGTTTATTTAGTCTAACCAAAGAGTCAGGGGATCGATGTGATAAGGAATTGGCGTGTGTCGCCTTGTGAAAATGAATCGAAGTCTTACGATGATATTTCCTGACGCTTTGGCTAGATAATTACTTACTCTAAAGAAAAAAAAAAAATAGGGGTTAAAATGTGGGGATGTAACACTGGTCATTTGACTGGTCGCGGTAGGAATAGGTATACGTGAAGTGTCGGTAGGAATAGCGTTAAGAAAGAATCCCTTTATCGTTCGGCCTATAGGCAAGACGATAAGTTGTGTACTTTTGTTTTAATTACCATAAATTTGGAAAATTTTTGTAGAAATATCAAACAATTGGCTTTAGACTAATCCAATTTTTGGAATATGTTATGCACAATACTTTGGCGTCAAAAGGAAAACAGAATATTGCACAAAACAGTTTATTAATATAAGACAGAAATAACAAATAACTCAAACTTATCAATAGAACAGTCCAATAAAGAATATTAACACGCAAGTGACGTGGTTAGTGTTTACGAATTGTGTGATTTCAATCCGTGTGGGGAAACGCTCTTTGGATGAATGCGCTGGTTAAACGTCTCCCAGATATAGCCGTGGTGGCCAAGCTTTATTTAATATAACTTATAAAATTACAAAGTACTTGTGGTTGATTTATACTGTCTTGATGCTTGCCTGTGCGTGGCTGAAGCGACTCTGATCGTCCCGCAGCTCAGCCATCCTCGTCCCGTCGCCCTCCAAGACCCCAAGCTTGGGTCCCTGGTGCTAGCTGGGCGAGGATGGCCTCGCTCGTATTGATCGGCGGTACGTGTCCCAAAGAAATGGAAAAACACCGTACCGCGTCTCTGAATTTCAAGTTTTAGCTTGAACATGCCGCCCACCTTGAACGCACGGCGTTCGAAATGTAATGATGGGCACGTTGTGCTAAATGGCACTGGCGATCAGCTGGATGCTGAGTACTTTCAAGGTAGGCCAGATGTGTATGTGTATGTGTATGTCTGTGCGTGTGTCACTACAGATATTGTTGAGCACTTAAACTATAGGTTTATACATTATATACAATATGATAATAGACTAATTAGATACAAATAGACTT
Organism: Cerceris ruficornis; assembly: GCA_963989415.1. Lineage (NCBI taxonomy): Eukaryota > Metazoa > Arthropoda > Insecta > Hymenoptera > Crabronidae > Cerceris > Cerceris ruficornis. Next base: position 15,492,667 of record OZ022528.1, read on the forward strand.
AAGGCTAATTCGTTAACTAGTAGTTATTACAAAACTCCTTGCACCACTACTTGGTTGAAGGTAAGGGATCCTCCGATATTGGGTTTTCCCTTGGCATCGGTAGGAGACAGATTTTTGTCACCGGTCGCTTAATGATGCCCTCAGAAACCTTGACAGATACGACTCGTACCACCTTGTCCGCACCTGGATGTGTTTCCGTGATACGGCCCAGCCGCCATCGCAAGGGTGGGAGATTATCTTCTCGCAGTACGACCAATGCCCCTGGCGTCAATTCGGAAGTTGTTGTATGATTCCATTTATGGCGCTGCTGGAGTTGATGTAGGTACTCCTTGTACCAGCGCTGCCAGAAGTGTTGAAATTTCTGCTGCAACAACTGATACCTATTAAGCCGATTTTCGCGAACATTGCGAAGATCGGACTGGGGCAATGCAGTGAGGGCATCGCCAATGAGAAAGTGACCAGGAGTCAGTGGTACCGGATCGGTAGGATCATCAGTGAGCGGGCACAAAGGTCTGGAATTCAGGCACGCCTCGATCTGTGTAAACAAGGTGTATAATTCCTCATACGTCAACCTAGTCTCACCGATCACGCGTTTGAGGTGAAATTTCGTGGACTTCACTGCGCTCTCCCACAGACCTCCGAAATGAGGCGCGTGTGGAGGTATCAGATGCCACTCCATTCGTTCGGTGGCCAGAAATTCTTTAACCCTTGTCTGATGGGACCTTGAACGCAAAAGAATGCCTAATTCATTCAGCTCATTTCGAGCACCAATGAAATTACTGCCATTGTCCGAATGGATGCTGTGGCATCGTCCGCGTCGCGAGATGAATCGGCGCAAACAGTTTAGGAAGGCGTCGGTGGTAAGGTCGGTAGCAACTTCGAGATGCACGGCCTTCGTAACGAAGCATACAAAAATGCAAAGGTATGCCTTTATCGCAGTTCGGATTCGCGACCTTTCTTTTATGAAAATGGGTCCGGCGTAGTCGACCCCGCAGATAGAAAACGGTCGCGCTGGTGTTACCCTTTTCGCTGGCAAATTTCCCATCGCGTACGTTGGGCTGGTAGGTTTGGATCGGAAGCACCTGATGCAATCGCGAATAACCCTTTTGACTACTGACCTGCCAGATAAAATCCAATATTGCCTCCTGAGGGATGCCAACACATTCTGACAACCTGCGTGAAGAAGTCGTTGGTGTTCATGTCGGACCAGCAATACTGTAAAAGGATGTTTTGGACATAAGATGACTGGGTGTTGCTGGTCATAGGGTATTCGCGCGTTTGCGAGTCTGCCGCCCACCCTGAGCAGTCCCTCAGAGCTCATAAATGGATTCAGGCAACGAAGTTTGCTTTCGTTGAATACTTCCTGCCCTCGACTGATCAGGTGTACCTCCCGCTGAAATGATTCGTGCTGAGCTATTCTCAACAATCGAATCCGAGCGTTCAGCTGTTCCTTTGCGCTGAGCGTTCCTTCCTGACCATCAGTAACAGCTGAATTGGCGTTGTTAGAGCTACTCTGTTTTTTAGCTGCCGCACGAGTCCTCTCAAAAAATCGCAGACAATAGGCAATAACACGAATCAATTTAAGTGAGCTTGAATACCGATGATACATATCGGAATGTAGCTGTATGGTTCCCGGGCACGCAATTATTCGTGCTTCAGGGAGGTCGTCATTCCTCGGTTCCTGTTGACAAGGCCATGCAGATTTGTCCCCCTGAAGCCACGCAGGGCCGTTCCACCAAAGACCTTTGGCTCTTAATACGGCAGGTGTTGTCCCACGGGATATGAGATCTGCAGGATTGTCTGTAGAAGCGACATGCCTCCAATTTCTGTTGGTGATTCTTTGAACTTCGGCAACCCGGTTGGCCACAAAGGTTTTCCACCTTTTGGCTGGTGCTCGAATCCAGGCCAAGGTGATCGTCGAATCGCACCAAAAGTGAAGATTATCCTCTTCTATGTGCAATGAGGTTTTCACCCTATCAGCAAGTCGGGCCAGCAGGGTGGCACCACAAAGCTCCAGGCGAGGCAGACTTAGAACCTTCAACGGCGCGACTCGTGACTTGGCGCATAGGAGCCTCACCTGACAATTCCCAATGTTGTCCATTGACCGCATATAGAGGCATGCTCCGTAAGCCTTCTCGGAGGCATCGCAGAACCCATGCACCTCTATGAATTTTGCCTGTTCGATGTTAGTTGGCCGTGGTACGGTGATGTCAGGTAGGTCCAGAAGCTCTTTTCGAAATTCGGTCCACTGGGTGAACGTTTCTTGAGGCAGCGATTCATCCCAAGAAATGTGCAACTGCCATAATTGCTGCAGGATGATCTTGGCGCGCACAATGACTGGTCCGATGAGACCCAGCGGATCGAATAATTTGGCAATCTCCGAAAGAATCATTCGTTTGGTTATTACTGTTCCCTCGGACTGGCTTGGTACAAACCTGAGGGTATCCTCCTTTGCAGACCAGAGGAGCCCCAATGTTTTGGGATCCTTGTTCATTTGTAACTGCTGTTGTCCCTCGTCACAATCCGCTATAATTGTTTCGTCATTGCTGGCCCATTTGCGCAATTGAAAACCGGCGGTGCTCAAGATTCTGGTAACCTCCCGTCTCAACTGCTTGGCTTCCTCTATGGTGGCTGCGCCCGTGAGCAGGTCATCAACATAAAAATCGTTTGTGATTACCTTGCTTGCCTCTGGAGATGTCTGCTGATGTTCTTCGGCCAATCTCTTTAGGGCTCGCGTTGCTAAAAACGGCGCTGATGCAGTGCCGTATGTCACTGTTGTGAGTTCATACGACTTTATTGGGCAGGAGGAATCGGAACGCCATAGAATTCGTTGGTATCGCCGTTGATCTTGTCGCACGAGGATCTGTCGATACATTTTGGCGATATCCGCTGAAATGACATAGCGATGCTGTCGGAATCTTAAAAGTATTATGAACAAGTCTTCTTGTACAGTAGGCCCAACGCGCTGTACGTCATTTAGCGATAAATTAGTGGTTGTTTGAGCTGAACCATCAAACACAACCCTTAATTTGGTGGTTGTACTATCCTCCTTGACCACTGCATGATGGGGAAGATAGTATTTTGAAAGAGTCTTCTGATGTGGTTCACCAGTGACCTCCACCATGTGACCGAGATCTTCGTAGTCTCTCATGAAATTGATGTATTCCTCCCGTAGTTTAGGTTGCCGTTGGAGTTTTCGTTCCAGCGCGAGAAACCGTCTTTCAGCCATTTGCCGAGAGTCGCCTAATTTAGAGAGGTCGTCGGTGAATGGAATACTGACAACGTATCGGCCAGTCGGATCTCTCGTGGTTGTCGCGAGGAAATGGTTTTCGCATGCGTCATCGGCGTTGGACCCTTCGGCATATGGCGACACGTGTTCAACCGCCCAGAACCTTTCCACTGTCTCCTCTAATTGTTTAATGTTAGAGTGATGGCAAACAATACCCTGCCGCGGATCAGGACCCGATAATTCCAGTCGACCACCGAGAACCCACCCGAGTTGGGTTTTTTGTAAAACGGGAGAACCTATGCCCATTCGGTGTTGTCCTATGCATATGAGGTCCCAGAATAACCCGTTTCCTATCAACATATCGACTCCCCGAGGACGGTAAAACTGTGGGTCAGCAAGGTAATGTTTTTTAGGAATTGGAACCGTGGAAGCGTCAATGGGTGAATTTGGAATATTGTCCGATATTTTAGGAATGACGAGACATGGCACAGGAACGGTGAACCCGTTGTACTTCGATGTCATCGTGACCCGTGTTCTACCATTGATGGTTTGCGCTAGCAGCCCGATTCCTGACACCGATGCCTTAATCGGTGTGCATGGCAAGTTTAATTTTTTCCGAAAGGAATTTGTCATAAAGTTTCCTTGGGAACCCGAATCCATCAGAATGCGACAATCATGCTTCTTGCCATGGCTGTCGGTAACGTGAACAATCGCGGTTAATAGCATGACGTTCAGTTCGTTGTCTCTAGACGATGCGGCATAAGACTGTGACTTCGTGGATACAATGGATGGACTGACAACAGTGTTTCTGACTGCGTCTGATAGTGAGTTAGTGCCCGAGGCAGTTGATCTGCCGTCTGAATGTGGTTTCTGGACGTGCAGCAGGGTATTGTGTTTCTTGCCACACACCTTGCAAGATCCGCGTGGGCAATCCGTAACCCCATGTCCGAGATTCAAACAATTTAGGCATACATGTAACGCCTTTGCGCGATGTGCTCGATCCGCGGGAGTCAGGTTTTTAAACTCTGGGCAATTGAACAGCGCGTGAGGCTGATTACATAACGCGCATGTATCATGTACCCGTGTCGCTAATGATGTTGTATGCAACGGTTTAATTCGCGAGGTGGATCCGATAGGTTTTAACGTTCTCGGAGACGCGTAAGACACATTTGAGGCTGACGACTCGAGAAACCTACAGTGATGTGCGAGGAACTCTTGTATGTCGTCAAACGTATGTTTCCGAGAAATAGTCGCCGCCCTTCGATCCCATTCTCGCTTTGTCCGGGAATCAAGCTTCGAAATTACGATCCGTAGGAGTAATGTGCTCCACTGATCTACCGGTTCTCCTAACGCTTGCAACGCTAACAAATGATTGTTTAGGTTGTCGGAAAATTCCTCCAACAACTCGCTTGACTCTCTGGTGAGGGCAGGCATTTCATAAAAGGCTTTGACATGGTAGTCAATTAAGAAATTGGGATCTTCATATTTCTTCTTTAATGTTTGCCAAGCATTATGATAGTTGGTTTCCGATAAACCCAAACCCTTTACGGCACGCGCAGCCTTACCAGAAAGCGAGGATTTTAAGTATTGAAACTTCTCCAGGTCTGACAATGCTTCGTTGTTATGTACTAACGACGTGAACGATTCGCGGAAGTTTACCCAATTTTCATAACCTCCGTCGAAATTCTGTAAGGTTATCCGCGGTAGTTTAGCCGATTGTCGCGATTCTGAAGCGATGGGAGATGGTGCGAAAACATGTGCATTATGAACTATCTGGCTATGTGGCGCGAATTCGCGTGCGTTCGCTTTCGCAATGTGTCGTCGAATAGTCCCAATCAGTTCATAATAGGTGTTTTCGAATTCGTCACGTTCGGCGAAGTGTGACGCTGCTTCGTCGGTATTGACTACGAGGTCCTCAATTCGAATTTGTATTGATTCGAATTTGTCGATCAGACCGACATTCTTTTCTAGTCGAGCTTCAAGCGAGGCGATTGTCGCTGTCTCAGACGACGCCTCGTAAAATGATTTCAGCCTCGTTAATGAAGCTTTAATTTGACCGCGTTCAATCACGTATTGTTTGAGAGTCGCGTCCATGGTTGACGCACGAGGAAAATACAAATATATGATCGAAAGCGTGCAACTGACTCACGGATACTGGTGCAAAGGAGGGTTGGACGTTGCAACTGATGTGCTTCCACGTAGCTCCTTCCCAGGATGTCCGTTTGGTCGTCAGATATGGCAGCAACCCAGATCAAGGATGACCCCCAGGTCCAGCTGCGTAGTTGCCTTCCTGCGTGGACCTCCAAGTGGGATTTGCCGTTGCTGTTGTAGATTTCAGCGACCAGCTGGCTGTAGACTTGACACGTGGTTGGCAAGTGGGCTGATCGTTGAATGCGATGAAGCAACTCAGTTCAGAGATGCTGTCTCTCGAAGACTTGTTCTCTTGGTAGAACTTTGTGAAACACGCTTCCGATCCGGCTCGAAGGACCAAAATGTTTACGAATTGTGTGATTTCAATCCGTGTGGGGAAACGCTCTTTGGATGAATGCGCTGGTTAAACGTCTCCCAGATATAGCCGTGGTGGCCAAGCTTTATTTAATATAACTTATAAAATTACAAAGTACTTGTGGTTGATTTATACTGTCTTGATGCTTGCCTGTGCGTGGCTGAAGCGACTCTGATCGTCCCGCAGCTCAGCCATCCTCGTCCCGTCGCCCTCCAAGACCCCAAGCTTGGGTCCCTGGTGCTAGCTGGGCGAGGATGGCCTCGCTCGTATTGATCGGCGGTACGTGTCCCAAAGAAATGGAAAAACACCGTACCGCGTCTCTGAATTTCAAGTTTTAGCTTGAACAGTTAGATCGAAATATCGAAGCGCGATAGAACGTATTGAAAAGCAGTAAGGCAATGATGTCGAGGTATAAGACGGAAGGACTTTTATTGTACAAGGATGAAGGAAGTAGATGGGGATTAGGGCAACGGCATAGAATATTCGGTAAGGAATAAAGGGATGGCTTATTTATTTAAGGATAGAGGGATAACAACAACGGTCGGTATGGGATCAGCTGTTTGACAGGAAAATCGCGGTTTAGGAAAGACAAAGGTATAAAATGGATTTTAGACAGAAAACTAGGAAGAGAACCGAATATATTATAATAGCTTTTTTTTATTATAGGTCGAACGATAACTATATATGTATAGAGTACAGTCTGAGTAGAACTTCTTATTTCGATTGAACTTGGGAGATGATATAATGTCAACCGTTAATGAAGAAGTTGTTCGCAGCGTCCTAGTTCACGGTTAATTAAAACAGTATTTTTAGTGTATCGAATTGAAAAAATGTATGTGCTACAGCGAAGTTATAAATAAAACGCACGGAAACTTTCAAATTAGGTAATGTTATATTTTTTTTTATAAATGTAGGATCGTGAAAAAGAAAGAGAGACGGCCGTTAACCCATCCCAAGCAGCGGTTCCCGCCTACGTTGCTTAACACGGAGATCTCCTGGGTCGGCGCGATTCCACTGCGCCAGCGTCCTCTCCCGGGCGTCAATTCTTCTTCACGTCCTTTTCTCCTAACAATAAGTTCTTTTTATAGAAGTGTACCGCCCCGATCCCACATAAATATATAACTAACTTGGCCTGTCTGACCAAGAAAAACGGGTGTACCCCGTTAAGGGCACTTTTGCTCCCCTTCCTCCGGCTATACCTTTTTCAAGGTTATTGAAAAATTATCCTTCATTATTTGCATTGTATTTTTCAACACATCATGCTATTTTGACCGTTATAAACCTTTAACCTCTTAGGCACGGCGGAACTTTACGCGGGGCTGTTTCTCGGTACGGCAGAGTTCAACTCGAATTACGTGTAAATGATACGGCACTGCAATGTGTGACGGATAATGCTGTTCTTTACACGAGTACATTGGAATGAAGTGTTTGATGATTAAATTATAATTTTTCATTAGTATTTATAAAAATATTTATTTTTAAAATTTTTTAAAGTTAAGATATGATTTTAACGCGCATTTTAAATTTAACAATTTATTCTAATAATTAATAGTACATTTCAGTATGGTACGTCTTAAAACACAGTACAACACAAAGACCAACATCACAATCTGACGCGTAAGCCACTATAGTGGTGCGCCGTACAGAAAGATGATATTCGCCAAAGCCACTATAGTGATGCTCAGTGCCTAAGAGGTTAAAGATCACAGCTGTTGCTGCCATGGGCTTTCTCGTAGTGCACGACAATCAAGTGGTATCAGAGCATACTTTGCAAGTATATTATAATTCCCGCGGTGAGTAGCTATAAGGTCCATCACGGAGCAGAAATTGTGCATTTATTTTTATAAATTTTGCACGTTAATTAATCGTATTCGATTTAAAACTTTTCTGAGCATACTTTTTCACTAACAGTATTTTTGTTTTACCTTACACGTGACGTGGTGCGATCTGAAACTGTTCTTCAACAATAGTCTTAGTCGACGTGCCACGCACGGCGTTTTGCATTCCGTGACCGATGTGCGTGGCAGGTCTTTCCAGCACGCGTGTTTTTTTTTTTTTTTATTTATTGAGTCCAAAATTCTTTACATGGATGCTCGAAGAGCGGTAATTACAGAAATTAATTACTCCTATATGGTCGCTACGCGACTACTCATGGGAGAAGGGCACGGAGAAATAAACAAAAATTTAATTCCGTTATCAAATTGAATGTAAACGAATAAGGGAACAATTTAACAAGCCACAAAAAACTGTGATGGCAGTATGAAAAAATGGCATCTTCGCGACAAACAGGTACCTGGACGGACAAAGCAATTACAAGGGAGGGGGGAGAAAAAAAGAATTGGCAACGCCAAAATGACAGAGAGAAGCTCTGAAGGTTAATTAAAACAGAAACAGCTTGAGATATCTTGACCAATTGAATGAAAATAGCAACGATCGTCGGTCAGATATAAAGACGGGGAAGAATTAAATAAAGAGAGAAGAATCTAAACGTAGTTATAGACTACAGAGTCTCGTATAGCGAATCTTTCAGTACGATGTCGATACCAGTACAATGAAAAAACTTAATAGGTTTGCCAGTTAAGGCAGTACGGCCAAGGGTAATTGGCAGCAATAAAAACAAAAAAGTGAGAGTCTTAAAACTAGATACACAGTGAAGATAATTTGCTATACGGTAACATAATAGAAAGCAATTAAGTCTAATTGGATTTAAAAGCGTAGTAACGCGTGACCCATAAGAGGGTAAGGGAGGAAGAATTACGCATTGTGCGTAACAATAACTACGACCGAGAAACGCCCCGCGTTAGCGGGGCGCAGAAGGATCAGATTGAGCCAACCATGGAAGTTTGTAAAGATATTTATAGTTTCTATGATCCGTGTCGAGGGGGGGGGGGGGGGGGTTGAAAATTGCAGTTGCGTAGCATCTGCGGAGATCCTTTCAGGATCCTATAGCAGCGCTAACGATGCTTTCTTTCTACTGGTATGATAAATGATAGGAATCCTAGTGTTAGGATTCGGTATGAATCCATGTTTATAGAGGTAGGGGAAAACCGAGACGGAGAGAAATCCGCTATCCCTCGCTCTCCTTGCCTCAACATCGGGCATTTCATGCAGAGTTGTTATCAATGGATTTCCGGAAATGGACTGCATTGACTTGAGCAAAAACAAACGAGTGGTTTTGAGCGCGTATATATCAAATCACGAGCAGTTCAACCTGCTATAAATGGTTAAATTGTGAATTCGTCTTTTGGTATCGTCCTGCATTAAACGCGGCATCAAAAGCCCCGTGATCGCTCGGAAGATCTTTCTTTCGAACGAACGAATACGTTCCATAACGTAGGAAGCCACCGGGAACCCGACCGGGAAAGCATAAGAAAGAATTGATCGAACGTAGAGCTTGTACAAGAGGAGCATTTTACATTTTCCCCCAGATGCTTGGAGTAAAAGAGTGTCGCTAATATCGCAGCACTTCCCTTAGCTTTCTCCAAGCAGTAATTAGCGTGCTCATTATAGTTAAGTCTCTCGTTTAAAATTACTCCCAAGTATTTTACTTTATTGACTCTAGGAATTACTGTATCATGCCTATTCGGTGCATGGATGGAGAACCCCCTCGCGAGCCTCCGTTGTTTCTTGGTGATCCATTGAGAAGGTCCTCGAAACAGCATGGCCTCACATTTCAGCAGATTCACCCGAATCTTTTTATGGTAACAGGACGTTACTATCTTGTTAAATGCATTTTGTAAATGAAATTGAATTAAAGATGGATCAGTGCCAGATTCATAAACAATTAGGTCGTCGGCGAAAGCAAGAGCTTTGCACGACGAGTTAGATTTATTAAAGTTATTTAGAATATCGGAGAAGTACAGATTGAACAACAGGGGAGAATTCACCGCACCCTGTTGCAATCCGTTCTTAATGAGGAAAGTGGTAGAAGAAAAACTATTGTTATGAAAAGTTTTGAAGGAACGTCCTATAACCATATCGTCCACCATGGCTAGTAGGTGGATGGGTAAATTCATTTTCGAAAGCTTTACTATTAGCCCGACAGTCCATACTGTGTCGAAGGCCTTCTCGAGATCTATTAGGATTGCACCGGTCATCAACCGGGCATTCAGAGATCTAGCAATATCGCGAGTTAGTTTAGCGATCGTATGTATCGTTGAGTGTGCAAATTTGAAGCCGAACTGATGGTCGGGGATCAATCGATGCGCTCGAACGAAGGTCCACTCGCTCGATTGAAAGGTCGAGCGAATGGCCTCCTACGCGGATCTCATCTCATTTTCGCACCGGGTTTCGCTTTCGGTGGCCGGCACGAGATTTTTGATATGAACGCGTGCGAATTGCGCGCCGAGCAGGAGCAACCTGCCGTTAAGATCGACCACGACCAAACTCTTCTCGACTTTTTGTAAGACACTGGTATCAATGCTCGTCTCCGACCATAGATGTAAATCGTCTATCGGCCCCCTCAGCGGGGGGAGCGCATCCACGTTTTTCGGGTTGATTATACGATTCATGAACGGGAAGAGTTTCGAAGGCTCTCTTGCGTCTAGTTTGGAGAGTCTATCATTCCAAAATTTGTTAGATACCACTGTAAAGAGTTTCCGAAGTCTATAATTTATTGACTTTAATCGATTGTAGTAAAAACGGATGAGTGCTAGATTCGTTGACTTGTTTCTGTGTAATTTAAAATATCTGGAAAGAACTTTAGACTTTAGATTTTGAAGCTTACGGATTCTACGATCGTCATAATCCTTCGGGCTTTTTATTATCTCGATCAATGGAGTACATCTCCTCAGGGTAGAGGAGATGTTATCCTCGAGGGCCTCGATGGATGTGTTAATCCTCTCGATCGTAGCATTTAAAAGCAACTCGTGGTTTAAAGAATTGATGAATTTGTAAATTTCTAGGCGAAATTTTTTCCAGTTAGTTAAATTGTACGAAAATCTCTTTTCTCTCGGTGCACGCTCGATGGATGAGCTCCACCTACCGAGCGCCAACCCGATCACAGTTTCCCAGTGATCGCTCTCATAGGGCAAGACCTCCAATCTCTGAATACCCCTGTTAACTAGGTCGACTAATATTTCGTCGACTAATGCGATATCTAAGTTGGAGTTAGCAGGATGATAAGCTGGTATCTCCGAAAACAACAAGGAGGCCCGAAAAATTGCGCCCTGCAAACGAAGCCATTCGGCAAGGGCGAGGCCCTTGCCGTTATCGACTGTATTCAGCCACGAAATATGTTTGGCGTTCAGGTCGCCTGTGATCACGTAATAATTTGTATCGTTTGCAAAGTGCAACTGCGCGAAGAGGTCCTCCAGATCCTGCAAAAATAGGATCTTGTCTTTGCACGGACTATAAACCGACGCGACGACAAGGCTCTTATCAGGCGCAAGATTTAGTCGCAAGGCAACAGCCTCGATAGATTTCTCGTTGGAGAATGTGAGCTCAACCCTCGAGAACTTGAGTGAACTTTTAATAATGATAGCTACTCCACCGCCAAAACGGTTGTTTCGGCGGTCTCTGCGGATAGCAACGTACTGCGGGGGCAGCTCTAGGACATGTCTCGGGTTGAGTTTCGTCTCCACGAGGCAACAAATATCAGGACGGTACCTCAGGAGAAACTGTTGAAGATAGGCTCGCTTGTGCAGATTGATTATCGAGTTGACGTTAGCGGTGATAATTAAAAATTTATCGAGCGGTATGGCCTGCTCTACTGGCGGTGGCATGGTCTAGCGGCGAACATTCTGCCTGGCTCCTGCGCCCCGCCCACGCGTGGCGGTGGGTTGAGTATTGTTCTCATCTATGAACGATTGGAAAAGTAAATTAATCTTTTCTGTATTATTGTTAATACGACGAAAAATAACCGGCAGTTGATCCGCGATACCCTTGATCGCGGCAAGGACAGCACTCAGATCAGTTTGTTGCTCGGTAGCCGAGGCAACCCCCTGAGGCAATCTTTGTTGGGGGGGGGGGGGGGGGGGAAGAAGGGATTTGACTGGTCAGCGGAGGGAAGGCGGTGGCGCCGGGACCCCCCGCCGCGATTCTGCTGTAAGAGAAAGCAGGGTTGACCACGCGTGCAGGGGGTCTACTTGGCGCAGCGGCAAACTGAATGGCTTGTGAGCGCGGGGCAGAGAGTGCCGCCCTCCTCTCCTTGAACCGTGGGCATCCCCTGTAAGAGGCGGGATGACCGAACTTCTCACAGTTGACGCAATAGATCGCTTCATGCTTAGTCGCCTCGGTCACCGAGCACTTTCCTCGCTCGTGCGAGAGATTGCACTTGACGCATCTGAAATCCAAGCGACAATTAGAGGACGCATGTCCGATACGCTGACAGTTAAAACACTGGAGAAGGTCCTGCCGACCGAATTTATCCCAGCGAACACGCTGGTAACTTAAGATATTCATATTTTGAATAAACTTTACGTCGGAATTCGACGTGAACTGTACGATGTACATAGGGAGGGGAATACCGGATTGTTTAGATTTCACTGTTGTGAACTGTGTAATCTGGGTGGCCTTGACCTTGGAAGCAGCAATGGAATTTATTTCCGTCAGCAGTTCCTACTTCGAGGTGTTTGGATCAATGCCCTTCAAGAGCATTGTAACGGGTTTTTCATTCTTCGGGGTATAAGTGAAGAATTTAATCTTATTGTTCTCTAGGATAGACTTTATCTTTACGAAATTATCGCAAGAATTCGCGTATACTACGTGACTTTTTGGGCCACTTCTTTTGATCGAAAAGGCCGCTTTCGGGAGCGAATTTTTACAAATATTTATGATGATTTTCGGTGACGCCGCATGGACAACGATAGGGCGGGGGGGGGGGGGGGGGGAGAGGTTGGTGGACTTAGTCTGTCCGGCGTCTCCTCGATGAGCCACTGCCGTCCTCGAAGAGGTTGGCTGATCTCCGGGTTGCCTCGGTACATCCATATCAGCCAGGGCGAGATATCTGTTGGCAGTGGTCGCTGCTTCATCCATCGTTGGTTGAGGCGACGGGGTACGCCTCTCTGTCGACCAATGGTTGCCGACCGTAAGCCAGTCCAGCATGGTAGAAGACTCCGTAGGTTTGGCGGGATTTGGAGGCTCGGAAATCGTCTTGATTTGCTCCTCCAGCAGTTTAATTCTGCTTAAGAGGCGTTTATTTTCTTGGAGGGAATTCTCCAATGTTTGAGCCGTTTGCTCGGCTCCTTGCATGGAGGATGCGGTAGACATCGCATCGCTCGTTGAAGCTCCGTCTTTGCTCGGTTCATCGGGTTTCCTCGCAGAGGATGGCGAGGGACTTCTTGTCGCCGAGGCGGTACTTGTCGAAACACGTGCCGCGGCAGTGGTTTTCTTCGTTTTCTTGGAAAGCATGTCTTCCGTCGAGATTGTAAGTTGTGTACTTTTCTGCCTCTTTAGGGACATAGGCCGGGGTTTCACCGCCACAGGTGAAACAATTTCCGCATTGGAATTTTCACCGTCAGTATTAGACGGCGAAGAAGCTTTCTTCGTGTCTTTCCTAGACACGTGTTGGTCCATAAGAACTTTGGATGCACTGTAGGCGACGCGAGGTAAAAACTTATAAATTATACCCTTAGATTGAGCACAGGACTAAATCCGAATCTGTGTTAAGGGGTTATATACAGTCAGGAGGCCCAAAAAAAGCGATATTTCAAGAATTTTTCCTGAGAAGACTTTTAAATCTTAATGTAAAAATTTTTAAACATATTATGGCAACTTTCAACTGTATTTTAACATTTTTTATTATTAAAGATAATAATTTTGAAAGCTGCTATAGCTGATCTCCAGGAGCTCCTCTCAAAAAAGGCACCTTGCGGTGACCACTATATCTCTGGACTGGATCATCTAAAATGAAAAAAACAAACGGATTTCGTTAAAGTAATGTATAATCTTCTAATTAATCGAAGGAATAAGCAAAATAACATTTTTTGACAAAATGGCGGTTCCTCAAAGAAAAAAATCGATATTTGACTAAAATTTTGGCCTTAACTTGTTTATAAAAAAAGAAATATTTATCGGAAAGGAAAAACCTTCGATTAATTACTAAAAAATATACTTAAGAAGCTTGTGTTCAAATTTGAGACTGATCGGTTAAGCCGTTTCCGAAAAATCTTGGTCACCGACTTTCAAAACACAGTTTCGAGAAAAACGCGTTTAAAGTTTCAAATCACTTTACATAGGGTGAACAATTTTTTTGTTCAACTTACATCGAGCCGTCTATGCCAGCGCCATATAATACACCCTCCGACCCTTCGGCAGCTTCTAATAACTCGAGTTTATATTGTCTGCGAACCATTCTTCCCTCTCGTGTGCTCTGATGCGCTCTGTGGTCGGTGATCTTCTCGCGCTGGTCATCCTCTCTCTCGGCATATGAACGCTCATTGGGCCCAAGCGAAATCCCTATTGCATTCATATAATGCAATAGTAATGCTGTGCCTTCATTAAATATGCCGGCCGGCAGCCATGTATGCAGCCATTTCCACAGCTTTCGAACCGGCCGGAACTATTTTTGGAGAGATTTTCCATATTAGTTGATTATAGCTCTCGTTGTTGTTTTGGGTGAAACAAGCCACGCATCTTTCTAATAGTTTCTCATTGCTTAGATCTGTATAAATTGGAAGTATAGCCTCAGCAACATCTTGTAGTAATGACGGATAATCATGCTCGAAAGTGGATAATTCATTCGCAGCTACTGCCAACTGCACCATGACTCTGGTCCGATCGGGCACTTCTCGTGTTGAGGTTTTTTGTCCGTTGAGCAATGACAATAATATGTGGCCCAGATAGCATTATACATTTTTTCACCGGAATCACAATTTCGTCGAAAAAAAGAAGTAGTTTTCGATTTATTACGATTTCACTGAATGCTCCCGTGCGATTCCCGAAAAAACGCCTGCTGCACGCGTAAGTCGGCGGCGAAGTATATCCACATGCCAAGTATTAATATTTGCCATTTTGGGAAAATTACACTACACAACACTAATACACTGTCACTTTACACACCTGAATACATTAGAAGGGAACATTTACAATAAACAGGTAAATAAAAGGGCCAGTGTTCTAGGTGAGCGCTGCCGCTCCAGCCTCCTACGCTCTAACACGTCATTACAAATATGCGTGTATCTTCGAAAACAATCGCTGGATTGACTTCAAATTTTCTGTGTGTGTACTTAAATATATGTACATTACGAAAATGAAATAAAAAAAAATCGATTTCCTGAAAATTCTAACTGTATATAACCCCTTAATATAAATCGCTCGGCACGAGACGTAGTAAGAGGCGTCCGCACGCTACCGCGGCTCGCGAGAGACTGGGACCAGCACGCGTGGTTATATACGAATGTGGCCCCAACGGGCCACCACCATAGTTGCCACTCGAGGGATTTTTTTTGACGCATGCGCACTACTAAGCCTCACCGACGTATATACTTTGCTCGAATATGGGGTATCGTTAGACCCCCGCGGCAATTCCAATGTGGTAGAAATTACAGGAAGTGGAAATTTTTAAAATAAATATCATATTTACATGGAAATATTCAAAACATTTGTCGTCCAACGGAACACCACACCTTAGTGTAGGTCGTATACGCCCCACACGGCACGGAACGTGGTAACGTTTCCCAGTGGGAAGGGCCCCTTTTGGGTACCTAATGTTGCATATAGATACGTCCGTAAAAACAGCCGCCATTGGACTGTGACGTCACTGTGCGCATGCGCACTAGGGCTCTCACGGGGAAAAAATCCCTCGAGTGGCAACTATGGCGGCGTGTTCATTGCTGATCGAGTTCGGTAATGTTCATGTGTCCGCGCCCCGGTCCCCAGGATCGATTTAATTGCGAGATGACCTTGGAGCCTTAGCCCGATCGTTGCTCGGTCGTTGTCGAAAACGTACAAAATGTATACCACGTTTTATGAAAATATAAAGTCGAGTCAGATACCGCTCGGCGCAAAAGATACGAAGTATTTGAATTATTCAGACCCCTCCCCTCCCTTCCATGGATCCGTCGGTCAGCAAATGATCAGTAGGTTTATGTAAGAACTTTGAAATCATTTGCTAGCCGCTCAAGCGCGGCGGTCGTTGTGCCTTGCTGTACTGGGGGAGAGTTCCCGATTATCCATACAGTGGCGCGGTCTGGCACAACAAGGGATGATAATAAATATTGCTATATTTACAAAATTGACAATACCACGAGTTGGAGAGTCCTTGCTCGACTCTTGAATATGAATAGTTACAATGTATAACTAAATGAAATCCGACCGGGACGAAAACGTGTGGTTCGACCGGCAGCGTAACAATGTAAACGAGAGTTTTGAAAAAACAGCGAGGAAGAGCCGTTGGACACGGCCCTTTTATTCAAGTCCGTAGAAACGTAGGGGTGGTTCGCCCTTGGAGAAGGGGAATGGAAAAGTCCCTAAAAAGTGAGAAAACATTCTGCATGCCCGCGGTCCGAGCTGCCATGTACCGTACCTCGACTTGCATGAGGTACGGTTTATGGCCATACCTAGGTACAGGCCATGCAGAAAGTTTCACTCTTTGACAGTCCCAGTCAAAGATTTCTCTGCAAGAATTTTACGCCGAGACAGTGTCTCTTGTAATATGTATTTTAATTTTTACCTTTGTATCCAAATTGTCAAAAAATTGCAGAATGTTTAATATCCGATGAGAGTTCTGAATCCGATATCATCGCAGGCCATATTCGTCGATTTGTTCATGATGGGGCACACTTTATGGATGTCATTCGATTTTTGTGAAAAAAACTCTGAACAAGAAACGTATGCTGTTAGTGTGTTGCTCAGAAGTAGTGACTCTGGTTGAGCACCTACAGGCGCTGTTTGCAGGCAAAGGGTTAAATCAAATACAATTAATAGCTTTGATCTACCCCTGTAGACCTATTTCGCTGTATCTGATATTCCGTATTCCGATAAGCATGGAAAATGTTGCCCCAAATCCAATTGACTTCGGTGCATACCATTCGGTGCATGCATATCCAGCCAGAACCGTTTGATGATAAAATTTAAAAATATTTCCGTAATTTAATTTTTATCACGATTTTTCACCAACTATTCTGCAGGAAAGGTCATCGACACCACTTCAAAAGATACGCCTTGGCAATAGTACGCCATGGGTGTTTTGCAAACTTATTAACACTTTGCTAGCTAGAGACTAGATACGAATGTAAAATATACCGCCATGACGGTCGCGGTGGCAATAATGCATTCTTTGACGCTAGAAAACCTGGCGCACTGCTGTTACGCAGTTCTTTTAACCCCTTGCACTATTTGTATGAGTCTGACTCGTGCTGAAAATTTTAGGCCAAACTTAACACGTTGCCGCACATTTTCAATTTGACGATCGCCCTCAGAAACACATTTTTTTTTAATTGTTTATGACTGCCAGATGAAATCGAGGGTAAATTGTATGTTTGGAAGTGAAAATTATGACATTTGGCCACAGTTTTTCCAAAAAAACTCTCGACGGCTATAACCGTCATTTGCTCATCGTGTCATTTTTTCTCTTCCCGGAGCAAATGACGGCTATGATCGTCGTGACGACTATACGGCATTTGCTTTACTAATTCAAAATGATTCCTATGAATAAAAGAGAGTAAATAGGTTTAAACTTAACACAAGAAAATCAGTTTGAAACAAAATTATCATTTGTAATTTATTTTGATTATAAAATAGTAAAAATGAAATAAAAATTAATTCAGGAAACAAATTACATATATATAAGAAAACATTATAAAAGATAGGATTCGAAGCATTCTGGACACAATGGTGGTTTCTGCTGACAAGTTTTACATCTATCTGACGTTTCTTTTCTAATTTGGTCGAACATTGTCTGCAACGTAAAAAATAAGTTTTACGCTGAAAATCAACAGGTGGAGGTATCTTTTCCAAGAAATGTTGTTGTGTACAACTTGTGGATGTCAGTGGCAATGAATTTATTTGTTTCGGTCGACCACGCGTAGATGTTAATGCTGCTAAATTCTTTCCAGAAATCTCAGTATTAGGTAGTGCTATCAATGATTGTATTAGCAAATCTCTAAACTGTAGGAATGTCGTTGATTTATGAAACTGTCGATAGATAAAGTAGGAATTCCAAACGCATAGGTCTAAAAGATGAAAAAGAAGTTTGTTATACCATCTTATGGATTTTCGTGGTGATGAATAATAGGAAATCATTTGATCAAATCTGTCAACTCCTGTCATATTCAAATTGTATTCAGCTATATCATTTGATTTATTCTTTTTTTGTCCAAAGGGTATAGCAGGATAAGGGGGTCAAAAGTGCCCTTCAACCGATATCAATGGGGATGGTCTCATTCGATAGATAATGCTCGGCGATTGATGTCTACAAATTTTTAACCCTGAATTTTGACCGGAAGGGTAGTTATGGGGAAAATTAAAAAAACAGGTTTTTGGCCCTTTTTCCCCATTTATCGAGGCGTAAAAAATCCAAATAAATTCTGACATATTTTACACGGTACCGGACATATTGGAGAATTTTTTCAGATTTTTCCGTCGATGTAGCTAAGCGTGAAAAATCGGCAAAGTCAAAAAAAACGGAAAAAAGAAGATTTCGTATCGAAATCTTCGAGGTACAACTTTTTGGTTTATATAGTAACAATCTAACACCTACGATTGTTATCCCCAATTTTTTTCAGATTTTTAAACCACCTGCGTCATTGTGAAAAAAATCGAAAACCGATTTTCGGGACGTATTTTGATCTAAAACGCAAGAAGTAATTGTTATTTTTCCATTATTTTGATAGAGTATGTTCATTTTGTGCTTTTCAATGTTTCTGCATACAAAGCAATGCAAAGGATTGAATTGATTCAATTATTCGTAAGCCACACACTTCCTTATCAGCTAAAAATACGAACGTTCTTTCAACAGCAGCGATGGCGCAGTCGGTAGAGTTCTTGGCTGCGGAACCTCTCGAAACTTTTTGTCGCCGGTTCGAGTCCCAATGAGGCAAAATAATTTTTTTTTTTTTTTAATCATTCACTGCATAACAACAAATAATAATTATTTTTCAATTTTTCAATGGTTTTTAAACATTTTTAAATACTTATTCAATATGAAATATATGTAAAAATAATTATGGAGCATATTGTTTTTTTCATTGATTCGTCCTAGCCACATCTCGTTATTCTTTTGTACATTGAACGAATATTAGTTTACTGTAACGAATGCAAATATGTATTCAATATTAAAAGGATCCAATTGTATATTCTGATGAATTGTAATGAAGGTGATGTCTAACGGAAAGAAGGGTTTATTTCTTTTTAAACATTCTTACTTTTGTATTTACCGCTTCTCCATTTATGCAGAGATCATCCAAAATGGACAATGAATTGAAAGAAAGAAGGTATATTGGGATTTCATCCGTTATAATGCCTTTTCCGTTTTTTTTGACTTTGCCGATTTTTCACGCTTAGCTACATCGACGGAAAAATCTGAAAAAATTCTCCAATATGTCCGGTACCGTGTAAAATATGTCAGAATTTATTTGGATTTTTTACGCCTCGATAAATGGGGAAAAAGGGCCAAAAACCTGTTTTTTTAATTTTCCCCATAACTACCCTTCCGGTCAAAATTCAGGGTTAAAAATTTGTAGACATCAATCACCGAGCATTATCTATGGAATGAGACCATCCCCATTGAAATCGGTTGAAGGGCACTTTTGACCCCCTTATCCTGCTATACCCTTTGTTAGTAACTTCCACCATTTCCGGATGATGATTTGTTGTTATGGACAGAACGTCCCGTTTATCTCACCATTTCGATACATAAATTTGACCTCGTCTACGCCATATATGTTCGCCCTTTTTCAACTTTTTTGATGTTACTTCTTTCGGATTACCTTTTCTGTTAGAACGAAGCGTTCCGGTTGTGTGTATTTTATGTTTTAGCAGCTCTTTTGACAGCTCGATACTGTTGTAAAAATTATCCATAAAGAGATGATGTCCTTTACTCAAATATGGCTGCATTAACCGTAAAACAAGACTACCTGTTTTCGATGTTTCCTGTATGTTATCTGATTTTCCTTGATAAATTTCAACATTTAGAACATATCCGTCCGGCATATTAAGTTCAAATAGTTTTATGCCATATTTTGCTTTTTCCCCTTTTATATATTGTCGGAAACTTAGCCGACCTCGAAACAACAAAAGCGATTCATTCAATGAAAGTGCTTTTGACGGTGAATATGCTGCTTGAAAATTAACGCGAATTGGCTGGAGTATGGGGTACATTTTGTTTAATTTTTGGGTACTGCTGTCAACATGTCCAGTATAATGTCCATTGATGCATCGTAGTAGCTGTTCAAAACGGCGACCCGGCATAGTGTACGCAAATATTGGTGTATAGTAAAGAGGATTATCAGTAAACAAGTGTCGAATGGAAGGAGCCTTTCGTTGACCTTGAAGTAAGCAAAGGCCCAAAAATTTTAGTAGTTCTTCTTCATCCGTTTCAATGAAATTAATCTTTGGGGTATTCCGTGTGACAGCACACTTGGTTTCAAATAAATGCTTTCCATAGTAACTTGTGCAACTAACAAGTGTCTCAACTATATTCCTTGAGAACAGCTGATCAAAAATGTCTCTCGCACTAGAGTACTTATCAGCATTCATTTTAATGCCGCATTCATCATCGTTAAATGCAAATTCAATCAATTTCTCTTTGTTATCATACCACATATCGTCATCGTCTGAAGAGATTTTCTCTTCCCTATTTCCGGGTATATGTATATATGTATGAACTTCCGGTGTCATGTCTGACGTACAGTTCCATTATACTCTTATGTGACTCGATTAGTTCGCGGGTGTTAAATGCCTAAACTTTCTGTATCGTTTTCTGTTAATATTAGTAGTTATATAATAAAAGGTTGTGTTATGCCAAAAGGCCTTGATTACATTAATCCCCTACAAACGGTTATGGGCCCAGGAAACGTAAGCCAAATGAATTAACATAACCTAAAAATTCACCACGTGTTCCCCAAACGTGCGTAAAAGGAGAAAGCACAAATATCACAAGAAAAATGGCTGACAATAGTCTAAAGTCTGATCTACAGATCACAAAATTGTCAGATAACAATTATAGAACGTGGAGAACCGAGATGAAATGGTATCTTAGGGGAAAAGGATTAATAGACCACGTGCTCGGGAAATTTAAACTAGACAAAAAGGCAACACCCGAACAAATAAGAGCCTATAAAACAAACGATGATAGAGCAATTGCGATTATCGGTTTAAATATTGAAGGCAACCAACAAGTGCATATAGAGGATTCTCGTAACGCAGTAGAAGCTTGGTTGGCGTTGGAGCAAGTTCATCAACCAAAGTCCAGAGTTAGAATATTGCAACTAAAGAAGCAACTGTATCAATCAAAGATGCAAGAGGAAGAATCAATGTCCACATACATATCAAGATTAAAAATTTTAGCCAACAGCTTGAAAGAAGCACGTTCAGAATTAAAAGACGAGGATTTGGCTTATATCATACTAGCTGGACTACCAGATTCGTACGAAAATTTAAACATGTCGTTAGCAGGTTTACCAGACAACAAATTTACATCTGCCGAAATAAGTAGAATATTATTAACCGAATTTGACAGACGCAGAACTAGAAACTCACATGACCGAGAGGAACACAAGGAAGCTTTATATTCTAGAGGGCCTAGACAGGTATCACATCGAAATACATCATTACCACATAAGCCTAAATTATTATTTTGTACATGCTACAGGAAACAGGGCCACGATATAAAGAACTGCTGGTAAAAAAATAAAGGAAAGAATCAAAGTTACCAAGTGAGTATCAACAGTAGGAAACATAATCACAATGAGGGATTCTTGGTGTCTCTTTATAACATTGATATGGAAGACACTTGGCTTCTAGACAGCGGGTGTACACACCATGTCTGTAAAAATAGACATTGGTTTGACACATTTAAACAAATCAGCCCTGAACCAATTAACACTGCTGCAGAGGCTAGTGAAGAACGGACTTCCCTCAAAGCTAGAGGAGTGGGAAACATTAAAATTAAAACCTTCGTTGGAGGGCAGACTCGTATAGTGACATTACACAACGTTCACTATGTCCCTCACATTAGAAGGAATTTATTCTCTGTTTCACAGATAGAGAGAAAAGCTAAAGAAGTATTAATAAGAAACGGAAACGCCGAAATAAGAGATACCTTGAGTGGGCAGGTCATGTGCATAGCCGACAGGAAAAATGATTTATATGTAATCCGTGCAAAGTCAATAACAAGTACAGCAGAAATACCGGAGTCTCACAACGTAACCATAAAAAATAACAACCTATGGCATCGTAGATTTTGCCACATTAATCGAAAAACAATAGAAAAGACGGCCGAGTCAAATCAGATTCATGGACTGGAAAATACAGCAATAGAAGATACTACATGCGAGGATTGTTGCATTGGCAAGTCGACAAATATCCCTTGTCGAAAAATCGGAGGTCGCCAATCACGAGAAGTGTGAGAACTTATTCACTCAGATATTTGTGGTCCTATGCCAATAAAATCACTAGGAAGAAAGCAATATTTTGCCACATTCGTAGACGACTATTCGAGGCATACTACAGTCACCTTTCTTAATTCGAAAGATGAAGTTAAGACCACATAAAGATATAATGTATATAGCTCGCGTTGAATTAGAAACAGGGAAGAGAATTAAAAGATTTCGCTCAGACAATGGAAAGGAGTACTGTAATAAAGATTTAAAAAGTTATTTTGAAGAAAAGGTTATAAAACACGAGAAGTCAAATGTAGAGACTCCTCAAATGAATGGAATTGCGGAACGCACTAATAGAACATTGCTCGACTTAGTGAGATCAATGCTTAGATCAGCTCATCTATCTCAAAAGTTTTGGGCAGAAGCTGTTGCCACAGCCGCCTATGTTAGAAACCGCGTGTCGCATTCATCTCTGAAAGATCAAATCCCGCAAACTGTTTGGGGAGGACGATCTACAAGTGTGCGACATTTAAAAGCATACGGTTCATTGGCGTATGCGCACTTACCAAGGCAAGGACAAAGAAAATTAGACGATAGAGCAGTTCCTTGCGTATTAGTCGGATATGGAACTCAGACGAAAGGCTACAGTTTGTGGTGTCCGGAGAAACAAGACGTTATTGTAACTAAGCATATACGGTTTGAAGAGAACAAAATGGGGTATGAATGGTTATACCGCGAAAGCGACAACCATGAATACACGTGTAATAACCTATGGTCAGAAGAAGAAGAAACAAAGCAAGTGGGAACTCCGATTGCAACTACCCCCGAGGCGGACGAAATAGTGGGGGCAGAAGAATCACAGCCAAGAAAGAAAGTTGGTAGGCCCAAAAAGGTCATCAGAAATCCTTATGGGAGAAAGGGTAAACCCAAGACTCAAGAAGACGAAGCCTCTGTATCAGAAGAGGAAGATGCAGAAAATATTGAGCTAAACCTCTTAGAAATTATAGAACCAACCACGTTGGATGAAGCTATGTCATCACCCCAAGCAGACCAATGGGAAGAAACCATATACGAAGAGATGAACAGTTTGACACAACGCAAAACCTGGGAAGTCGTTGACAGCTTACCAGCCGGACGGAAATGCATAGGAAGCAAATGGGTTTTCAAATTAAAGAAGGACTGCGAAGCTATTTCTGTTATCTTTGACTGGCACACGAGACAGCTAGATATAAAATGTGCGTATCTTTATGGAGAGCTCGAAGAGGAAATGTACATGAGACTAACTCCCATGCGTAAGCACGAAAAAGAAAGAATAGTTAAATTAAGAAGACCGATTTACGGGCTTAAACAGTCCGGAAGAAACTGGAATGCGGAGTTAGACAGGTTTCTCATTAAGGTAGGATTTAAAAGATTATGTTCGTCAAATTGTGTTTACAGAAAGGGATATTGGACCATAGCGATAATTTATGTTGACGATATTTTCCTATTTTCAACCGATGTTTTCAGCTAAAATACATTGAACGCAATTACGCACCACTGCTTCGACTCTGTCGTTCATCTTTGGAAACCAAAGATCGCGTTGAATCATTTTTTTGCTTTTGTCAGCCGAAAAGTGTCCACGATCATGTGCCTGCCGAATTATGCTGTCCTGCATTAATTTAGGAATGACAACAAGCATTTCGCCTCCTACCTGTTTGTATAATAGGTCGTTCTGTACTACGTATTCCTGACTACCGTTTTGTTTCGTCTTCTCGAGCAATTCTCTTACTCCCTCATCTTCTTTTTGCGCTGACCTAAGTTTCACTAATATGGTATCAAAATCCTTGTGCACCAAAAATACCGAAGGTTGTGGATATCTGCTCAAGGCATCTACATGTTGCATTTTACTACCTGACCGATGTTCTACTGTGTAAGAAAATTCCTCGAGCGACAAGGCCCTGTTGGATACCGACCTAATTCCATAAGATAAAACGCCAAATATTGTCAAACGTGATTAAGGATCCGAACGAGAAATCTTATTTACTTGTTATCGCTTTCCCTGTAAAACATATTTTAAGGACCTTTAGTCTTAACAAGAGTCACAGGGAAAGCGGCCGCTCTTTGGAATCCTAATCACGAGAAGTGGTGGTTATCCGAACCTCCCACCACGCTGTTTCGGAGCCCTTAAAACCTCGGCTCATTTCCAAATCTTCAGAATTCATTAATCAATTGTCTTGAATCGCTGACAGTCGGTACCTTGCGACGACGTTATCCTTACTTGTAAAAACTCCAAACGCGAAAGTAATTCTTCGTTAAATAAAACTGTTGTAAAACTCCTCACGGGATACAACATAAATTTGGTGTCAGAAGTGGGATACAACAGCCCATCGTGCTATTCTAACATTTAAATCTTTTTTCCGCATAGTACATGCAAACGCTTTACAATCGGTGACTATCTTAAAGCTAATGCCTAAAAGATATACCCGGAATTTTTTCAAAGCTCTCACGATTGCCAGAACTTCGAGCTCATAGCTGCAATACTTCGCTTCGGCTGGCGTGGTCGTGCCGCTTGCGTAATACACAGGCTTTAGAACGTTTTCTTCGCTGTCCCTTTGTAATAGGATAGCTCCGTAACCGATAATCGACGCATCTGTATGTAACTCGGTCTCTGCTTTCGGATTATACAATTTCAAAACTGGATCGCTTGTTAACGCTAATTTTAACTCATTAAATGCGCGTTCTTCCGCTGACTCGAATTGAAATGTATTACCTGCTCGTAATAAATTAGTTAAAGGCTTAGCGATCTGAGCGTATTGAGGCACGATCTTCCTAAAATATCCCGTCAGCCCCAAAAAACTTTGGATATCTTTCACGCACGTGAGCTTCGGGAAATCTCGAACAGCTGAAATCTTCCCCTTCGAAGGTTGTATCTGTCCATTTGCAATTATATATCCTAAATAATCTACGCTACTCTGCAGAAATAGACACTTCTTCCAATTTATTTGTAGTCCATATTCGCTCGATACCCGTAATACCGTTGTAATGCGAAATTGTGGTTTCGCGGTTTTCGGAGACACCAAACTCGAGAAATGGACTTTTAAGAACTTATTTGAATTTATTCTTATTTAGAATATACGTCGATCCGCAGTGGCGAGACAGAGTAAGTGTAATAATGATTTAGTCGTGAATTTAGTAATGCTTTAGAGACTTAGTAATGATTTAGTAATGATGTAGTAATGTTTAGTAATGGGCGATTTTGGTCGGGGTAAAGGTTCTTAAAGGTTTTTGGAGAAAGAGTGGGAGTGTTGTTGTTGGTGGTCAGGGCCAAGGGGTAGGGATAGAAAGTTGGAACTTGGATTTGCGCGATGATTCGGGGATGACTAAGGGATGCTGAGTCGGTGGTGATGACGGAAGTTAGCTAGCTATAAAATATTTGTCCTTACTCACTAAAGATATCCTACTTACTATCTAATCGGAGGGTCGGTACATTACACCGTGGCCAAAGTCGGTTGAAGGAATAATTAAGTCGTCCATATAGACCAAAAGAATTCCTGCCGCAATCAATTCTCTGAAAATGTGGTTAATGAATCTTTGGCACACAGACGGAGAATTGCATAACCCAAAGGGAACACGCAAAAACTCGTAGTGTCCATCTGGCACAACGAAGGCAGTATACCTAATACTATCTTCCTCAATTGGCGTGTGAAAAAATCCGGTTTTTAAATCGATGGTACTGAAATTTTGCGCACCTTTCAATCGATCCAAGTGATCCTCGATTAACGGAAGAGGATACCTGTCTTTCATTATTTTTTGATTTAACTTCCGATAGTCTACGCAAATGCGCGTAGAGCCATCCTTTTTTTTAACCAATACTATCGGACTCGCGAAATCGGACGTCGATGGTCTAATTATTCCTTCCTGCAACCATACCTTTAAGTGTCTGTCTACATCACACTTTTCCGCAGGTGATAATCGTCTTGGCCTTTCCCGGATCGGTGCTTCGTCTGTTAAAACTAGGCGCATTTTGATACCTACGTCTTTCAATTTTCCGGGCTTATAGCTGTCTATCATGTGTTCTACACCTCTGACTTAACCGTAACATCTTTAATGTGTGACAAATCTAATGTATTATCTTCAATAGCATCTATTTTTAACACGTCTGGTATATCTTTATTTTTTGTGACTGAAATATTTCCTTGTTTAATACGCATGTCTACATTTTTTAGAAAATCAGAACCGATTAACAAATCCTGCCGTATCAAATCGTCAGGTATTACATGGAATGATATGTGGTATGAATTTCCGTCTATTTCTATATTTATACTGGTTTGTCCTAATATCGCAATGCTATTGCTTCCTATGCCGCGGAACTGTATTGTCTCTTTCACTAGCTTTGGCGCGCCTATTCTAATATAACATTCGGACTTCATTAGACTTACGTCACTCCCGGTGTCGATTAAGGCAATAAATGGTGTCCCGTCAATATTTACAGTCTTTTCGGGCTTCTTATGCGTTGTTCCACCATAAGCGGCATTGCAGTCTTCTCTCTTCTTCTCATTTTTGGGACATTTCGCAGATATGTGCCCGAAATCGTTGCAGCGAAAACACTTCGTGCCTTTGCTTCGGAATGGAAATTCGCCGGTCGCATGGTTCTTGTCTCCGCAATTGAAGCACCTCTGCTTCGTCGTCGTTGTCGTGGTACGGCCTGTTTGTTTCTTCGCCGCGTCGGCAGATCGTTTCTGTCTCATATTATCCCTCATTGTTTCATAGATGACAAATTTTTCTTTTAATTCTCGTATCGTGTTAGCAGCGTACAGAATAACCTTATTTGTTTCGTCATCGTTTATGCCATCTATGATGTATTGTATTATCGAGCGCGTCCCGATATCTGCCCATGATGCTATTTCAATCATGCCGTAAATATACTCATGATATGATTCGTTGATTTTCTTCTTCCTTTGTATCAATTCTTCGTGGACTTTATGACTGTCCACTCGGTGCGAGAATTCCGCCTTCAGGGCTTTCTTGAATTGTTTCCAAGTCTTCGTACATTTTTCGTAGTTCACGAAAATTTTAGCCGGACCTTTTAATAAACGTTTGGCATAGATAATTTTCTGAACCTCGGTCCATTGACACAGGTTGGCCGTTTCTTCAAAATCACTCAGCCAGTGCATCACATTCGCAGTTCCATCACCGCTAAATGTCTCCTTCGACTCTTCGACATCCTTGAAAGTCGGAACGTACTTCCTTCTTCCATGCACCTTTGTCGGGCGGCGTCTGCGTTCGTAATCGTGTTCGTCATTTTCGTCATCTTCGTCGGATTCGCTGCCATCGTCACTGTAATCATTATCTCTAGTGGCCTGTGCATCCTTTATCGTTTCATTCGCACTAGCTTCGTCTGATTCTTCGTTGTCGTCATCGTTAATATCGTCTTGCATATCATCCAAAATTAGTGCGGCTTTAAGTCGTTCAGCGAATTCGGACTTCTTTCCTGTTCTTTTTAATTTTCGGCTTCGCAATGCTGCTTTCAGTTCGTCGAGTTTCATTGATTTAACCGTGGTAACGCTTGGTGCCGTCATCGTGGTCATCGTAGTCATCGTAATCTTCGTCGTATCTTTGCCCCCCACGTCACTCACGGTACTCTCACTAGCCATCGTACTGTCACAGCAATTGCACTATTGCGATTGGTTTTCACTTAGGTATGACTTGCGTCTATTATATTTTTTGGGATCCCGGACGAGCCCCCAAATGTAGAAATGATAAAATGGGACCCAAAAATATTAAGGTGTTTATTACAATAGGCAATTACAAAAAAGATAAAATAGAACTATGGATATATAAAATGCGTCTCATCCGTTCAATCGTAACATCTGAACTGCTTCCCGGTCCGAGCTTCCTTCTTAGCCCGAAGTAGCTTCCCTTCCTCCGCGTTCCCCTGTCGTCACCTTATCTGCCGCCCGTCGGCGTCGTTCGTCGTTCTGTCATTCTTACCATTCTTAAACACACACACACAAGCACACTCGCACGCATACCTACAATCTTATAGAATAAATGGTTCGTCTTCACAGAAACACACTTTTCAACTGCATGAACTGAAATGTACTAAACGTTTGGTACGATTACCGAACATTATCGCCGTCGTGAACGACTGTTATAGCCGTCATTTGTCTCTAGATGCCCAAATGTTCCGAAGCGGTAAAGCATGAGAAAACGCATAAAAAACAATTAATATGCTGTCTGGCATGCCATACCTTTTTTTTCTTCGATGTATTACTCAATAATTAACAAGTGTATGCGTTAGTACACTTCGTACTAATGCTGCTATTTTTTTTATTGATTAAAATGTGCACGACGGCTATAGCCGTCGTTTGCCTACATATCGCCAAAGATCGGACGGCTATAGCCGTCATTTGCGGCAATGTGTTAAATATCACGAGTCAGACTCGTTTAATTCCATGCTAAACATGAATATCACGAGTCAGACTCGTTGTTTAATTCCATGTCAGACATGAATATCACGTGTCTGATTCGTGGTCTTAATTTCTGTCGTGAATTTGCTGTCATTTACTTTTATTTCGCTATTAATGAATCATATTATTATTACTTGTACAGTATTTGTTCTAATCATATGTACTAATTAAAGTATTTTTTTAATGTTTTTGAATCAAATTCATTTGAATTTCACAAGAGCTCCATCGCGAGAAGTAAATAGGGCAAATAGGGCGTCACCACATATTTACGTTTACGCCAAAAGGCCCTTGAGCCTAGCGACGGCCCGTCATCGCGTCGACGGGGCCCTTACAGCCCGACCGATCCCGGGAAATCAGCGAAGGAAATCTGTTACGGGATTGGTCGGGACGAAGAAGCGATGGGTCGCATAAATGGGCAACCAAAATAGTTTTAGAAAACAGTCCGAACCGTAACTTACTTAATGTTCCTGCCAGTTTCCCACAATTAATTTTACCGCGTAATTGTTTTGGCGGGATTTTAGTCGTGCGCCCCTCTTGGACACCCACTCCCACTTGGTCGCCCGCCCCCACTTGGCCGCCCGCCCTCTTTGGGACCGGAGGATCTTCGGTAGAAGGGCTGAGGCCCGTGGGTGGCGAAAGAGGGTGGCTCGTCGGCGCAGGCGAAGGTTTATGATACGGGTATTCCTATTAAGGAAGATAGAAGTAACAATGCGAAGCTCAAGATTAACGTTTGCACTATTCTCTTTTCTAAAGGTCTGGAAGGCACATGTTGATTTGAATGTTATTGCAATCCTCACAAATAGCCTTGCCGCTAGTACCCTAAGCCTATTGTTTACACGGCACCGGACATCTGCATGCCAGGGAAAACTTTGAATTGTTGTACGAAAAAAGGTATTGATTGAAAAGGTGAGAAAGATAATGGAGACTGACCGGGTCCGTGAGCCTGTGAGCCTTAACGCTATGATTTCCTAGACATGCATTGTCTATTGTAACAGAAATATTCCGTGAAACAATTAGACTCCTGCACTCGACGCCTTCTTGATACTAAGCTCGTTCAGGGATGGTAATAACGCGTCAACAGATATCATTTTTCCGCCGGTACTTTCTCGAGATTACGAAATTGGCAGATTGGCAAACATTAGCGCGCACATAATGCTTAAAATGGAGTGCTAAACTAATTTATTTAACACTCATTCTAACAAGCTACTGTATATATGTATGTAATATATTTCATGCCCTTTCGGGGTACATGCGGACCTCCGCTCCGCTTACATTTTCTTTCTCTCCTGCCTTTCCTTATCTCCGCACTAAATCTACACTACATTTGCCTTAAACCTAAAACCTACATTATCGCGCATTTTACAAACTTAACCTATAACCATCCTTCCTTACCGCCCTTCCTTAATATCTATCCTTAACCTAAAAGCCGAACGAAAGAGAGAGAGAGCCAACCCTGTCGACCTCCGTTTCCGCTGCTTCTTTCTACTTGCTTACTTCCCTCCTCCATTACCCTTTTTAACTCCCCCCTTGCCTCTCCCTCCCATCACCCCCTTTCTTTCCTCCACTCATCCATCCTTTTCATCCATTCCCTCCCACGTCCGTCACCATTCAAAATCTCTTTCCCCCTCTCTAATACTGACTCGTCCTCTTGCCCATTCACCTCTCTCATACACTCCTCTAGCACATGGCTCCAACTCTTACACGCCCCTCCACACCTTCTACACTTCCTCTCATCCTCATTCTCCCAGTATCTGCTCTCTCTCATCTCATTTCCCATTCTGTACCTCACCACCCTTCTCCATTCCTCCTCCTTCCATCCTTTCTTCATAAACTCCGGCATCCCATTCACTCTCACGTGCTTATACCATTTGTTATACTTCGCTTCCCCTATTCTCCTATCCGTTTCTATTCCTATTTCCCTCCTCTCCTCCACTTCAATCCTCTTCCACATCTCTTCCCCCTCCATCTCCGTTCCTCCCCCTCTCATCCTTGTTGTCACTCCCCTCTTCTCCATCCATGTTCCCCTCTCCTTTTCCCACCCATACCATAAACTCTTTCTCCCCATTCTCCCATCCACCTCCCTCAGACATTCCCTCGCCCACACATTCCCTTTCCCTTCCCTCAATCCCTCCTCATACATCCACGCCCTCTTCATGTATCTCACACGCATCATCTCTCTACCACATTCATCCCTCACCATGTACCCCGGCGTGACCCTGTCCACTCCCAACACCCATCTCATATACTTCTCATGCACTCCCTCAATTTTCCTCCTTTCAGACCACCCCCACACTTCCGCTCCATACACCAACACCGGCCACACCAACACACCAAACATCCATAGTCTCCTCGCTACATCCTTCCCAAACACTCTCTTTCCCAATCCCCACACCTCTCTCATTACTACATTCGCTCTTCTCACTCTTTCATTCACATGCCTTTCCTGACCCCCTCCCCTCCCTAATACATAACCTAGATACTTAAACTCTTTCACCTCTTCGATTTCCTCATTCCCCCACATCCATTTTTCCCTTCCACATACTCTCTTTCCACACCTCATCACCTTCGTTTTCTTCACATTCAATTCTAGACCTTTCTTCCTTATATACACTCTCATTTCCTCTATCATTAGCTTCATCCCACTCTCATTCTCAGCCATTAACACAATATCATCCGCATACAACATACAATACAACCTTTTTCCCCCCACATTCACCCCTCCTTTCCCCCTCTTCGCCAACCTTTCCTCTATATCCGCCAAGTACAGAGTAAATAACTTCGCACTTAACGGACATCCTTGCCTTACTCCCCTTCTTGTCCAAAAAGGCTCACTCAACTCCCCATTCACTCTTACCTTGCACACTGTCTCTTCATACATTTCCTTTATCCTCTCCCTTAAACCCTCACTCACTCCTCTCTCCCTCAAAATTCTCTACAGTTTACCCCTATCTACCATATCAAACGCTGCCTTCAGATCCATAAAACACAACACCATCCTTCCGCCTTTCACACCAATCATTCTACCAATCATATAATTCAGCACGTACACATTCTCCATCACACCCTTTCCACTTCTAAAACCTGTCTGACATTCTGGCAACATTCCCCCCCTTTCCATCTCTTCACCCAACCTTTTCTCTACCACTGTTACATAGATTTTGCACATCGTCCCCATCAGGGTCACGCCTCTGAAGTCATTCACACCCTTCCCATTCCCACCCTTTCTCACCGGCACAACCACTCCTACTTTCCATTCATCCGGCCATCCATCCCCTCTCCACACCTTATTACATACCTCATACACTATTCTCCTCACTTCCATCCCACCATACTTCCACACCTCATTCTCTAATCCATCCTCCCCCGCTGCCTTCCCATTCTTTAATCTCCCTATCACTCCTCCAATCTCATCCCACCCTATCTCACCATCCGTTCTTTCCTTCCTCACACCACAACCATGCCTCACTCTCGTCCCTATTCCCCCCAGTAATCCCATAAAATATTCCACCCACTCATCCATCCATCCCTATATCCGCTCCCAAGCCTCCCCCTCTTCTCCTTAACTTATTTAGTACTTCCCATACTTCCCCTTCTGTCCTGGCGTTACTTATCATTCTCATTATCCCTTCCCTCCTTTCTTGCTTTTTCTCCTCACACATTTTCCCATACTCCTTCTTCTTCCTTCTGTAGCACTCTATCTCTTCCTCCCCCTTTCTCCATTTCCTCATTACCATCCTCAACTCTTTTCTTTGTTCTCTGCATTCCCAATCCCACCACCCCTTTCCCTCCCCCTTTCCCACCTTTCCCTTTTCTCCTTCCTCCCTACATTTCTCCACTATTTCCTTCACTTCCCCTACTCCATTCTCACACCCCACACTCACTCTTTCCCACTCTCTCAATTTCCTCTCATACCTTTCTACCATATCATTATCCCATCTCACTCTCCTCGATCTCCTTCTACCCACTGCTCTCTCCGCGCCTCTTCTCATCCCACCCTTACACTCTACCACCACCGGCATATGATCTGACTCAATCATGCTCTCAACGTCCAATCTCTCTATCTCATTCATCACATCTCTTCCACACACCACATAATCTATCACCGTGCATGCCCTCGGCCCCACATACGTATACTCACCACACTCATCCCCTCTCATCCTGCCATTCATTATCCCCATTCCCACTTTATTTAGCCATCCTAACATTCTCTTTCCTTCCCCATTCACCATCCTGTCTTTCGCCCACCTCTCCCTCTCATCCTCCCCCATCCCTTCTATTAAACCCCCTTCACAACCTGTCCTCGCGTTAAAATCACCCTCTATCATCACCCTCTTTCCTCCTCTACTATTTCTTTTATCCATCCCAGCTTTTCACCCATTCTTCCCCATATGTACACCTCAATTAAACACCACTCTTCTTCCCCCACTTTCACATTTATTTCCATTATTCCCTCCCCCTTCTCTCTCACCCACACTCCTTCTTTCCCCTTTACCTCCTCTCTTACCCCCACTAACATCCCACCCCTAGCTCTACCTTTATCGAACTCTCTCCTCGCCCACTGCCACCTCCACTTAAAACCCCTCTGGTAGTTCCTTCTCCATCCTCTTCCCATCCCTCTCCTCAACCCACGTTTCCATTAGGAACGCCACATCCCATTCCCTTATTTTCCTCCACACCCCTTTCTCCTTGCTCTTCACCCCCCACATTCCAAAAACATACTTTCCATCCCTTTCCTCCCCCTTTATCCTCTAACCCTCTCCTCTCTCTTTCATTCCTCTCTTCATTCACTCTTCTCCTTCCTCTCCCTCCTTTCTCTTCTCTTACCCCTTCCCCCTTCCCCTCTCTTCCACAAACCCCTCTCCTTCCTGCACCCTTTTCATTTCCCCCTTTCTCATCCTTCCCTCCGCATCTACAAAATCATCCCACCACTCATCCCATCTCCACATCGTCCCATCCACCCAGAACTTCATATTACCCTTTCTCACATTCCTTCCCTTCCTCCTCTCATCGTCTATCTCCCTTCTCATTAACCACTCCACCTTTCTCTCTCCCCACGTCCTATCATCCTCTATCCATTCCCTCCTTTCTCTTCCTAGCTTTCTCTTCTCCTCCATCACCCTCACCTTTTCTTCCACACTCCCCAACTTTTTCTTTTTTTTTTTTACATGAGGAAATCTTCCAAAGACACCCCCTGCCCCGAGGGAGGGCAGTGGGTAGTGCCGGATTGGTAGCGGAAGGCTACCCCTACCGGCTAAACCACTCACGGTGACCTCTCGTTAAAGCTTTATAGGTGAGGACCAGGGGCTAAACTAGGCATACTCTTCTGGTCCCCACCCAGCCTGTTGCTCCCGGTGAAGGCGGTTTCCGACCCGAAGGTCTTCCCCCATCCTTCCCCGGGGCTTTCCCCAAAGAACTTGAAACCGCCATGCAGTCACTACATGGCGGCTCCCCCCCCTACCGTGGTGCCGAAGCGTACCGGGTAGGCCCTCAACTCTACCCGGTCCAGGGTTTTCAGCCGAGGCACAGCCTCGTGAGGGAGCATGTACAGCACGGCGCTTGTGCCTCGGCTGACCTAATCCATAGGCAGGAAAAATCCTGCCTGTCCTATTCAAAAGAAAGCCAAAAAATTCCATTCACGCCAATAAATACTGTCATACCAATAAATACATGCACACAGGCTATAACCCTATGTACATATAACTTGGCGCCGAGAGAGAACAGTAAGGTGGCCCGAAGGGGGTGCAGAGGGACCCAGTCATGTCCCTGGATCCCTCCCCTCAAAAGCGGGCCACCCTCCCCATCCACGGAAAATCGCGATGAGGAGACTATTTCCCTGGGCGCCCCACCCTTCGCAGACACCCCTCTCCCGAAGGAGGAGGCGCTGCGTCTATGTACACCCCGCCCCGGGGTAACCCAACTTGGACCTGATAACAGGCCAAGCAGCGAGCCCCCGGGGTCATCTCCCACCCATCGCGGCTCGGGTAAACCCCCGGGTTCGCCATATCCGAGACCTCCGAAAAGGCCCCCTGGGGGTGGTTTTTACCAGGTTTTCCTTCCTGTAGCTCGGTAGCCCCGGAGTCGCCACATCCGAACCTGAACTGTCTGTACCAGACCCATCAGGTCCCTGGGGCGGTTTACTGGGTTTTCCTTCCCACCTCTCAGCATCGGGTAGCCCCGGGAGTGCTTGATCCCGTACCCTGATCCACCCTGATCAGGGCCCCTGAGGAGAGCTCGGGTACCTCGGGATCGCTAAGTCCCGTGCCTGCCGATCCGGACCATCGGCAGGGCCCTGAGGGATAGCTCGGGACCCCGGGATTGCTAACTCCCGTACCCCGGTCGGGTGGCGAGGCCGACCAGGGCTCCTGGGGACCGCTCTGGAACCCCGGGATCGCTAGACCCGTCTCCGATCAGCGCAGACCCACCGATCAGAGTCCATGAGGACCGCTCGGGACCCCGGGAGCGCTAAGTCCCGTACCCCGGTCAGTGCGTCCCACCGACCAGGGCCCCTGGGGGGATGACTGACCATACCTGAATGAACCCTATTATAAATCAACTTTCTGACTTTTGCCTTTGCCCCTTGTAGGCTAACATCTAAAAAAACGTTATCATCGCACATAAATAAATTCGTTGTGCGAACTGGTAAGCTGTTTCAACCGGTGCATACGGGGACGCATAAAGTTCATCTCAAATTATTTATACTTTTTATATGTTTGTTTTATTCCGGCATGGCCTCCAAATATTCTAAATATCTTGAAATTTGTGAATATATTTTGTTTTTCTCAAAAATTACAATTTAAATAGCCAATGGTCACTACTTTATACGCATGACGAGTATACTCGTCAATACACAAAATCGTGCCATTTCTCCATGACGAGCATACTCGTCAATCACAGTTAACTGGTTAAAGGGCGATTGGGCACGAATTATGCATACCATTATTCTTGTCTTGGACCAGTCTACAAACCCACAAAGTTTTATTCAAATCCGTCATTACCGCTTGGGATCCTTTCCTTGTCAGCGAGAATTCATTCGTGAAGACGCAATTAACTCGTTCCGTGCCAAGCCGTTTTTGTCTGACTTCCCGTTCAGGCCATTTAATGTTTTGTTTAAAGATATATTATCGCACAATATTTCTATTGGAGGATAGGTTGTGGGTAATTTATGACTGGAATTATATGTAAGAAAGAAAGTATATTTTAAATACAGGCGATGTGGCCTTCGCCAGCGACTCGGTTCGACTGCCTGCCTGGTGGCACGGCAAAATCGGATACGCGAACATAAACAAAACAGGAGCGACACAGTTCGGCACATGATGAGCAAGGCCCGTTTCCAAAACATTGGTCGCATCTTACATCATGTAATTTCATTACATCGTCCATTCATAAGTAATTAGCTTGTTTAGAGTAGTTATCACATCGTGTACCATTTATGGTACACATGGCGCTACAATCAGTTCGATTGTAAAATTCAATCAGATCGACACTTTTCAAGCAAAACGTAAAAAAATTCGGTAGTGAAGTAGCAAGACAAAAAATTAGAAGAGTAGTGACGTTTTGCAGCGATTGCCCGATCAAGCCTATTTTATGCATTTCTAGCTTTAAAAATGTCAAACATTACATGTAATTATTAATTATTGTATATATAACAATTAAACAAATTTATGTGCTTTGTTCTACACTGCATTTTTTATAATGCCTCATTCTTTCTGTGGAAATAAATTTTACAGAATTAAATTTGTCTTAAAATTTATGTTTTCATATATTATTCATATATATTATTCATATATTAAAATATATGAAGATCAAGTTTAACGTGTACCATAAATGGTACACGTGGCACAAACATGTTGAAAGTTAATGTGCGAGAGAACGGTTCGGTTCTGACCCATGGTTCCTCTCAGACGTTTTACCTACGTAACAAGACGAATGCGATGAGCCAATAAAAGAATTTGCGAATTTTACGACAGGTTTTTTTGCAAATCTCCATTCAATCAAACGTGTCGAGCTACCCCTGAAAGCCATGACAAATAATTTTGAAACACCCTATACATATAAAGGCACCACGAAACATCGTTACAATAAACACATCCTATCACTAAACCATGTTCTGCGACTACGGGTATTTTTAAACATTGTAACATTAAATAGATGTGAGTTACTACTTTATTTGAAGATATAGGTTTGTCCCGCAGGCCGCGAACTCTTGACAAAAAAGTGTCCAGCGGTTCCACAGGCAAGCACTCTAGCCACTCCATCATTTCCCTCTGTTGAAAGAACGTTCAAAATGCATGCAGATAAAGTACATACAATTCACAATTGATTTAATTAACTGGATTCTTTACATTAAAATGTAATTACTTCGTGTGCATAAACATTGAAAGTCACAAAATGTACATATAGTAACAAAAGAATGCAAAAATAACAACTGAATCATCATGTTTCCGATCGAAATTCGTCGCGGACCTCGGTGTTTGAATTTTCTCACAATAGCGCAGCCAATCGAAAAATCTGAAGAAATTGAGGATAGTAATCATGAGTATCAGATTGTTACTATACAAAGGAAAAAGTTGTACTCGGACGATTTCGATACAAAATACACATTATTAGATTGTGCGAGAATTTTTTCGAACTTTTCGCACCTTCATAAATAGGGAAAATGTGGCAAAATCATATTTTTTGAATTTACCCTGTACAGTAAAACCTGGATAAATGCACAGAATTCGGGGGCCAAACAGTGCTCTTATGAAGTATTGGCGTCGAATCTTTGTTTACATTAGGGCTCGAGCCGAGAGCGAACTTATTGTTAGAAAAAGACAGAGAGGTCCAATCTACAGGGGGACCGGCCCGAACGAATCGGTGAGGCAATACTAATTGGAGGGGTCACCATTTTCATTTTTGATATTTTGTAGACTTTTGTTAACATATGTGTGAGATTTTCCTGATTAAAATGATACCAAACACGATATAGTTTCAATTATATTTACTTAATATTTAATATAGTTACTTACTATTTAAATTATTAAAACATATCGTGTTTGGTATCATTTTAATCAGAAAAATCTCGAAAACACATTGGGAAAAGTTACATTTAGAAAAATCAATAAGTAAAAAAGTTTGTTGTTGCATAAGCCGATACTTTCGAGCCACTCAATTTGTTTGCTTGCTCTCTCTGTCTCTTCTACTGCCTGTCCTTTTTTAAGTTTGCGCTCGGCTCGAGCCAAGGTGAACACAGTCGGGACATTGGGTCACGACCTGTGCATTTAAGCCTTGCAAAGGTGTCGCTATTTGTTGCATTTATCCAGCCAGGTGTCTATTCAGTATTTTCATGCGGCTCCAGCTGACCGGGAATTTAACCCTTTGACTGCCATGGGGGCATATATGTACCCTACGATGCGCTTCAGTTCAGAACAACCCGCGCTGTCGCGTTTATGTTGTCACTGTGACGGGCCGTCACCAAGCTCAAGGGCCGCTTGGTGAAAGTGTAACTTCTGTGGCGACGCGCTGTCTCGTTTTTGATGCGACGTGCTCGTTGCACGTCGCCCCCACACAGGGATAACAACAACGTCGGTAGAGGATCAGCTGTTTGAAAGGAAAATCGGGGTTTCAGAAAGACAAATGAATTAAATGGATTTTAAACAGTAAACTAGGAAGGGAACCGAACAGTCGTCTTGAACACGAATTCGCAGATGAAATTTCTTTATCACCAACTGATTTCGAAAAACATCAGGTTTTGTAAAAACGGTGGATTTCGTTGAAGAAGCTGGTATTACGTGGAAACTAAGAACGTTAGAAAGTTCTGCTTTGTCTCAAAACAAAGTGTCGGAGTGTTTCTTGAGAATACAGGTGTGAGCAGTTACAAAATTCCGTACTTTTTAATGGTAGTAAATAACTGTGAAAGTTTAGAAACGAGCGGATGCGCGAACTTACTACGCATTAACTTTACATTTTAGCATAGAGTACTATTGCTAGCACTTTACTGCAGAGTAAACTATCGGCGAGACATATCATAACTATTTCCGTTTCGGCCCAATTTAAGAAAATGTCCGTCAACAACGTGTGCCGAGCATTTTCACGCTACGACGCCATCGCTCGGCGAGCCAGCCTCGTCAGTGCCGTAGCTATGCACGATACTTTCGCGGGCCCTGAACGTCGATGGCAACAGGAAAACAGAAAACCGAAACCATCCGGTTGGAAGTTTCGCGGTAAAGGAGAATTTTTGGTTACGTAACCAAAGATCAGATCAAGAAGCGAATTCTGACGCGTACTTGTCAAATCGGTAAGAATTGAGGTATAGGGAACTGGACGGAAGGAAGAATAGAGCAAAACTAAAAAGCAGGTCTAAACAGCAAAACTTTACAAAACGTGACCACGGAACGTGGATACCACCTCCATCTAGGGCCCACCCTTGTGAGGCCATATGCAAGCTCAACTTGTTACTATTGCCTGTAACGTCGCGAGGTGCGTAGGCATTAGTACGAGATGTCAGTTAACACCTCTTGCGCGGGAAGCGACTAAAGTCGTTTTTGCGGATCACATCTTGACCGGGAAGCGACAAAAGTCGTTTTTCACGGATTATTGGATTATTGTTATTGATGGGTTCTTGTGATGTTTTTACAATAAGATCGGATAGACAGTTGCCTTTTTTACGGTTACACGATCCTACTATTGTTCCTTACGTTATTACCGCCTCTTCGAGTCTGTTGCTCGAAGTCATATGTCCTCAGGACATGAGGAAACATGCATTAGAACCCATTGTAGGAACTGGAAAAGAGAAAAATACTTCACAACAATGTCGTGTGTGCTCCGTTAAAAAATTTCGCGGTGTAACGTGGTATAAGTGTAAATTTTGTAACGTACCCTTGCACAAAGAAAAGTGCTTTGAACGATATCACACTTTGAAACATTTTTAAATTTTTCGATTTTCTTAGTTTTTCATTTTTGACAAATTATTTTTATTTTGTAAAGGGTATAAAGACATTGCTTTTTAAAGAGAAACTAAAAGTTTTATTAATAAAAACTTAATGTTTAAAAACTAATGCTATTTTATGCAGAAGGAATTTTACGTCCGAACTGTAAAAAATCGCCCGCTACACGGTAAGACTTTGGCGGCAAAGTACCCGCGCAAGATGTGTTAAGCAGAGGTTATGCGCGTATAACTTAATTAGTTTGATATGCGAATATCAGACTTTAGCATCCTCGTTAAACATGATTTTGACTGCCGATCGTAAAGTCGCGAAGTGCGTGATCGGTAGTTCGTGAAGCCGTAACAAAGAGAATCCTATAGTTCGGTGACATAATATCTCCGAAGGACTGAGTGCTCCGCGTAACATCTCAAAGTAACATCTCAAAAAGGAAATTAGCGAGGATGTGCTGGGAGGAGCTGAGGGATAGGGCGAAAGAAGGAAAGGTGATGGGAAAATGGGTGGAGGAAAGAAAAAGTTTTTACGAGGAAAAGGACTGGAGTATAAAAGAGATAGAAAAGGTGAGAGAAGAGGGTGAGTTAAGGGGGGAAGAGATAGTGGAAAAAGAGAGGAGGTGGCAGGAAGAGGAAAGATGGGAAAAAATCAGGAATTCCAGATTTAATAAATGGTATAGTAGGGTGAAGGGAAAGGGAGTGCCAGAGTACCTGAAGAGGGAATGGAAGGAGGAAAGATGGCAAAGGGTGGCAAAGTATAGGCTGGGAGATGGTATGAGAGGAGGTAGATACTGGGAGAAGGACGAAGAAAGAAAGTGTAGGATATGTGGATGGGGAGAGGAAACATGGGAGCATGTATGGGAGGAATGTACAGACTGTGGGGGGGGGGGGGGGTGGTGGTAGAAAAAGGGTGGCAGGAAATGGTAGATGAGGTATTAGGAGAGGGGGGGAGGGAGAGATTTAGTTGAAGAGATTAGAGGAGATGAGGGAAAGAGGAGGGTGGTTGGGAATGAATGGGTGGGTGGAAGAAAGGAAGGAAAAGGCGGCGGAAGCGGAGGTCCGAGGATTGTGTGGGAATGGAGGCATGGATGGATGAGTGTGTTTCTTTCTCTCTCTCAAGCGAAAAGAAGAATGCGAAGAAACAAGAAAGAGTGTACAAAAGTTGTAAGC
Organism: Cerceris ruficornis; assembly: GCA_963989415.1. Classification (NCBI taxonomy): domain Eukaryota; kingdom Metazoa; phylum Arthropoda; class Insecta; order Hymenoptera; family Crabronidae; genus Cerceris; species Cerceris ruficornis. The sequence goes on from OZ022528.1 coordinate 15,533,417, forward strand.
GGAGCGGAGGTCCGCAGTGTACCCCGCAAGGGAATAAAGTACGAATTTATATATAAAATAAATATTAACCCTTTGCACTCGAGGCCTTTTTCGCTCGGGCGCACCAGCAACTCGAGACTATTGCGGCTATATTCGGGAAGCATTTTATAGGTACTTCAAAATCATTTTATACTCAAACAAACGTATATAAGTAATAAAATTTCACCAATTTTTTAACTTTTATATTAAATACAACAAAATCTGTTAAATATTACACTCTGTAATTACTTTTTGTGTGATATTTCGTAAAACAATGCCCAAGATGCAACCTAGGTTTATCAGGACACGTATCACAGTAATATATTACTTCCCGCCTACTTCCAGGCGTATTACGGTCAGAGCAAACCTTGCAGTCCCTTTTTGAGCCTTTCAGTACTATGTGAAGCTTCCCATTTAGTCGTATTTCATCGGAATGCGACGTAGACGCTTGTTTTCGATGCTGGCGATATGATCCTCTCAATTGCTCGACAAGTGTTTTTAGAAATCGTAAATGGCTGAGTGTCTTTTCCCCTTTTTTGTTCTTTTCTAGTTTATACAGAATGTAGGAATTTATCAGGCAAATTTCGATGCCCTGGCATCGAAAAAAAAGCTTACGCCACCATTTAAGTGACTTTCGCAGAAAACAATACGTTGATGCATATTGGTCCGCCCGATCAACACCACCCATATATTTTATATAATTCAATACAATATTGGGTTTCTTGAAATTGAATTCCTCCGAACTTGAGCTGATCTGCTCTTGATCCATCATTTTAGGGCTCAAAAACTTTTCAATTGCTATATTCACTGCCAAGACTGTTTCAAACGAATGCTATGCTGAGACTAACTAAACTGAGCTAACATTTGGCTAAAAATGTAAGCCGAGTCTAGTCCACGAAAGCACTTCCGAGAGGAATATCGTATCGCACATCGAAAATAAGCAGAGCGAGTTACAAAAGTCCGTAGCGCTGTAGCAGCATCGCTCGAGTCGACACCTCAAACGAGCCGGGCGCCGCACAGTGGTTCATTTGGCCGAAAACCTGGCCAAAAAGCCAAAAATTTTTTTCGCGATTTTCAAAATTTAGCAATTGCGTTTGATTTGTAACATATCAGATCATCGGTTTCCATTAATAAAAGTTTTTACTGAACAATGCTCTTAGAGATATGCAATGTCAAAGTTGGCACTTGAATAATGTAACGTATTCACGTCGAAATTCAGAATACGTTTTCAATGTGAAATAATAGTACAATCAACTTTGTAAGTATTTGTAGCTATTCGTCATACTTTTAAATTATAAGTACCTTGGTTTCATTATTTTATTTAATATTTTACAACTGCTATGGCACAGATTGCAAAACCCATACATTTTTTTCCTTTTGCAGAGGAAATAGTTGTGAAATACGCAAAAGTACAACGCGAATTTTTTTTTAAATTAAACTTTGCAGCTTCCTGAAGAAGTCCCCGTTGTAAAATTTTGCGACTTTTTGCGATTCTATGAGATATTCTTATTTGTTTGTCGCACGCGCCATGCTCGGGGAAATACGTTTACGACATACGGCCAGGCTATCGTGTCTTGGACAAACGAATAATGCTAATCCCTCACTAAGGTTACCCTTGTAATTAACGAAACGCTATATTTATTTCGTTCGGGTTAAAAATCAAAATAATTTTAAGCAAGCTGGTGGCCTTTTGTTCCAAAGCAACAATAAGTAGCCGCGATCACCTCGACCGCTTACCGTCATAAACCGAAAGATGTTTGACGTTTCGGCTGAAAATTTTTCAATACTCGCATCCGCCATATTGAAGCCGCCATTTTGTTTTTGGAAATTCTGAATTCAGATTCTTAATTAGCGACCGGAGAAACATAAGAATACTAATTTTCGTGCCGATCCGACAATTTTTCAATACTCGCATCCGCCATATTGAAGCCGCCATTTTGTTTTTGGAAATTCTGAATTCAGATTCTTAATTAGCAACCGGAGAAACATAAGAATACTAATTTTCGTGCCGATCCGACAATTTTTCAATACTCGCATCCGCCATATTGTAGCCGCCATTTTGTTTTTGGAAATTCTGAGTTCAGATTCTTAATCAGCGACCCAAATAATACTAATACACCAATTTTCAGCTAAATTGAAAACTCCTTGGGGTTTTGGCCAGGTTTTCGGCCAAATGAACCACTGTGCGCCGTAGCGGCGCCGCTCGAGCCGACGCACTCCACTGCCCGGGCGCCGGAGAGGCGCCGCTCGAGTGCAAAGGGTTAAAAAAATGTTAAAAAAATGTTAAAAAAATGTTCAGAAAATATTAACAAAATATTCGTCGAATATAAAATAGATATTTTAAAAACCTAAAATAAAGATTTTGAAAAAAATTTAAATATTTAGAAAAAAGAACGTTTCAGAACTGAGCTTTGTCACGTACTTATTATATTATATTTGTTTACGATATTGTAATTGTTTTGATGGGGTCATATTACAAACACTAAAAATCCTTATACATGTGGCGGGATTTGAACTCGGGATCCTGCTGTTTCTGCGTACTGCGTTTTTTTTTCTTTTTTTTTAAAGTTTTTTTTATTGAGAAAATATAATATAAATATACATATATAATAGGTTCAACAAGATAAACTTACTAACTATAATACCTTAAGATTAATATTGAGCAATTTGCTATGTCTTGTGTATTAAGTAGTGAAAGAAAAAAAAACCCTGGAAGGTAATTTATACAAATTAAGAGTTATAGGAGCATGAGCTATTTGCTGAGTGTATAACAGATAGCTGTATGAATATTAAATTGTGTATTTAAATACTGTTGGGCTTAAGATATGTATCTAAATAATTAATTAGGTAATGAGAATAATACTTTTTACTTAATTATGGTTAAGCTCTAAACTAACATGTAGAAGAACAAATAGTAACAATTTGTACTGTATCACCTGATTGGAAGAGATCCTGAAGGGTAGCGTTATATGAGTATCAGTTATTTTTAGAATTAAGTTAGTATCTTTGGTTGTTGTTATTAATGTTAATGATCCCCCTGGAAGAGTTACTCTTTTTCCTTTTAGCGATGGCTACCAGGTCTGGATGTGAGCAGTCTATCCACCAGTATTTGTTTATATTGTCTTTGACAATTGCTCTATCATAATCGTTATAATCAAGGCGCGGAATGCTGGTTGAGTAAACTAAATTATTTGGGTTGTTAGCCTCTGGTTCCATTAAGTTAATTCTTTTGTCAGCTTTGTTTCGTCTCCAGTGGTATATTAGGGGGATATTTTTATCGTTTTGAATTAAATTGGTTTTGTCGACATAAGTGAACGTTTGGGGTTGGATATAGCCTTCTCTACATTGTCTCAAAACCGTAGTAGGGTCAAAAGAGCTGAGACTAACTATCACGGGATTGAAACTGACCTTAGCAGTTGCAAAGTATTTCCTCGTTAATTTTAGTATGAAGTTGTCTATTCTTGGTATCTTGGCACTATTATAGAGGGATTTGTTACTGGTTCTTTTTTGAAAATTTGAATGGTACGACCTATACATAAAGAAACAGGGTCTAAGGCAGCTTCTCTCGAAGGCTCTGACCTTTTCCATAGTGTATGCACTGGTGTTCCAAATGATTGGAGCGGCATATGTTATAATTGGCCTGATTAGGAGTAGGTAGCAGATCACTTTAACTCTCGAGTTGAGATGCTTACTAAAAAATATTCTGGAGTTGACCCTGAAAGCTTTTTTGGCTTTTTCAAGCTGGATCTCTATATGAGAAGTTAATCTTATTAAGTGGTCTAAGTAAAAACCTAAGTATTTAACTATTTTTTTGTGTGGGACCTCTACTATTATATTGGTACCCGTTTCAGTTATGTTGATTCTAAATTCATTTATTTCTCTTTTGTTAAGTTTCGAGAGGTCTTTGGTGGTCCTGCGGAAGACAATGCTCTCGCACTTATTTGGGTTGATCTTAAGTTTCCATGATGCGTAATGTTTGTTGACGTCATTAACAATATTGTTTAATGAAGTCTTTAGATCTTTTAAGTTTTTCCCAGGCCAGTAGATGATAATATCATCGGCAAACGCAATTGCCAAAGGGCCGTCTCCCGTTTCCTCACTAAAATTGATTTCCTCCATCAGGTCTGCTGTGTAGATGTTAAATAGTAAGGGGGAATTAACTGTCCCTTGCTGGAGACCATTAAGTATTAGGAACTCAAGGCAGGAGGAATGGGTGCCGTCCCAAGTAATAAAAGATTTGTTAGTGATCATATCCAGAACTAAAAGAATAAGGTGCTTGGGAAGCCATGTGTATGTAATTTGAAAATTAATGCGTCGATCCAAATTGAATCGAATGCCTTTTCTAAGTCAATCAGGATTGCAGGGACAACCTAGCCGTCCAAAACTGATTTTGAAATATCCGAAACTAATTTGTTGATGGCGTTTACTGTGGAGTGGTTTCTCCCGAATCCAAATTGATTTTGAGGGATGATATTTTTGTCCGTACAAACTTTCAAAAGCTGCCTGTTAATGATTACCTCAAATACCTTACTCAGGCTGGCTGTGAGGCTGATCGGTCTATAGTTCCCAGGATTAGTGTGATCTTTTCCTGGTTTTTGAAGCGGTAATACCTTGGCTATTTTCCAAGCTGTGGGGAAGTAATGGGAATTTAGCATATTGTTGAATAGCTTGGTGAGGACTATAATAATATTAAGCGGAAGGTGTTTGCAAACTATAGGCGGAATGCCATCAGTTCCCGACGAGGTTTTGTTTGGTAACTTTCTTAGGATTTGTTTTAGATCTGTAACATTGCAGAAGTAATGTTTTAGATCTTGTTCTTTATCGTATGTTGGGCCTGAGGCTTTATTATTACTGGAAAAGCTGACCAGCGAAGTGTTAGTTGATTTATACTTTTTTAAGGTGTCTTTGTAATATGTAGCTACCGGGTCAATTTTTATTTTATTAATATTTGCCTCTTCAAAGTACTGTGGTGAGTTGATTTTTTCAAAGGAATGACCAATAAAATTGAGTTTCTCTATTGGGTTAGTTATGGTTACTGAACCATCCGCATTATGAATGGCTGAGTTTATATTAATTCCATTGAATAAATTATCTATGTTATGAGGGAGTTTATAGTTAAGGTTTTTGATTTCATTGTTTTACCGGGGTCGGAGGAATCTATTAATTTTAGAGAAAAAAATTGAATGGTTCATGATGGTCAATACTTTTAATTTGTAGTTCCCAATAACTAGTGACAGCTTTATTGAATTCTGTTCTTAGTTTTTTTTTTATGTTTTCAAGGTTGAATTTGATTAAAGTGGAGTATGATCCTAACAGTTTAGGATCGTATTTTCTAATATCAAAGATCTCTCTAACCAAAAGAGCTTTAGTTTTTTTAAGTTTAAGGATTTTGGTGTTATAATATTTTAGAATATTGTCACTGGATTTGTATGTTGGAATAGTTTTTTCAATTCCTTCGAGAATTTTTTTATGTATGGTGTCTAGATGTTGGTCAATTTCTTTTAATGTTAAGTTCTTACTATCTGGGATTTCATCTGAAAAATTGTGATCAAGATATGCTTCGAACCTATTCCAATCAGCGGCCTTATAATTATATTTGAGATTCTTAATAGGTGCCTTAAATTTGAAAAGATTAGGGTTGAGTTTAATATTGATTTGAATGGCGTTATGATCACTGTCATAAGGAGTGACAGTTGCAACTTTTTTGTTATCTATGATTGGTATCCTACTGTCAATAATAAAGCAATCTAGGTATGATCCCGAGGAAGGAAATGTAGAAGATTCAGGAGGGATAAATCTGGCTTTGAATTCCAAACCTTTATCTTTCTCCCAATTGAATAACATTCTCCCTCTAACATTATCCACTGTATCCCCCCCGTCGGTGCGTCTACCATTCATGTCTCCTCCAATCAGGTAGTAGTTGTTACGCCGTAATCGAAGGTGCTTCCTTACGGTCGTTCTGGTCGCGGGTGCTCGATCAGTAGTTAACTAAGTCCACTGAGTTTAACTTGATCTATATTTACAAGGATTAACTACCATACAAAGTAATGTACAGAAAATGAAAATGCCGAGCTACATGATGTTCCCACTGACAAGACTATAGCGATAGAGAGACCCAGGGGGTGGAAACACCCATGTTAAAAAATTTGAACTAATTCTGTCACAAATGTGCTGCCGTCTAGCGAGGAACCCGTGATTTGAAACTAATAATTATATATATATATATATGCATTATTGCTTTTAAACTTTGAAATAATGAAGAAGCATATTGAGCTCAGGTTTACTATTGTGAAATTTCATAAATTTTAATCAATTTCACAATGGTAAAACTGAGCACAATATACTTATATAATATTTTGAAGGAAGAGGTAAACTTAAGTCTACTTAATTAAATTTATTAAATTCAGAAACATACAATCAATTAACTTTTTTATATCTGTAAACACCTTTAGACCTTTAGGTGTAAACGCAGTACTTTTTGTAATGACATTGTGATTCCTTCTTCTCGTTATGTTCGAAGAACTGCATGCAGTGCACAAACCTAATGGAGTGTCTATAAGACAAAGTTAAAAATAACAATTATTAATATTTCATATTAGTAGTTGTATTACATTTGTAATAAATAAACCAAGAATTACTTGAAAGACGTGGTACATCCTCTGGTATAATGTATGGAACACTTGATGATGTGCCTTGTTCATTTTCAATATTTTCGACTGGAGCCTCTTCCATGTGTACTTCTGCTTCTAAAAAAACAAAAACGTGTTCCATGTATATAAATTGTATATATTATATTACGTTTCTCAAACACATTTTTAATTCTTACCTTGTACTTCTTCTTCTGCAATTTCAAAGTGTGCCACATTTTCAATTATTCCTTCACTATCAGTCTCCTCAAGATTTTCCACCACCATTTGAGTAGGTAGATTCAGAGAAGGAATCACGCCAGGAAATAATTTTCTATATGCCCCTACCCTATAGGCACTGTCAGGAAAATGTTTGTAGCACACTTTATACTGTTGTCTCGCTGAGGTAGAAACATTTAACAAGTCCAGATTCCCTATTGCCTTGACCTACTCCTCCGATATTGCAGCCACCTTAGGAAATTTGTGGCCAGGCGCTTCTTGGCCTGAACCACAGCCAGGAACGCAGCATATCTTCCGCATCCTGATATACTACAAAACAGTAAACTAAATTAAAAAAGTAAATTACGACAATTTATGAAATAATAAATAAAACAACAAGTAATTGTAGAATTAGCGCTTAAACAATTGGACAAATTCCAACTGAAAGCGCTAATACAACAATATAAATTAAGATAAAATGAATAAAAGTAGTGTGTTATTTGAATTTGAATTCAAATTTTTTCTTTTGCCAGAGATATGTCTCCTTCGAATATACATACAGTACTGAAGTTTTCCTGATTTTCTGAAATCCTGCCATCCTTCCAAAACTTTCTCTTTTTAAGATCATCTTGCAGCCACATGTTTTCAAGTACTTTCACGTGTTTTAAGTGCATCCGATGCCGATGCAGTTAAATGTTGCTTTGAATAGTGGGGGTAGCGCGCCTCACGGATAGTCTAAGGAGTGAATGTGTAGGTTTCTCATGGATTCTACAATTGTACGTGTATTAGTTTAGCATACGTGGCGCCGTCTAGACAGGAACCCGTGAACGAGAATTAAAACGGCTCGAAGTTTTTCGATAAGAGTTTCACCCCCCTGGAGAGACCCGAGCCGATGCGTTCGGTTCCTTTTATAGACACGTCCCCTCCAGGGGAAGTGCTCCCGCGTCAGGAGAAGGGGCATAACCCCTCCGCCAAACGCGGAAACATTCGGTGACCACCCGGCGACGACTCCGCCGCCCCTTGGCCCGCGCCCAGGCATGGTTTATGCCAGGCGCCCAGGCATGGTTTATGCCAGGCAGCCAGGATAGTTAATCGCCAGAGCCGTCCTTGGAAGAGCTCCGCCTGCTTCACCCATTCATACAGCTGAGATGTCACTGATTCACAGACACTCTCTCGGTGTCATGGCCGGACCTATTGGCACGAGCGTGGTGGCGGATTGGGGCGACATTCGTAAACGACGCGCGTCGTTTTGTTTTCCGCGATCGACGCGCGTGGCATGTCTTTCCAGCGCGAGCGGTTAGATACGAATGTCGCCCCAATACGTCACCACGCGCGTAGCAATAGGTCCGAACCTGGCAAGTGAAAGGCGAAGCAATCAGCGAGCTCTCGAACGCATGGGAAGGGGACGCAGGCGGAGCTCTTCGAAGGACAGCTCTGGCGATTAACTATCCTGGCTGCCTGGTTTATGCTCGTACCTAGGTACAGGCCCCACAGAAAGTTTTCGCGGTTGACAGTCGGGGCAGTAAGTTTTTCTCGCGACGATGCGCCGCGACAGTAGTTATTATGGTTATCTATATTTAGCATAATAAATAATTCAGAGAGCTCTCTAGAAAACTCAACAATATTATTGTGCGGAGCATATATACTAATTATATAAAGGTTTTTCATTTCCGTATTTACTAATTTGATGACTGTAAGTTCTAATATATGGAATTTATTTCTATCAATGAAATCGAGCTCAGTATAGTCTAGAGATCTTTTGATTAAGATGGCTGTTCCACCACTATTAGTTCTCCTATCGTTTCTTATGATATTATAATTTTTAAAAGAGATTTTGTGAGTTGATCTGAGCTTGGTTTCACTTATTAGTAAAATATCACAGTTGTTGTCAGATACGAATTTATAAATACAATCTCTTCTATGTATTGCACCAATTGAATTTGCATTTATAGCGGCTATTTTCAGGCTTTGTACTTTGGATGAGGTAGATATATTATGATTGCTCATTCCATTAATAGGAGTGCTAGAGCTAGCGTGTATGCTATTGTCAATTTGAGCGTTATAGTCTCTAATGTTATCATTGTTTGAATTAAGTTTTAGCGAGTTAGCCATTGCTAGTTTCCATCATTATTACTATTAATCCTTTCAAGGATGAATTTAATTTTTTTGTCATGGTCTGCGAGTTGAGAATTAATGTTATCAAATTGTTGTATTAAGGATTGAGAAATTTGCGAGCTAACTGCATCCGTGATGGTTTGACTATTAGATTAAGTTTATCATACATGTAGGATCGTGGAAAAGGAAAGAGAGACGCCTGGTAACCCATCCAAGCGACGTACTCCGGCCGGCGTTGCTTAGCGTCGATGATCGCTTGGGTCGGCGCGGAACCACTGCGCCAGCGACCTCTCCCTGGTGTCAATTCCTATTCACGTCGTCTTAAAGTTCTTTTATTAGGAGGGCACCGCCCCGATCCCACATACATTTTGGTGTTCAGGGTATCGTTGATATACTGGACCATATCAATGTCTGGTTTTTCTAGTGGTGAAGTATTGATGAGTTGTTGCGAACTTCTTGACGTCCTTGGATAATTGGAGGGTCGTCCTTGGGCTACATCCGCATACGAGGCAGTAGTCCTTGAAGGCCTTGTTTTTGTGGAAGGTGTCTCTGTTGCGAGTTTAGCTGATGCTGCAGTATATTGTGTAGTTGTCTTTTGGATGTTGGTTGTCCTTGTTATATCTTTATTATCAGCGGAGGTCTTTAGGAGGTTCTGGAAGTACATTAGGTAGGGACAACCTCTGTATGATGCAGGGTGCCCTTTTTCTTGGCAGGTAGCGCAAGTTAATTGGGATCTGTCTGTGTTAGTATTTAGTTCACAGTTGCCCGGTTCGTGTGTTTTGGCGCATTTGACACATCTGAAGTCAAGGTTGCAATATTTGCTGATGTGATTGATCCGTTGACATCTTCTGCATTGGGTTAATTTATTATGCCTGAGTATCTCCCAGTAGGCTTTCTGGTATGCGATAGATTTAATTTGGGTGAGATATTTGCTGTCGCTGTCATGTGAGAGTTGTATTATAAAATATTCATTATTTGCATCTGCCTTGTTACCAAGTTTTACCGCTGTCACTTTTAGTATTTTTATTTTCTCTAATTGTAGGCTATTTATTTCTGTAGTTATTTCATCAGCGGTGACATCTTTAATACCTTTTAAGATGTAGCTTTTTGGTTTTAAGCTATTTGGTGTGTAAGTGAAAAATTTGATGTTTTCTTTTTTTAGAGCTTCAGTTGCACTGTAGAAATTATCGAGGTTGTTGCAATTGACGGTTAAATTGTCTTTGTTTTTAATACTAACATTAAAAGTGTTGTTCTTAATGTCATTTTTAGTTAGATATGGACTATTGTTTTCAAGGTATTATTTTGAACGTGGATAGGAGGTGGTTTTGAGTTCTTAACCTTACTTATATTTGTAACGCCTTCCACGTCTTCTAATACTGTCGCGGTCACTCCGGTATTAAATGGGGAGAGACTGATAATTACCGTTAAGTAAAATGAACAAAAGCACTTTCTCTGTTAATTTATATATTTTACATATATACACTTTAAATAGAACTAGTCAAAACGCTTACTCGAATCGGAATGAAAGAGGGTGAAAAAGAGAAAGTAAAGAGGACGCGCAAAGAACGCGCGCGCGCTTAGTCATAAAAACAATGTTACCAACTACTACTATAAATGTAAAGCGAGTCTCACCGGTGAGGCTCACTTCACGTAACTCACTGCACAGGCAGCTAGTTTATTTTAATGTCGTGATTCCGCGGACGGGAAAGGAACAGCGGCAACTCCTCTTAACGTACTAAAGTAATATATTTTAACCAAAACTAAACTTAATACAAAGGTTTGCGCATACGAAGCGTGGGCCTTGTGTTTGAACAGGCCGCGAGACTAGGACCGACTGAGGAAGTGGGCCTAGGGAGCTAGTTCCATGTAGGGGCGACTTGTAGCGGACACTTCTGAATGAAATAATACTAAGGATGTTGGAAGGAAAATCGTTTACACTTGAAAGTCCTCTTAACTGGATATATTTCTGTACACTTTGTAAAACCACTCAGCTGCTTACACTTTAAGGATCCTCAACCGAATAGTACGCGTCTACGTGAGGCCCTTTTTAGGAAGGGAAAATAGGAATAAAAATATGTACAACTATGAATCTAGTAACTAACCAATGTCCCTATAACTAACATGATACTGCTCGCCACATCACTCCCCTCCGAGTGAGTTAGATAACTTAACTCGCGAATCTTACTGATGTTTTTGAATAAGTTTTGTTAATTATTTTCGACTCAGCTTCAAGAAAAGCTGGTTTCAATCTACTTATAGTTATATTTGTCGGTTTTCCATTATAATCGATTTGAAAAATGTGATCTGTCAATCTTTTAAGGATTTTGAATTGTCCCTCATAAGGAGATTGTAAGAACTGGTAAGGACGTTTTGTTTAGATCAATCCGAAAAACACATGAGACAAGTAAATAGATCTTTGTGAATGAATGTTTTGTGCAATGAATGATGACTAATTGGTCGGGGTTTTATCTGACGTATATGTTCTCTGAACTTATCAATGAAAATGTGGGGAATTATAAATCATGATTTATAAAAAATTCACCAGGAAGCCTTAAAGCAGTGCCATACACCATTTCCGCAGCCGATGCATTTAAATCTTCTTTAAAGCTTGTTCGGAGGCCCAGTAACACCGTTGGTAAAATTTCCACCCAGTTTTTATTTTCATGGCACATAATTGCAGCTTTCAGTGATCTGTGCCACCTTTCAATCATACCATTAGATTGAGGATGATATGCTGTAGTTCTTGTTTTATTGCAACCAATCAGTTTCACCAAGGACTGAAAGAGTTGTGATTCGAATTGTGCACCTTGATCTGTGGTGATGGTTGCTGGGGCTCCGAATCTCGCTATCCAAGTAGCATATAGAGCAGAAACTACTTTTTCTGCCGAACAATCTGTGAGCGGCACTGCTTCAGGCCACCTAGAAAATCTGTCTATGATTGTAAGACAGTATCTATAGTTCTGTATGACGGTAGTGGTCCTACAATATCCACATGTATGAAGGAATGTGAGTGAAAGCGTGCATGTGTGTGCGTGTGTGTGTATCTTCGGAAACAGATGAATGCGAGATGGATGGAAGAAAAAAGGAAGGCGACGAGAGTCAGTGGATACATGGCCGTCGAGTGAGCGTGTTCAATATATAATCGTATTTCTTCTTAATTAATTCTTTTGTATTTTTCGTAAATAAATATTCCATTTATTAAAACCTGGTGCCCTTCTAAACCCATTCCAACATGTATATGTTCGAAACGATTTTCTGGGACAGTCATTTTCTCAGGAAATGGTTTGTTATGTCGGTGTATTTTGCTTCTTTGGCATGGCACACAGGTGCGAGACCACTCGGCTATGTCTCTATTCGTAAAAGGCCAAACAAAACTCTTTGCAATCAGCTTTTTGGTAGTCCTGCTGCTAGGATGAGACATGCTGTGAACATTATTGAATAACTTCTTTCTTAGTGGAAGAGGTACATACGGTCTTACGCTGTTCCCTATAATGTCACCATATAAATATTTCTTAGTGTTGTCTAATATAATTTTTTGGAAATTCCATTTGTTTGTCTGTTCTGTCAACAATGTTTTTAATTCATCATCCTCCGTTTGAGCTTTTGCCAAATCGTCCGTTGAGATGACAACTGGCATTTCAATGGCTTCCAACCTGGACAGAGCATCAGCCACTAGATTTTCATTATCTTTTACAAATGTAATTTTTGTGGTGTATTAACCAATATAATCTAAATGCCTTAACTGACGAGGACTCGCCTTATCTGCCTTTTGTTTAAAAGCATGCATCAGTGGTCTGTGATCTATCCGTATCGTCAAGTCCCGTCCTTCCACTAGATGCCTAAAGAATTTAATACTCTTGTATATTGCTAAGAGTTCTCTGTCGTATACACTATATTTTGTTTGTGCCTTTTCGAGTTTTTTTGAGAAAAATCCGAGTGGCTCCCAACTGCTCCCGTTGTACTGTTCTAAAACTGCACCGATTGCAGTGTCTGAAGCATCAGTGTGTAATGCCAAAGGTGCATTTTATTTGGGATGGTGCAGAAGTGATGCCGCTACCATTTGTCGTTTTGCTTCATTAAACGCCTGATTGGCTTGGTCATCCCAATTTATTGACCTTCTGTCCTTTTTTTTCGCTTCCTTTAAATACTTATTCAAAGGTGCTAACCAATGTGCTGCACGAGGAAGAAACCTTCTGTAAAAATTTAATATGCCTAAAAATCTCCGCAGTTCTTCTATTGTTTTAGGCTTCTCGTACTGAGAAATTGCTTGTACCCGTTTGTCCAACGGAGCAATGCCTTTGCTATTAATATTACAGCCTAAATACTCTACTGTCTCTTCCCCGAACACACATTTGGCCACATTAATTGACAGACCATTCCTTTTTAATCTATCAAACACGGTTCGCAAATGTTGTTCGTGAGTTTTAATATCCGGAGATGCTATTATTATATCGTCTACGTAACAATGGCAAAAATCTAGCCCTCGAAAAATGGAGTCCATGAGGCGTTGAAAAGTTTGTGCAGCGTTACACAAACCGAATGGCATGACCAAGAATTCAAATAATAAAAATGGAGTTATCACAGCTGTTTTTTTAATATCTTCAGGAGCTACTGAAATTTGATAATAAGCTTTTTCTAAATCTATTGTAGAGAAGATCTTACAACCCTGAAATCTATGAGCTACATCATGAATATGTGGTAAAGGATATTTATCCGGTATAGTTATGTCATTCAAACGCCTATGATCGCTGCATGGTCTCCAAGAGCCAGACTTTTTTACAGTCATGTGAAGGGGGCTGGCCCAAGGGCTATTTGATGGCCGGCAAATTCCCTCTTTTAGCATTTGTTCAAATTCTGCCTTGGCCACTTTCAACTTTTCAGGAGCTAACCGTCTTGCTCGTTCAGCAACCGGAGCTCCTCTAGTTGAAATATAATGTTCGATATTATGTTTGACGTTTCTCCTGGCGGTTTGTTTGGTTATATCTATAAATTCCTGCAAAAGATGTTTGTATTGATTGTTGTGATCTATAGTGGAGATTGATGGAGAATTATCTTTCGTGACTATTGCTTTGGTGTATAATTTAGTATTTCCATCAATTAATCTTTTATTGCGAAGATCAACTAGTAAATTATAAAAATGTAAAAAATCTGCGCCAATTATAGCTTTTGAAACATCCGCGACTATAAATCGCCAAGAGAAATCGCGGCGTAAACCCAAGTTTACGGGTACCAACTTTTCCCCATAAGTATTAATTACAGATCCATTTGCTGCATAAAGTTTTGAGGCACCTATCTTGCAATTTCTACCGCCCAGAATTCGCGGGAGCACAGACACTTCAGCACCAGTGTTTATTAAATATTGCACTCGTGTTCGAAAATCGAAGATGCTGAGGCGGTGTTTAGTTAAAGCGTCGTCTAGTGCCTCTACCTGCGACGCTGGTCTTAGTTTTCCGGAGTTCTTATTCCATCCGGACCGGTCCACTTGCATGGACTTTGGCATCTATATGACGATGCCCCAAAGGTATGGTGGTAATAACAGAAACCAAATCTGTTTCTTGAGGCACTTCTTCCTCTTCTCCTCCAAGAACGGTCTGGGGTGGATCTTCGCCTTCTTGAAACCGCAGTTTCCAATCTATCCATTCGTTGCAAAATGGCGGCTATTTCGCCATTTTGTTCATGCACAGTTTCAACAGGTTGCGATTGCCGTTCAGTAATGGCGGCCACTTCTACTGTACCCGAGCGTTCCAGGGCTTTATCTGCTACCTTGGCAAGGCGATCTAATTTCGCGTCATCAATCAATGATAAAAGTTTTTGTACTCTAGGTGGAAGTCTTTTAATCCATAGAGTTTTTAGGGCGTTCTCCCCCACATCACTACCAGAAGCACATTGTGCCATTTCCCTTAAAAGATCGGAAGGTCTCCTATTGCCAAGTTCCATTCCAGACAATAACTCGCATAATTTAACTTCACCTGATTTTTCCAGGCGTTCTATAAGTGTTTCTTTGATATCATTGTAGGTGCAAGTAGGTTTTTCAATGATGTCCAAGATCTTTTTTAAGGTCTCAGTATCGAGACTTCTGAGAACTGCTGCTACTTTCACGGCGTCAGAACGTACTGTATATGCAGCAAATTCTTTTTCTAGCATAAGGAACCATAATTTTGGTTCACTCTTCCAGAAAGTTGGAAGTTTTACAACCCTAAATTCATGGGCTTGTATTTCCTGCGGTGGCGTCACTTCATCAACGATTTGTTCTTTGGGATCGGCCATTTTTCCTTTTTTTTTTCTTGAGTCTTTTCCTTAGTTTTTTTAACAAAACAGGAACGGGATGTCCCGGGTTTCGGCACCAATTGTAGCGAACACTTCTGAATGAAATAATACTAAGGATGTTGGAAGGAAAATCGTTTACACTTGAAAGTCCTCTTAACTGGATATATTTCTGTACACTTTGTAAAACCACTTAGCTGCTTACACTTTAAGGATCCTCAACCGAATAGTACGCGTCTACGTGAGGCCCTTTTCAGAAAGGGAAAATAGGAATAAAAATATGTACAACTATGAATCTAGTAACTAACCAATGTCCCTATAACTAACATGATACTACTCGCCACAGACTGGAAGCTCGTGTCGCCCTCTGGCGGGTGGCGCATCACACCGCGTCAAAACTCCCTAGCCTGAACTCATGACGACACTGACGCCACAAATGTTTGTAGTTACTATCTAGGGAGTTAATGGAGCGTGCAGCTAAGGTGCTACAATCCATTAGCAATTCGTAGGAGTTTGTTGTCGAAAGGCCAATGGTTGGTTTATCTGCCGGCTGAGGGCTATTATTCCTAGATATTTTTTTAGGGAATTTCCATTCGCTATCTTCATTGGGTTGAGCGGCATTTTGGCCATCTTGGATGTTTGGCAGGCTATATCGTTTACCGCCGCCATTATTAATTTCCGAAGCCAACCTTTTTCTGCATGCTTGTAGGTTCGGAGTTGCTTGATGCTTACTTGATTTTATGTGGCCTCCTAGATTTTTGATTTGTTTTATGAGGTCCTTTTCGATTAGGAGCGGATTCAAACCGCGAATGTCGCTGGTTTTCGAGGATTTAGCCCCATTTTGTCCTTTAGGTCTCACTGCACTTTTTGTACCACTATAACTAGCCATACTGCTGTTAATTAGTCTTTTATCCGTTATATTGTCCTTACTCATTATTTTTAGTTATATAAATGAATAGTTTATTAAGTCTTTTTTACCATTTGACACAAAAAGAAGAGGAAAGATTTTGGAAGGATAGCTGGACTGTAGCCGCCACGATGTGCACTCTACGGCGGTCATAGTGCTAATCAGTGCTAATGCGTACTGCGTTTTCCTGCTGCGCTAAAGGGACCTATTGTTAAAGGGCTCACCTTTAAACCTTAATTATAACTGGGCAGATAATTACGACCACAATCCGAACAGCTGGTAGATTAAAGTAAGTGAATCATACGTTTAGAATTCTATGAAGACAGTATTAGTAGATAAAATGTTGACGTTGTAAAAAAGAAAGCCTTTAATAGATTCAGTATTGCCTCTTTCTCGTACGTTCCTGGACTTTCACACGATATCCGGTGACTCCTCACCAAATATAACATTTATGTTATACAAAAAATGTATAGGGTATAGAAAGACATGCAATATATTTTTTGAATTAAGAAGAACAATTCAATGTTATATTTTCTCACAAATTTTATTTTATACATTTTTTATTCTTGATTTAGCTGTCGCTAAAAATAAAGATATTATCTGTTTTACTTCTACGTCCGTGATGCTCGCTTGCCTCTTTCTTGATGCTACTGTAAAATAAAAAATAGAATGAGTTGGATATTTTAGATATCTTGTCAAGCAGTAAATATGATGAGTATATATTAAATCTACTTACCACTTACAGCATCGTACAATTTCAAATTCATAAATGATAATTTTTGTTTTCTTCCCTGGCCCGAAAAAGAAATTGCTGCTTCATTTTTCAACAATTTCTTCATCATATTATAAATTATTTTTTTGTTGGTTTCTCCGCCAACTAAATAAAGTAATTGTATCTGAAAGAAGATGTATTCCATTATTGTTTTCATGATAGTTAGGCAACCGTATTGCCTTAATTTCTCGTAAAAATAAAGAAGTATGGACTTTATTGTTCTATATTAATACAAACCAATAAATTAAAATTTCCAGAATTTTCTGAAATTTTGGCATTAAATTCTTCAACTTCTTCAACTGATGGCAAAGGTAATTTATTTAAAAAATCTGTCTCGTCCTCGCCTGACATAAATGCCGAATTATAGTCCGAAACAACTGTTTTGCTGGTGACTAACCTCTCTATTGACTCCAGTTTTTCATAAATTCGTTTTAACTCAAATTTTAGTTCACTGTATTGCCGATGCAATACAGTAAATTCTTTTTGCGTTATTGGCGTATTGCCATAATTTGATGTCGTCTCTGAAAGATGATATAAAATATATATTATTCGTATTGTTACGTTTACAATGTTATATATAATGTAAGCGTCGTAATATTTATTGCTTCTGCTTACGCGTTACTGTAGGTTTCATTTGTCCAACTTCGTCGGACCCAGAATCAAAATCGGATGCAATTTGTACAAATCGCCTTTTCCAAGCTTTGGATACTTTTTTCGCAGACATTATGATCTATTCTTCATATAGGAAATATTAATATTAATATGTGATAAAACAACGTACAACTTTACACAAGTATTTGCACAGATAGAGAAAATGGGGAAAAACAAAATAAATTATGTGTGTAATATAGAATGAAGTAAACGATTAATTAATTATATAAATGAAGCAAAGTACATGCTATAAAAGACGAGTGACATTTATGTACAAAGGCTTTACCAGCAACTTCATCCGGATCATATGACACGGTTTCATTTGTAAAATCATTAAATTTAAAAATTCCGATCGATTTAGAATCGATGGGGTATTTATAAAAGTTTTTCAATTTTGTTGGTAATCTACCAATTAATTTATTTTCTAATACATCGACAATCTGTAGAACATAATCATTTCGTATAAATACGTAACAGTCTCGCATTCTGATGAGGACTGTAGATCGTGTGATAGGAAATGTTCCCGTGAATAAGACCAAAATACTTTATTAACCGTTGAATAGTACACTGTCGCGTGATTAACACTAAGCGGCGCCTTCTTAAAACAGTAAGAAGGCCCCGAGATAAAAGGCTCGTGTCGCGTCGTGGCGGTGCCCCGCTCTAACACTTCCCCTCGGCGCGAGACTGACATCCCGACCTATGACAATGTCATCGACCTTAATCCTAACGCGTCCGCGGCTTTTCTATGCGCTGGACCGGATAGGCCCTTCGTTAATACGTCGCGACGCGTCGGCAGTCATTTCGGCGGTACACACATAGTCGATTTTAAACGCTCCTTCGTCCATCGCATTACGAACGAAGTGATGCCGAATGTCTATATGCTTCGTGCGACCATGAAATACAGGATTTTCGGCGAGTTTTAAGGCACTTCGGTTATCGCAATACAAAGTAACACTTGCCAACGAACCAAATCCTAATTCAGTCAAAAACGTCGTCAAATAGATCGCTTCTTTCGCTGCTTCGCTGAGGCTCATGTATTCCGCCTCCGTGGGCGACAAGGCTACTGTAAGAGTATAGATTTATTATAGAAAGGTTTAAAGTATAAGATATATTTTAATTGCGCAACGCTCTGAACTCTTCGATGGTTTCTTCTAGAATGCCGCTTTCGGTACGCCGAACCGTTTTTCAGCATCACGACCCATCGCCTTCCTCGACCCTTTGTATATATTATACTTCCAGTGCTTCAGACAGCAGGTGGAGTGATCAATTCCACCCCTATGACTTCAGCCCCTCTCGATACAAATACCGGCGACTACAACCATGCAACTAAGAATAAAGTGGACGTCCGTAAGGCCATTGTAATAAAAAAGAAAATACGGTCACTAGCCTTGCCAGTGACTTGGACAATTAAGCCGGTGACCAGCTAACTTAATCCCTCAACGTCACTGACTCCGACTACTTCTGGTCCCGGCCTCCGCTCAGACCCTCCATCTAATACAGAGTTGACCATGCTCCATATCTGAAAGATCTGAACTCGACCTGGGTCCCGCCCTTGCCCGTGCCCGTCAACGAACACAATTTTGACCCAAAATTGGTCCTCAAGGCCACGGACTCCGACCAAATAACAGGTATCCCGACAGCAACTGCAACCATGTCCCGGTGCAAAATCACCTTGTCTACTGCGTGGCATCGAAGGTGACCCATCGTTTTATGCTGTCGACCGCTACCACACTGCGGCTGTTGGGCGACTTTTTCATATCCCGAAGATCCAGAACCTCGTACCGATCGTTTGGCAAGACGGCCGTTACCTTAAACGGTCCCTTCGCCACAGTCAGCAGCTTCCGACTCCCTCCAGTTGCCCCTGGGTGAGCCGCAACCATGACAACATCTCCTATACTGTACTTAGGAGGCTCGCGCCGCTTCGCATCAAATCGTCGCTTCTGCTGCGCCTGGTCAGCATCTGTGGCAGCTTTCGCTGCATTTCGCACCTCTTGCAAATCCACTTCGTCCAACGTACTCTGAATTTGAGCCAAGAGTTTCGGGTCCGCCGAGCTACGCGGTTTGTAGCCGAACAATGGTTGCGTAGGCGACTTCCGGGTAGTTCGATTAATCGTGCAATTAATCGCACTTTGGACCCGCTTCACCTTCTCGTCCCACTGCTCCTCAGGCTCACCAGCACAAGTAGCTGCCAAAGAGCTCAAAACAGTTCGGTTTAATCTCTCACATTGGCCATTTGCTCGAGGGGTGGCAACCGCATTGAGTATATGCTTTATGCCATGCTCCTCACAAAAAGCCGCGAAGGAACGGGAAGTGAAAGCCGTTCCCCAATCACTTATGATGCGAGATGGTACCCCGAAAATCGCAATTAGTTGACTCAGCGCATGCAGAACGCCTCTTTTTGAGGTGTCTCGAACAGGCTCAAGCATACAAAATTTTGTGAATCCATCAATAATCACGAGAATTTGCGTATTTCCCCTGCGACTGCGAATAAATGGGCAACATGATCCAGGTGTATGGTATGAAATGGCACTGCAACCTTTTGAATTGGATGCAACAAACCTGGTTTTCGTCCACCCGATGTTTTATAATACAAACAATTAAGACATGATTGAACATATTTCGCGACGAACCTTCTCATCCCTTTGAACCAGTAATTTTCTCGCACCTTTTCTAAGGTTTTTTCCAAAGCAAAGTGCCCTTGATCATCATGACAATATCGCACTACATTAAAACGCGACATTTTAGGAACCACCCATTTATTTCCCAGGTCCGTTTTACGAAATATGACACCAGACTTAAGAATATATTTATCAAAGTATTGTTTTGTTTCTGATCGTATGTCACCTGATTCTAATATTTTACGGATAATTTCAAGATTGGGGTCTTGAATTTGCGCAACTTTAATCCATTCGGCCTCGGTAAGGTCAATGGTACAACACTCCACTGGATTTCTACTTAAATAGTCGACATGAGCAAGCTTTGCGCCCGGCCGATAAACAATGTCAAAATTAAAGTCTTGCAAATACATGTTCACGACGATGGTTTTGTCGCGAAAGGCACACGGCTATCCACTGGGACGCGGTATAAAGAAACCGAATCCACGCGGGTCGTAAATCCGCGACACTTTATTCGTCAGCGAGACGGCCGAGCGCGAGTTTAGTTACGATTTCTCGTACCTAAACTGTTATCGTTCGTTCTTTCGGTGAAGGAGTTGAAGTTACGTGCAATTTATATATGTACAAATAACTGAATCTATTTACAAATATACACTGATGTACAAGAGAAAATGTTGACTCGTTGTGTTGAACTTAGTAACTGTACTGTTGTTAGTGTGTGTTTTGACGGTTCGATATGAAGTGAGTTCCCGGGTAAGAGATCGGCCGGACAACGAGTCGGAAGATCGGCAAGGGTAGGGAGTTAATGAATCGGAGAATTTTGCGATAAACTTGAATTCTAATAGGTCGAAAATTCAACCTATTAGGTGCAAGAAGTTGGGAGGAGAAAATTCAGAAATCAAGGAAGAGAGGGAAATGGTCAAGAAGGGCCCGTCTTCGGTCGGGTGTCCGAAGAACGGTTGGAAAGGAAAGTTTTATGATAGGAACGTCAAGGAAGGTATTGAGGAGTTGAGGTACGTGACTAAAAAATGGAAAGAAGGATTAGGCAGAGGTAGTGACATTTTGGGAAGGCCAAGTGACGAATTTGGAGAGGTAATTTATAAAGCGAAAGTGTGCAGAAGGGAAGTCTGGAAACGATTTAAAAGAAATATAACAGGAGAAAGACTGTGAGCAGAATGTAGGAATTGTGGCTCGTAACATACACCCACCAACGAGCTACTCTAGGTTGAATGTCCTTTTTAACGGCCGTAGCCCGAACCGCACTGCAATCGGTAACAACTGTAAATTTAATCGCTAGTAAGTAAACTCTAAAGAATTTTAAAGCGGTAACGACTGCTAAGGTTTCTAAATCATAAGAATGGTATTTCTGTTCCTCGGGTGTTGTTTTCCTACTATAATATGCTACTACTCGATTTCCATTATAATGTTTTTAAAATAAAATTGCTCCTAGTCCAATCGCACTCGCATCTGTATGCAATTCCGTTTCCAAAGCCGGGTCATAGATCGCTAAAACAGGCCTATTTACCAAAATACGTTTTATTTCCTCAACTGCCTCGGTTTCTCTAGGGCCCCACTTCCAGGGTGCATTTTTGCGCAGAAGGTCCGTCAGAGGAGCCACCTTACGAGCAAAGTCTTTTTTTTTTTTTTTTTTTTACGTGAGGGAATCTTCCAAAGACACCCCCTGCCCCGAGGGAGGGCAGTGGGTAGTGCCGGATTGGCAGCGGAAGGCTGCCCCTACCGGCTAAACCACTCACGGTGACCTCTCGTTAAAGCTTTACAGGTGGGACCCGGTGACTAGACTGAGCATAATGCCGGACCCCACCCTAGCCTGTTGCTCCCGGTGTAGGTGGTTTCCGACCCGAGGGTCTTCCCCCAGCCTACCCCGGGGCTTTCCCCAAAAGACTTGAAACCGCCATGCAGTCACTACATGGCGTTTTCCCCACCCGCCATGGTTGCCGAGGCGTACCGAGTAGGGCCCTCACCTCTACCCGGTCCACGGTTTTCAGCCGAGGCATAGCCTCGCGAGGGAGCATGCACAGCGCGGCGCTATGCCTCAGCTGACCCGTCCATAAATAGATTAAATATAAGAATAATCTACTTACCTTACCGTAGAAACACGAGCACGCACAATAAATACATTCACACCCTCAATCATACATTAATACATTCATACCATAAATAAAATGTACATTTTATGTACATTGGCCGAGGGAGAACGGCACTGGCGACCCGAGGGGGGTACAGAGGGACCTTGTCATGTCACAAGATCCCTCCCCCCAGGTTACCTTCGCCTCACGCGGCCTCGCCGTCGTGAGGTGTTCTCCCTCAGACCCTCCCGATCTCTCTCCGCTGCCTCCTTCTGGAGGAGTACGTCCTCGCAGAAGGAGGCAACCGCTCGCCAGTTCACGTCACTGACGAGCATTTCCCTCACCACATTTTGTGGTGAGAGATCCGCTCCTATGCACGCGATGAGGACACTGCGCTCAGTTCGCCACGCTGGGCAAACCTCCAGCGTATGCTGGGCAGTGTCCTCCTCCCCCCTGTCACAATGGTGACATTGAGGAGTTAACCTCCTTGCCAATCTTACACAGAAACTCACCGAAGCATCCATGCCCGGTGAGCATCTGTGTTAGGCGGTAGGAGAGCTGGCCGTGCTTTCTCGTCACCCATTCCCTGAGGGAAGGGGTAACAGCATTCACAGCGCGTGATGCCTGGTTCTCGGGCTCTTCGAGCCACGAGGACCATTTGGCAATCATGCGCTGTTCGGCCTGACGCCTCACGCCCACATCCTCTGCACCGGACGACTCTCCCTGGTCCGTTTGCTGCGGTGGCGCGCGGAGGTTCGTATAAACCTCCGCAGCCATTTCCGCATGAAATACAAACGGAGGGGAGGCCGCCAGTACTGAGGCGGCTGCATATGAGATCGTGCGGTACCCCCGCACGACCCGGATGGCCATCAGGCGGTGAACTTTGCGCATAGCGCGGCTCGCCCGCCCGTTGACATCCAGGCCGCCGGCCCATACTGGCGCTCCGTAGAGCGCCATGGACCGGACGACACCCATATACAGCCGTCTCGCCTTCTCGTTTGGACCACCCAAGTTGGGAGCCAGACGGCTTAGAGCAGCCGCCGCTCTCTCCAACTTGGGGGCCAAATTCTCGAAGTGGTGCGAGAAGCGCCAGTAACTGTCAACCGTGAGGCCCAAGTATTTAAACTTGCGCCTCACAGCGACAGTTGTCTCTCCCACCGTGATTGAGGCATTGGGTGGCAGCCCACGCCCTGTGGCCCCGCAAAGCCAAATGGCTTGCGTTTTCTCCGCTGCCACCCTCAACCCCAGTCCCTCGATTGCCAAGGAGACCCTCCTAACCGCGTCTTACGCGATCGCGAGGATACTCCTCCAGTCATTCCCGACGGCGACGATCATCGTATCGTCTGCGTACGCCACAGGCGACGCGCCGTCGGGGAGGGGAGTCCGCAAAACTTTGTCGAACGCGAGATTCCACAGGAGTGGTCCGAGGACCGATCCCTGTGGAACCCCCCGCTCAACAGAGCTGGTCTCTGGGCCGTCCACACCATGCCAACCCACGCACCTGTCCTTTAGATAGTCCAGGACAATCTTGCTGAGATAGAGAGGGACTCTATGGTACTCAAGAGCCCTCCCTATGGCAGACCAGGAGACAGTGTTAAAGGCATTAGAGATGTCTAACGACACCGCCAGCGCAACACTGCCCCTGCCTACCGCCCGCTTAGCGAGGTCGTTCACCCTGTTGATTGCATCAACAGTCGAACGACCCCGTCTGAAGCCATACTGGGCCTCAGAGACGTCCGGACCAACCAAGGACAAATGCCTGACTATACGGCCGGCAATCACTCTTTCGAGTAGTTTGCCGGCCTTATCAAGTAGGCAGATTGGCCGGTATGCAGCCGGTGAGTCCCCGGACTTTCCCTCTTTCTGGAGGAGCACCAATTTGGCGCGTTTCCAGCCTGAGGGGAACCGACCCGATCTTAGACAGGCGTTAAAGATACGCAAAAGATCGGGTCCAAGGAAACTCAACGAATGAACCAGTACCTTTCCGGGGATGCCATCAGGTCCTGGCGCCGTATTTCGGCTAGCCAGGCGCTTGACAACCCCGGTGAGCTCCTGGACGGTAATCCCCAGCTCGTCGGTCCAGTTCCCGCTGGATTCCGACATTTCTCCGGCAGGTTCGACCCTATCTTCTCTCGGGAAGAGGGTTGACACGACCTGCCGGACGAACTGGGGTTCTAGCCTTTCCGTCAACGGGGGCGCCCAGGGTCTTAGTTTACCTAAGACCATCTTATAGGGTCGCCCCCACGGATCGGCATTGAGTCCGTCCAGTAGCTCCTTCCAGGCCTGGTTCTTCGCGTCGTAGATTGCCAGGCGGAGAGTTCTGCGGGCTGCGGAAAAGATACGGCGCAGCCGCAACTCCTCCTCCTCCGTCGTACTCCTTCTCCGACGTGCTCTGGTGAACTGGCGTCTCGCCCGGACGCATTGAGTTCTCAACTCCGCGATCTCGGGCGACCACCAGTACACCGAGCCCTGCCGGCGCGGGCGACTCCGAGGCATTGTGGCATCGCAAATCGATGTCAATGCCTTTCGGAGCCACCGGGCGCCAGCCTCAGGATCGTCCACAATTTCGCCTGGCCTCTCTTGCCAGGCGAAGACGGAGGCTGCCAATTCTACGACATCCTTGCGTAGGCCTTTTATGGCCCACCGCGGTGACGGGTCTGGGCGGCGGGGACCTGGGGCTGGAGAGGCATTGAAATAAAAAGAAATATAGAGGTGGTCACTTAGGGTGGCCACCTCTTCCTCTACTCTCCAGCCGGTCACACGTCGCGCTATGCCAGGTGACGCAAAAGTGACGTCCACAATGGACTCACCTCTGGCATGCACGCACGTGCTCACGGTTCCCTCATTCAGGAGAATGAGGCCGTGACTAGCCGCCCACTCAACCAAGGCCGTACCCTTGGGAGTGGTCCCGGGACATCCCCACTCAATAGCGTGGGCATTGAAATCTCCCAGGACCAGCGTCTGACGAGGTTGGCATGCTAAAAGGCATCGGCCCACCTCGTCCAAATAACCCTCGAAGAGTTGAAGACTCTTCGAGGGCGACGCATAGCACCTGATCACCGCGTGTTCCCCCCAGGCTATGGCCACGAAGCCCCTGCCGCGAAAAAGTACGCGACAGGTCGGAGCTCCGTGGGCCATACTCCAGGTGATCGCCGCCGTACCGTCGAGGTCCCCTGCCCAGTTCGGGCAGTCAGGGATCCGGTACGGCTCGGCGATCACCGCCAGGCCGACATTCCACTGCCGGAGGGTTTGCAGCAGCAAATCATGCGCTCCCCGGCAGTGGTTAATGTTACCCTGGAGGAGGCGTGCAGACATTATCGGTCTGCTTACAGGCCTTCCTCCAGGGCAACCCCTACAGTGGCCTGGCCGCTGTTACCGGCAGGGAGTTCTAAACTCCCTGCCGTCGTCGGTGATGCTAGGGTGGGTGACGGGGGAGGAGAAGCCTCAGCCCGCACCGTGGGGGAGGAGGTCAGTGCCTCCTTTTCCCCCACCTTCTCCATTGAGGAGGACGGTAGAAGTTTGGGGGGACTCACCGCCACCGTGATCTCTTCCACCTCCATCGCCTCCTCGTTACTGGCCGCCGGCGCAGGTGTTCCCACGTTGGCAGTGGGACTGGCCAGTGGCTTTTTCCGGTCCTTGCTGGCTGGGGGAGGCCTGCTCCCCGTTTTGGTCGGGCCGGTCTTCTTCGCTGGCGGGTGGCAGGATGGACCTCCCATCCGGTGCCGGGCCAGCTTCCCGGTGCTGGTACAGACAGCACATATGGGATCGGCCCGGCACGTTGATGCCTTATGGCCAGTCCCACTGCATTTGTAGCAGAGGTCGGACCTGTCCACCGAACTCTTACAGTTCTGGCGGACATGTCCGACCTCCAAGCACCTGAAACACTGTAGCGGCCGTTGCTCTATGGGGCGCGCAGTGCCCTTGTTCGGCGATGGCCTGTCTGACCGCCTCCGGAGTGGCCATCTCCGTTAAGTTGGAGATGACCAGCTCCGCGGTCTTCTGCGGGCACGCCACCTTGATCCCTGTTCCTTCCAGGGCCTTGCTAAGGGCGGCGACGAGCCCGCCAGCCTTTAAAAGGCTGTCGGGCCCAGGGACCTCGAAGACGAGAGCCCCAGTCACCGCCCTTCTGGTAATAAAATCATTAATGTCCAGGGCCTTCAGGTCGACCCTGGACATGGCCTGGGCCAACTTTTGACCCAGGTCTTTCTCCTGACCAGCGGGGGCAGTGACCGTAACCGCCGATGTCCCGGGAGGACGCGGCAGCCTCGCCCCCCCCCCCCCGCTGGTTCTTACCAGGCTGCCCTTTGGGCGACTGCTGCGCCGTTCGGGGGCCTCCGGTTGGTGGCCTGGCCGGCGCCGTCCTCGACGCCGGCTTGGGTGCAGGTGTGGCAGGGGTGGTAGGGGCCTTCTTGCCCCTCTTCACCACCTGCACCCAGGTCTCCTCCTGCCTTGCTGCCGACACGGTGGGGACAACGACGGGAGCTGGAGGCCCTGCGGGGCCGCCGTTGGTCGTCGCCTGTGTCGGCTTTCCCTTCTTCTTCTTCTTCTTCTTTTTCTTTCCTCCCTTGGTTCCCTCAGCGGGGGCTGTGGGAGGGGGGGAAGAAAGGTGGGAAAAAGGAGCGGACGGGGGAGGGGGATTTTTACCTCCACAGAAGGTGGAGGCAGTCGCCGGCTTCCCTTCGGATGCCAGCTTCTTTTCCATGCCCGAGAGGACCCGTCCAAAAGCAAGCTTTTGTTCGGCGGCCTCTCGGGCGTGTGCCTTCGCCATTTCGCTGGCCAATTCCTTGGCCAGCTCGATGGCTCTCTCCCGCGTCCACTCCTCCTTGTCTTCCCCAGGCCCCACCGCGGTCACCTGTTGACTGACGGCGGGGTCCAGGGAAGCGACCTCCACCTCCATGCCGTCGCTGCCGTTTGTGGCAACGGCGGCCTGGGGGCGGGCGTCTCTCTCTTTAAGGAGGTCCCTAGCCTCCTTAAGTTCCTGACGAGCGTGAGCCAGCTCCTTTTCCAGCTTCCTGGCCTTCTCGTTGGCTCTGCGCTCCCGGTCACTCCTCCCAGCTAGAATTTTCCTGGCAGAGCTGTCAGGGGCGTCGCTACTCTTAGCCCGCCTGGTTACCTCCTCTTGGACCACCGATGCGATCCTGACGGCCATCCGGATATGGCGGGTATCGGTGGTCTTAAGGTTGGAGGCGGCTCCAACCGTCTTTACTATTTCCTCCATACAGGCGCGCATCCAGCCCCGGCACTCTGGGAGCGCTAGGGCCGGCATCGCTTCCTGTATGAAGGCTTCTTTTGGGAGGGGCTTCATCCCCGGGCCGATCTTACTCATCTCCCAGAAGACTCCTCCCAATTTGTCATTCCTTTTCCACTCTTTCTCGTCAATACCGGCAACAGTATTGGCGAGAAAGGCCTTGATCTCCCGATCCCACTCTTCTCTCCGCTCGATCTCGGAGATCCTAATTTTTCGGGGCTTCTCGACAATCTCATTGCCGAGCTTGCCCCTGTTAACCTTCTCTTTGTCCTTTTTGGGCGAAAGGCGAGGTATCTTCGTCTTGCTCGTTGCCGAAGCAACCGAGCAAGATGGTCCTACCTTGACCTTCGCCCTAGCGTCTTTGCCGGTCTTTTGGTCGCAGCTGGTGAGCACTACAACCGGGGCTCTGTGCCCAACCCCGGAGGAGCCGCGGTCGCTGGATGACGACGCAGTGGGGCCCGCTTTACAACCACCATCTGCGCCGGTACTGGGGTATCCCTCCCCTGCACCGTAAACTAAAGTCCTTTTCGTTTGTCCGTCCATAATTGATTTTAAAAAATTTGCCATGTCGTCAAGGAATAGTCCGTCCAACGACCCACTCGCTCCGTTCGCGCTGACACCCCCGCAAGCAAGAGTGTCAGCCCCAGAGGACACCACGTGGAGGTGGAGCGATGGGAACCTTTTTCGCTAGCAAGGGCCCCCAACTTCACCGAAATCTCCTCCATCGAGTTTTGAGAGACGAAACTGCTGGCTGCACGTTAAACCTTCCTTTGCTCTATTCAAATCTTTACCGGTTGCCGCACGACACCTCACCCGAAGGGTGGAAAATTAATTAGATGTTAAAAAGTCCCACCCGTCCCGAGTGCCCCTTCGGGCTACTAACCCTAGGATTAGCCGCTCAGGACGGGGTCCCTCCCGCACCCCCCCCGGACTCCGCGCCCTGGCTCCTATTGCTAGGGCTCAGCGCGCAGAGCATACGGGGTACGGTCGAGTCCGGCTTATTACTCCGGGGACGTGGCGCCCCACTCAGCCGCGGTGGTGAGCGAAAAACGGCAGAGCCGTATCTACAGGTGTAGGGCCACCCGGATGTTCTTGTACCACCTACGGACTTACGAGAGGGGCTCCGGCACCCTCCCACATATCCCTGACCGGGTGTGTGGGCGCCGGACCAGGCCTTAATTTTACCCTTCCCTGTGTCGGCGGCCCATCCATTTCTGCACAACGTGCGAATACAAAACCACGCGGCCTTGCCGCTCCTTCCAATGGCAACACCAGCAGCCGCTCTCTCGACTCTACAAGAGACGGACATCAGTTCCATCAGAGTTTTTTGGAAGTTAGCCCTCCCTCGGTCAAAGCCCGAGTTTGGCTCCCAAAAACCCTTCTAGCCGCCGTCCTCCACGAGCAAAGTCTTTTTTTTTTTTTTTTTTTTTTTTTTTTTTTTACGTGAGGGAATCTTCCAAAGACACCTCTGCCCCGAGGGAGGGCAGAGGTAGTTCCGGATTGACAGCGGAAGGCTGCCCCTACCGGCTAAACCACTCACGGTGACCTCGCGTTAAAGCTTTAAAGGTGGAAACCAGGGGCTAAGCTGAGCATACACATCTGGTCCCCACCCTAGCCTGTTGCTCCCGGTGTAGGTGGTTTCCGACCCGAGGGTCTTCCCCCACCTACCCCGGGGCTTTCCCCAAAAGACTTGAAACCGCCATGCAGTCACTACATGGCGTTTTCCCCACCCGCCATGGTTGCCGAGGCGTACCGGGTAGGGCCCTCACCTCTACCCGGTCCACGGTTTTCAGCCGAGGCATAACCTCGTGAGGGAGCATGCCCAGCGCGGCGCTATGCCTCAGCTGACCCGTCCATAAATAGGATAGATAATAAATAAGTACCCTACTTACCTTAACTATACAACACACGCACACATAAATACAGTCACAACCAATAAATACAGCCACACAATAAATAAATGCACATTATATGTACATTGTCCAAGGGAGAACAGCCCTGGCGACCCGAGGGGGTGCAGAGGGACCTCGACGAGCAAAGTCTTGGACAAACCTACGGAAATACCCGGCTAGTCCCAAAAATTGCCGTATTTCTTTGACATTCCGCGGGTCAGCGACTTTTGAAACGGCCTCCACTTTCAGCAGCCCAGGGCGCACCCCATCTCCGGAAATTTCTCGACCGAGATAATCGATTTTATTTTGAAAAAATCTACACTTAGTCAAATTCAACGTTAAGCTGTTCGCGCGTAACGCTTTCAAGACCGCTTCCAGCTGCATGAATGCACCTTCCGAAGTTTCAGATGGAATTAATATATCATCGATGTATACCAAAGCCAAATCTTTGACTATTCTTTTTATCATCGACTGAAACACCGGAGGAGCATTCACTAACCCAAATGGCATTCGTAAGAACTCCCATTGACCGTCCGGTGTAACAAACGCCGTCTTCTCTATCGAGTCCGGATGCATCGGAAGTTGATAAAATCCCGACTTTAAATCGAGTGACGTAAAAATCTTTTTCCCAGCTAGTTGATCAATTTGATCTTCAATAACCGGCAATGGAAATTTTATAATTTTGGTCTTGCGATTTAAAGCTCGATAATCTATTGCCATCCTTGTTTCCCCGTTTTTCTTTCTAACTAGTACCACCGGACTTCCATAGGGCGACGTGCTCTCCCGAATAATGCCATTTTTTTCTAACTCGGCTACCATGCCACAAACTTTATCTCGGTCAGCCTTCGACAGGCGATACGGTTTGTGATATACCGGCTGATCATCTATCAATTCAATTTTCATTTCTGCCGCCGTCGTTCGACCCAGCTCGTCATAACCAAACGATATGCAATCCCGATATTTATTTAATAGTTGCAATAATTGCGTTTTTTCTTCAATCATAAGATCGCTGGCAACAATATCGTTTTCAGCTATACATTTTCTTTTGCCAAGGTCTATCATATTTACTTCTAAATTACTATCTTTCCCTTTTTTATATGTAAAAGTTATACCGGAAGAATCCGCTATTGCCTGTATCCCGGCTTTCGCAAAAATATCTCTACCAATAATTACTTCCTTCGACAACTGATCATCCGGTACAACCATTACTTTTACTTTAAATGGAATATTGTCAATATGTATATTAATTTTTGAAGCAGCTACTGGTATAACTAAGGAATTATTAAAACCTGATAATGTTTTTTTAGTTTTCTTAAAAGGTAGGTTTAGCTGCCGGGCTACACTTTCACGGATTATCGAGCAATCACTACCTAAGTCAATGGTACAAGTTTTTTTCTTCGTCTCTAATAGACACTCCTTTTGTGGCTTATTTATTAGGTTCGTTTCTACCTCCAACACTTGAACCGAAAAATTCTCATCGGCACCGTACGCCGCTTCCGCCCCTCCTACCGTTAGTCAAGAACTCTTACTACTCTTTCCCTCTCTCTCCCTACGCTGCTTTTTATAACACTGTGTGTCTGTATGGCCCACAATATTACAATACCCACACCTTGTAGTTTTTGCTTTATTGTTGTTTAACACGGCGTTATCTTCTGCTCTTATCGAATCCTGGCTGGTAGCTACCTTACTATTATCCTTCGAAAAGGATTTTATGTTGGAATTATGGCAGTTATGCTTTCTATGTCCCTTTTTCCCACAGCGAAAACATAGATCGAGTTCAATACGCCTAAGCCTATCTTTACCCCCCTCCTGATCTACCGAACGCTTCTTATCTTTTATCCACTTGGAAGAATTTTCTAATTCCGTCGTAAGGGACTTTAAACATCTAGTCAGCTCAGGTATAGTTTTCTTTTTAGCCGCAGTCAAACTCATCCTTATTTGATTATCATGAATCCCATGCACAACAAATTCAACCATCTTTTCCTCAGGCACGTTTAAATTTAATTTATTCAACCTTTTGATTTTTTCGAAACAATACACCTGCAGACTCTGACCGGGAACGCTCTTATATTCGACGGCGACCTCTAACAATTTCCCAAAATTTTCCTCCCCGGAAAATTGTCTAGTAATCATTTCGGAAAATTCAGCCCATATCACTGGAGGATTTACTAGTCCGTCGTACCATTTCCTAGCTATTCCCTGTAATTTACCCGCCGCAGAAAATACTTTATCAGTTTCATCCCAACTACACACCTTCGCAAACTCGTCAATTTTTCGTAACCATTCTGACACAGTCACATCCCTAACTTCTGGGTCAAATGCAGGTATAATCTTATCGCTCGGATAGCGTCTCGAATGTCTTGAGCCTGCCCTAATAGCCTCCGCCAACGCTAATGTCAACCTTGCGAAATCGGACTCACCCGATGCTGAGGTACCATTATCCCAACTCGTACTCGTTCTATCCTCCTGCAAACGCCCCCTCGAACGGCTCCTGCTGGGTGCTATGGACTGCTTTGGATTCGCATCCCGCCTTTCACGCCGGTGTGGACTTCGAGATCGGTGTCGACTACAGCAACTTCTTTCTCTCGACCGCTCCCGTTCATAGTCCTCCGGTGTTGTTGTACGGCTCCTCCGCCGAGAAGATTCCCTCCTTTTGGCCTTCCGGTCTGTCTTCCTGGACCGCTTATGACCGTGCCTATTGGTCTCATGCGACATCTTGCCAATGGTCGCAAAAATTCACTTTTCACTTCTCCACAGACTCGCACAAAATTTCCGAATCTTCTTTAATAAAATTAAACTCAGTTTAACACGCGAGTATATCCCACTTCTGAACTGTAAGAGTATAGATTTATTATAGAAAGTTTTAAAGTATAAGATATACTTTAATTGCGCAACGCTCTGAACTCTTCGATGGTTTCTTCTAGAATGCCGCTTTCGGTACGCCGAACCGTTTTTCAGCGTCACGACCCATCGCCTTCCTCGACCCTTTGTATATATTATACTTCCAGTGCTTTAAACAAATCCTCAAGTGGCATCGACTCCGGCGACGCAACGGCATCACAAAAATTCCTTTACACTACGGTTTTCTGTTTCTTCGAGGTCCACGAAATAACCGCGTTTCCCAAAGTGAAAGAGTAGCCCGTAAAAGAACGCCTGTCCTCGATGCAGCCGCCCCAATCGGCGTCGGTGAAGCCTTGAAGTGGTTTCGAGCTCCTCTTATATACTAATTCGAGCTCTGTGGTTCCTCTTAGGTACCGTAAAACGCGTTTCGCTGCCTTCCAATGTGCTTGCTCGAAACAATTGTTAAATTGCCCCAACGCGCTGACTGCCTGAGCTATGTCGGGACGCGTACCTATCGCCAGGTACATTAGCGAGCCTACCAACCCTCTGTAAGGGAGCTTCCTATCTTCCTCGGTCGGATTTTCTTCTCTCCTTAGTTTCGAGTTTACTTCCGCAGGAGTACCGGCGGGCTTACAATTCGTCATCCCGAACCGTTCTAGCACGTCTTTGACATACCCGCGTTGGCTTAGCCGCACCTCGCCGTTCGTTCGACGAAATTCGATGCCGAGGCAGTATTTTACGTCACCGATGTCTCTCATTTCAAACAAACGCATCATATGCTTCTTAAAATCTTTGATTTTACTCGGGTTTCGCGAGGACACTAATATGTCATCGACATAAATTAAAACTAAAAACGCATCTTCCCCTCGCCCCGCATAATACAAGGACGGATCGGCGTTGGAAGACTTTAGCCTGTATTTTTTAATTTCGCTGTCTAATTTTTCGTACCAACAGCGCCCCGCTTGTTTCAAACCATACAGCGCCTTTTTCATCCGACAAACGCCGTTACCGCGCGAAATTTCGTTTCGCTTTTCCGACGCTTTTCTTTTTATATCGGCGTTTTCCTTTTTGGAAGTCGCTATTATTTCGAGCGCGCGATTTACATGGTTCGGAATTTCCATGTAAACTTCCTCTTTGAGTTCTCCGTTCAAATACGCCGCCGTGACATCCAACTGATGCATTTTCATATTGTATTCCGCGGCAAGAGCACTCATTAATCGCATCGATCCCAACCTAGCAACGGGCGCGAACGTGTCTTCGCAATCTATACCCGGCCGTTGCGCGAACCCCCGCGCAACTATGCGTGCTTTTCGTCGTTCGAGACCCCCATCCGGTTTATATTTGTTTCTGAGAACTACTCGGCTGCCGATTACCTTCGCCTTCTTCGGACGCTTAACAATCTGTCACGTGTCCCTTTTAAGAATCGACCGAAGTTCGCTTGCAATGGCTTCATGCCATTCCTCGGCCTCTGGACTCGCAATGGCCAATTCGACAGGAATTTCTGCCACGGCCGCCTGTTCAATTCGCGTCTCCACGACTTTGTATTCTTTCCTAGGCCTTCCCCTGAAACCTGTACGAACAATTTTCGGTCTACCGGGTGCTCTTCGAATTTCCGTATCGGACTGTTCAGTTCGTCGCTCTACGCTCGATTCACTCGCACGATCGCAATCCAAATCGCTCTGCCGTGGAACACTCTCGTCTAACGCGAACGGAATCTCGACTTCGCGGAAACGTTCATCCGAAGTCTCGGTTCGTTCCGGGTCTCGTTCGCAAACGATTTCGGTAGAAGCTTCGCGATTCGTGGAAAACCCCTTACTCTCTAAGAATTTCACATCGCGTACAATTTCGACGTTTTTCGAGTCCGACGACCAAATTCTGTAGCCCTTGTTATTTTCCGAATAACCTACGAAAATTCCTCTTTTGGATCGAGAATCAAATTTTCCCTTGTTAGGCCTATTATTCATATAGAACACTTTGCAACCGAATTCCCTAAAATATCCGACGTTCGGCTTTTCGCGCATTAGTTTTTCGTATGAAGATGTTCCATCTAAACTCTTCGACGGGCAACGGTTACGGATGTGATTCGCGGTGTACACGGCTTCCGCCCAAAACGAGGGAGGTAAATCGGCCTGCAAGAGCAAACACCTCGCGGTTTCGAGCAACGTACGATTTTTTCGTTCCGCGACGCCGTTCTGTTCCGGATTATATGGTACCGTCAATCTACGTTTAATCCCCTGAGTTATAAGAAATCTATCGAACGCCGCATTTACGTATTCCCTTCCGTTATCGGACCCTTAAATTCTCGGAAGCAATCAAAGACCTCTTCTTTCGATCTTATAAACTGAACCTCGCACCACTTTGTTGCGTCATCGATAAACGTGACAAAGTATCGTGCACCGCCGTTCGAAGTCGTCCGCATAGGACCGCAAACATCCGAATGTATAATGTCTAATATATTCGTGTTTCTTTGCGATTTCGATGGAAATGGATTTCGCGTCATTTTTCCACGCATGCATGTTTCGCATTCTAAGTTACCATTAAAACTATTTATACGCTTATCCGGGATAATACCGCTACGCGACGCTAAAATTAAGTCCTTTAAATTTAAGTGTCGTAAACGTCTATGCCATAAATTAACGATATCGGCTTTTTGCTCGCTCTCGACGTTATTGCATTCGACCGTACTCTTACAATGATCATACTCGTCGCCCGAATACACGAAATACAAATTATCTTTTCGACACGCTGTCAAAGTTGCATTTCCGGCGCGATCACTTACGATGGCACGATCCTTCAGAAACAATACCTTGTAACCTCGATCGGTGATCTTGCTCACCGAGAGTAAGTTGGTGCGTAGACCTGGCACGTGCAGTGCGTCGTTCAATCTTACGCTCGTTTCCTTGCCTTCGTATCGTGCGTTCACACGCACCGTTCCACGCGCACGTATGTCCGTCGATGCGTTACTCGCGAGATTCAATTGTCCGCTGTGACTATTGTCCATGTCCACGAACAAATTTGTATCCTTGCACAAGTGCGATGTACAGCCACTATCAAGCACCCACCGATTTCGAATTTCTTCGTCGGCCCGAAAACCCGCGCTGTTTCGCGCGAAAGTGGTTGACGCGAAAAGGTTATTTTCGCCAGCACTTTTCGCTACGTACCGAGGTTTTCCGCGATTTCGATCTCATTCCGATGCTTTATGGCCCGCACGATGGCACCGATAGCATTTAATTTTCGACTTATCGAACTTTTCGTCACTTTTTACGCGGCACGGTTCATCGTTTGTTCATCGTCTCGCGACGATCATAGCGTCCGTTTTCCAATCTCGCGCTTCACTTTTCCGCGCGTCGCTTTCTTCCAAAATTTTCGTCCGTAACATTTCGAGACTTGGAAGTTCATCATGCGACTCAATCGCGCACCTGAAGTTCTCATACGCGGGTGGCAAACTATACAGCAGCGTTACTGCCAACATGTCCGGGTTGAGTTGAATTTCCATATCCGCCAATTTACCCACAGTATCATAAAACGTTCTAAGATACTCGCGAATATCGTCACCGTCCTGCATCCGATGAAGAGTCAATCTCTTTAGGAGGGTTGCTTTTCTCGCGGGACCGCTCGATTGATATATCTCTTCTAATTTCCGCCATACATCGTTTGAGGTCATGCACTCCTTTATTTGTTTTAATTCCGAGGGTTCCATATGCAAAATAATGTCCGCCCGCGCTTTTAGATCGTTTCGCGTCCATTCTTTTGCGGCACGCTCGGAAGCTGCGTTCCCTGCGATGATTTCCGGCTTCGGAATTTCGCCACAGACATATTCCCACGCGTCATGTTTTAATAACAGGGACTGCATCTGCATCTTCCACGTGTCATAGTCGTGTTGATGCAATGTCTGTATTTTTACGGCGTGAGACAGTTTTCGCGATTCTTTTTACGCTACGTTAAACGCAATCACTTTTTATCACGACAGATCTGTTTTTACACACTTGATCGATCACACAAAAAATCGTCCTGGGCCAATAACCTGATGAGGACTGTGGATCGTGTGATAGGAAATGTTCCCGTGAATAAGACCAAAATACTTTATTAACCGTTGAATAGTACACTGTCGCGTGATGCTCTGTAGCTGAATCGGCTTAACACTAAGCGGCGCCTTCTTAACCCTTTCAATACGGCGAAAAATCAGTCCGAGTGCGCCCCATTACCGGGATCAGTTATTTCTCCTCCAAGGGATTATTAGATAAAATAACTGTTGTGCCTAAAAGGTTGAAGGTCTTGGAGACGCATAAACGCCCCTATAACAGCGCACCATCAGCAACAATGATTTCACAAGCTTCATTGATGGGACAGCATATGTCCCGCCGTGAACCCAAAGCATCTGAACTCCGGGACAGGCCATGTCCCGGCCGGAATCCTAGAGTCAATAGCTCATTTTTTTGACATTTTACTTAACATTTTGATGATTATTTTAGGCAATGTTTGCTATTAACAATTTGATGTACATTTGCGTTAACATTTTTATTAACATATTTATTTATAAACCTTTTTCGGAATTAACAGTTATAAAATAAGAACGGTAAACAATTTTAAAAATTGAAAGTAGTGGAGGAGCAACAGTATCTAAAGTCTGGGTTTCTTGAGGGTGTGGTAGGGCTGGAAACAGTTCTTGCACAGTGCTACGTTGCAAGAGGTGCACACTATTTTTGAACGTGCCTCTTTCTTCATTTTTGCGCACCATGCACATCTTCTGCGCGTTTTTCCCTCAATTGGGAAATGGTTTCCAACATTGAAAAATCTCGCTGTTGATGGTGGCGATGACATAGTTTTGGAGGAAGAGTACCTTTGCTTATTGACTTCCTTGCTTGCATTTCCAAATGTCACGAGACTTTCAGCAACAGCAACGAGGAATGGTAGTAAGGGACGTCTTCGTTCAGTAACGTCTTGATGAATAACATGTGCATTAACAATCGAGGTCATCAGTAATCTGTAGAATACCTTTTTCCACCACTTGTTGGATTTATGATCCACTTCGTAGCATGTTCCCAGTTGGTCAGAGAGGTCAACTCCACCCATGAACTCGTTGTAAAACGTTACCATTGACGGGCAGGGGAACTCCTTCTTAGATCCATCTTTTAGAGTTCTAATCGCAGTAGTTAATTCATTGCTATGGCAATTCGACATGACAAAAACTTCCTTCGTGTCCATCCATTTGACAGCAATTATTCCCTCTCTTGTAGTTTTGAAAACCGAATCACCTCGCTGTACTTCTCGTCTTCTCGCAGTCGGAAATGTTGGTGTATTTTTTCGTCCTTTCATGTAGGTGCCGACACATCCATGGGGCAGGGTGTACTTCAGATTCACCGAAGTGAAGAATCGGTCGAAACAGAGAACGATTTGGGGAATCTTCACTGTAGAAATAAGCATTTTTACAACGCGTTCTCCTAGAGTTCCTTCAGTCACTGAAGATTCTTTCCCAGTGTAAATGTTGAAGTCGTATACGTATCCAGTCTTAGAATCGCAGCGCTCCCAAACTTTGACACCTCTCTTTACTGGTTTCATGGGTTGGTACTGTTTTAGGCTGCTCCTTCCCTTGAATTTGACCATTGACTCGTCTATTGACTGTCTTGTGCTGTCAGTGAAACCCTTCAAAAAAGTCCACTTCAAGCAGGAAACTACTTCTTCAATATAGTATAATTTCGAAGCATCTGCAGGTTTCTCCGGGGAATTGAAATATAATTTCGAAATCAAAAAAAGAAAGCGATCCCTACTCATCGCCTTTTGAATAGCTGCATTTCCCAGCGAAAAATTGAGTGACCAATAGTGAGCCATTTGAGGTACCCGGTTGTAGCTCATGATCAACAATACCTCAACTACTGTCATGATTTCGAATTTGTCGGTCATGTGATGCATTTTGTCTGTAGCGTTTCGACTGTCTGATGCTGAACTTGCTTCCTTTTCCTTCAATGCTTTATTCTCCATTTCTATTCTTTCGTTCGTACATTGGGCAATATAAATGAATAAACTTTTGGGAAACATCTTGAAGAAAAAATCCACTTCGGTGGCTTCGTTGCCAATAGAGAGATTTGTTTGACCCTTGATGTAAGTAACTAGTGGCATTCGTGGTGCAAAGTTAGTTGCATGGGACCATGAAAATGATGGTGGATTCTGGTTCTGGAGCTCTACTTCATCATCAAACAAATCATTGTGATTGAGTGGAACGACTTCATTGTCGGTCTCTTCTTTGCTGCTTTCCTCTAATGTGGACTCAGTGTTTTCAGTTTCAGAAGAGTCACTAATATAAGCGAGCTGTCTCACTTTGTTATCAGGGTAAATTCTCTTTCGACTCATTTCGACCCTTTTTAGGGGAGATTGAGGGAGTGAATAATTAATATTTATTCAAAGTCTATTTATTATAATGTTATGATCCGTATTCTTTCACGTCCGTCTTCTGCGACACTTTCTTTTTGACTACCATACAATGTATCTTCCGCTCAACTCCCAAGAACCACACCGATTCCTCACAAATTCTCAATCTCACACACATGCATACTTTATAATTTCTTACACCTTCATCAGAAGAAGGAAAGAAAATGGGAAAAATATCTGAAAAATTTCGTGCAAAAATGCAAGGGGCAAGCGTTAGAAAGAAATGAATAAATTGGCGTAAGAAATGAGAATCATCAACTGAGCAACCTTGACAGTTGTCGCTTGCTTGATTAGATCGGGAACGATTGAGATAAGAAATTTATGGACTCAGTACGATTGAGACGGCCTTAGAATCAGTTTGGAGGATCAACTTGGCGTTAGTTTCTGTCCTAGATGTTTTTCAGTAACTGGGACATATGTTGTCCCAACCGTAATATCAAAAATTTTCCACACTGGGACAGCACCTGTCCCGTCCGGTGTGAAAGGGTTAAAACAGAAGAAGCCCCGAGATAAAAGGCTCGTGTCGCGTCGTGGCGGTGCCCCGCTCTAACACATTCCATAAGCTTTTAAATTAAAATAAGGGAGTTGAATTTTTTTTAAATTATTTTGAACTTTAATAGTTAATTCAGTACTAAATTTTGCTTTGATTGTAGCTGTGCCTTTCTCGGATAATCTTTTTGTTACTTGTGCTAATGGCTTATTCCACCTGCGTAGCATATTTTTCAACTTTCCTAAGTCATTTTCAAAGGGAAAACAACTTAATTCTTCCAAAGAAATTTTCATATTTTCTACATCGTCTGTAATATGCATTAAGTTGTGAACATTATATATACAAAATTTTCTGCCATATAAAGTAGAAGAATGATGTACAAATATTGAAAGCATCTCTCGAGCTTTGTTTAGCCATTCAAGATTTAAATATAATTTTTTATGTAACAAAATTCTAATAGCTACATGGAATAATAAGAAATGCTCATAATACTTATTTGGAAGAATCTCTTTTAATACAATGGGTCCCAGATATAACAAAAATAAGCGGAATTCCGTAGCCTTATATCTAGGCAATTCTGCTATGGGTCGCGATTTGCGACTAAATTCTGCAGGTAAAGATTTTGCAGCAGAAGTCATTCTTTTTGACAATTTGGTTCTTTGTTGCAATTTGAACAGTTTTTTATTCCAGTAATGAAGTAGCTTCTTCATTACTCCTAAACAGCACAGATGCATATAATCAAGAGCAAAATGTTCTATTACGCTTA
The DNA here is from genome assembly GCA_963989415.1 of Cerceris ruficornis. NCBI lineage: Eukaryota > Metazoa > Arthropoda > Insecta > Hymenoptera > Crabronidae > Cerceris > Cerceris ruficornis. Next base: position 15,573,354 of record OZ022528.1, read on the forward strand.
ATTGGCTTATATTTAATAATGGAGTTCTATGATCATTTTGATGATGATTTATATCAATAAAATTCTCAAAATCACAATGTGTTCGTGCACCAGCATTATGATTTTCATATATAATTCAGTGACTATAATATGTACCTCGTTCTGTGCATCTTTCGCAACCGTGTAAACTTGTATGTACTTTAATATTTTTTAAAAAAGCTCTCGCGGGTGTATCGCATGTGAAGCAAATTAAAAGGACTTTGAATGTAATATTATTGTGGAAAATTCCATTTTTCAAAATATCGTTCAATTCGCGTGTAAATTCATCCAAATAATCAGGCAACGAATCCGGTTTTGCATCGCCGTAATAAATTGCAATCGGAAAGGGAGATACAATATAATTATTTAAAACTAATTTGCATAAAATAGGCCAAAATTGTTTGTTTAAATTTTTTGAAATTGGGATACCGTCAATATTAAAAATTAATTTTATTGTACAACTTTCTTTCAGTTCTAGAAATATACCTTCTGCTTGTAATACAGTTATTATCTGCTTCTTTATGCCAAAATATTTAAGTTGAGCTGCGGTTTTATTTTTACTTAAACACGATACAATATTAGCTCAGTTTTTAATAAAGTGCGAGCATCACCTGGAATTTTAAATTCGGGAAAAATATCCTTTAAACCCTTTAATAAATAATTTAGTTCGGTATGATTAATGTTCTGTTCTACAGACCATTTTTTTAAACAGATTTATCAATTTTAAATTTGCAAAAGCGGTACGATGCTGTTCTGCAATAGCACTGCTCACTTCCGTAAATTCTGTTTCAGTACTTTGAAAATGAAATGACTGGATAATGTGATAGTGACCGAGGACAGGATTAATATTTCCTTCTGAAGTAATAGCAGGCGTAATTCTCAATGCCTCAATTGCATCGACAGACCGATTCTGACGAAACGAAGCCATCTCTTTCTTAACAAATTTATACTTTTTGTTTCGCTTCTCGGACATTTCTCAGTCTAATACACACAACATAAAATATTAGGTGAGGCAACATTACCAATGGGCAAATATATAATAATATAAAAGCTAGTATTACATAAAGATATGTACTTACCCAGACACGTATGTAAAACGTACGGCGAGATCACTATGAACACTCTTACAATCGACGAAATTACAATTATCTGGTTTGCATTGAAAGAAACGTCTTTATACTGCTAGAGTTTAGAACGAACTAACAGTGGATGCCCAAAAGACGAGCTCGGGCCCACTTAGTAATATAAACTGTTTATGTTACTCTCCCCTACACTGCACAGAGAGTCTCCCGTTTAGAATAGGAATTCCTAAAACGTAGAGTCGTTTTTGAACTCATTTAAAATATGTAATATTATATTGTTAAGAATAATTCAACAGCAATAAGCAGGTGCCTCGTATTCGCGAGCATATCCGTTCATTTATTTCTCCAAAAATATTTCTTTTTACATCTAAAATAAATTTTTGGTAAACATGTGTAAAAAAATATTTCTTTTTAAATCTAAAATGAATATTAAATAAACATTTGTAAAAAATATTTCTTTTTAAATCTAAAATGAATATTAAATAAACATTTGTAAAAAAATATTTCTTTTTACATCTAAAATAAATATATTTGGTAAACATTTGTAAAAAAATATTTCGTTTTAAATAAAAAAATATTTCTTTTTAAATCTAAAATGAATATTCGTTACATATTTAAATATTAAAAAGTGATACAATCGTTTTTTAACATTACATACATATGTATTTAATATTGTGTGCTACTAGGGATGATACAGGTAACCTTTCTGTAACACGGTAGATAGGTTCCTAGAAAATGCCGTGTTGTGTGAAACTGTGTTATATGAGACCCAGAGGCAGTACAAAAAGGGAGGTTACGTTCTGAAAACTTATTAACACTTTGACTGCCATTTCTAGTTTTTTTACAATTGTAAAAAACTAAATGAAAATTAAGAGTTAGTGTATTTGAATATGATCGATTCATAGAAGATACTTTGAAATAAAAAGTGCCCTATTGAACAGCAAAAACTTTTGATTAGAACATCAATAAAAGAAAATATTAGAATAAATATCTTGCATCTAACGGTGCACTTTGTTGAAACACTTTAAACATAAATGTGGCACACCAAAACAGTCCGGACAATAAGTGGTGACCTTCTTTGTCTTATTTTTAGCAATTTTTGATCCAAACAGTTTGACATTTTTTTTTAAAACACTCTCTACAAAATTTTCTTTCCAGGTACGCTTGCCCTTCCTTTTTTCCATTAGGTGTCGCAATCTTCGTCGAACAGTTGTATTTGACAGTACTGGAGAATGACACTGTGTTAGATGCATTACGAGTGCCATTCTAAAGTCTGCTACCTTGATTTTTGTGTTCGTTGCTAGTTGATAGAGTACCATCGCGTTTGTGCTTGAAGTATTCAATAATAAGTCTAGAGCTAATTTTAAATACCACTTGAGGGTTCTTCTGTTGTGTGTGGAATACGCAATCATTTGATCTGATAAATCGACAATACCTTTTCCTTTGTTATAATCTACAACTGCTACTGTTTAATCACAAAAAGATTTTCCTTTGCGGTCCTGTACCATTTCAGCTGAATGTTTCGTCGAGATCATAAAAATGTCACGCTTGTCTTTCCACTCGAGAACCATAATCCCCTTCTTATTTTTCATCGCGACAAGTTCACCGCGTTTTAATTTCTTAAATTTGACGTCGATAGGTATTCCCTTTCTGTTTTTTCTTAGGGTTCCAACTAAATGAGTATTGCAGTCGATTAATTTATCGGCCAAATTTATACTACTGTACCAGTTATCCGTGTAAATCGTGTGGCCCCTATGTAGAATATTGTTGCATATATTCATAACAACACTTGTGGGAGTTACACATGGTTCATTTGGGTTTTTTCCCAAATATATTTGAAACCGGTATGTATATCCTCGGCCGGAACACATTTTGAAGATTTTAATACTGTATCGTGAAATTGTCTGCACAATACGTCCCGCTCCAACTTAATGAACCGCGACTGATTTGTTTTACTTGCTTTATTGTTAACCAAAATAAACTTAGTAAATTTAACAAGTTCTACACTAATGATGTTTGTACAACAACGAGAATAAGCGCTGTAGCTACGGTTTGAATTACAATGAAAGAGAAAAAGTGTTGTTGATCTGTTTAACGATTGATGATTAATGAAAGACCTTCAAAATCTGGGAAAAAGGTAAGCTTCGTCCCCTTCCAAGGATCTAGATACGGATTTTCACCTTCTCGGGGGGGACGTCAATCCGCCATTCCTGATGCAGAATGTGAAATTAGGCGTAACTATCCTAACCGTGAAAATTAAAGGTGGAAGGTGTCGGCGAAGGTGAGGGCTTCCTTGGAGGGTGTCGAATAAATGTTGTATTTTATTCGGAGGAGCGACGGGTGTAGTGAACCAATGCTCTAGTTACTCTGTCGAGTCCTGAGTCTATCTAAAAACGCTCGGGAAGCCACGTCCTCGTCTGTTTCAAAAAACAAAAGGCGATCGCGCCCAATGCATGGTTACCATTCGACGTCGTTGCCAACGTATCGAACCGATATCGATGGTCGATATCGACGACGATCGATAATCGAGCGACAACACTTCCTTTTTACGGAACAACGCCCACCTTGAAAGACCGTGCTTTCAACATGTCGATAATTACAGAACGAACAATATATAATGTAATAAATAAGGCAAAAAATAAGAATGTCGAAATTAAAACCGAGGCTTCCCTATGATGATTACATACTAAGAACAATAACAAGATCCATAAAATTACGAAGAATACGCATAAATGAGATTAACAATGGCTTATATCTAGAACAATAATCCAACATGGCAATATAAATATGAAAAGCACAAAACACAAACAAAAGAAAACACTTATGATTCTAATGGTAGTATCGAAAGTTTTATCAATGGACGATCGATAAGACCACCTGCAGTTTTTATAGTGGCCGATCGCGCCTCACCATCAGAACCCACGTGAACACTCTGTATACGTCCCAACAACCACTGAAGCGGAGCCAACCCAGGTTGATGAACATGTACAAGGCGACCAGCCTGCAGTTGAACACCCTTGTTGAGCTTCCATTTGCGCCTTTCGTGTAATTGGGAAAGGTATTCGCGATGCCAACGATTCCAAAAATGCTGCCGCAGCTGATCCACCCTTTGCCATCGCGACAGCCGATTTTCCGCGACGTCCTGAAGATTTGCCTGCGGAAAACTGTTTAAAGTCTCGCCGACCAAAAAATGACCCGGAGTTAAAGGCGATAGATCATTCGGATCATTTGACAGCGGAGTGATTGGACGCGAATTCAGAATCGCCTCGATTTCACTGAGGACCGTTACCATTTCTTCGTATGTGAGAGAAGCGGACCCGATAATACGACGCATATGGTATTTGGCAGATTTTACTCCGGCTTCCCATAATCCACCGAAGTGAGGAGCGTTGAGGGGAATAAAATGCCAATCCACTGCAGTTTCTTGGAAAAACTTGGACATGGAAGTTCTAGTCTGTTCCTGCCGAAGAAAATCACGGAGTTCCTTCAGCTCACGGGCTGTGCCCGCAAAATTAGTGCCGTTGTCGGAATAGATCGCATGAACCTTGCCCCTTCTTGCGACGAAGCGTTGTAACGCTCCCAGGAAGGACTCCGTATTGAGATCACCTACGAGTTCTATGTGAATTGCCTTTACGGATAGGCATACGAAAATTGCAATATAAGCTTTGACGAGACGAGATTTGCGCCCCTTACCGTCGTGGATCAGAAATGGATCGCCGTAATCGACCCCGGTATTAGCGAATGGTCGCGAAGGAGTTACACGGCGCGACGGCAATTGTCCCATGATTGTTTCCGATACACGTGGTTTTACTCGAAAGCATACGATGCACTGCCGCAGCAGTTTGCGCACGTCTGTGCGCAAAGAAAGAGGCCAAAATCTTGTTCGAATTGCGGCCATTGTGGCCTGCACACCGGCGTGCATGTTACGTTTGTGCTCGTATTCTATTATGAGGGTGGTGAGTCGAGAATTCTTCGACAGCAACGCGGGGTGACATACGGAATACGTTTCAAGCGAATTTCTCAATCTTCCACCAACGCGCATTATTCCGTCGCCGTCGAGAAACGGTGAGAGCGAAAGCAACTTGCTGGTCGCCTCGATTTTGCGGGATTGCTGCAAACTGTGCATCTCCTTCGGAAATTCCTTGGTTTGTACATATCGGCACAAAGCAAGGAGAGCGCGCGATATCTCACCCGAAGATAATTCGACGTTAATGGCAGATTGAGTAGGAGACAATTTCGAAATTTTATATGCCGAGCCATCGAATCCGTTTCGACGGTCTTTCCTGGCATTTCGCGAAAATCTGAATAGATATACCGTCACACGGGTTATTTTACTTAGGCTCGAAAACCTGGACAACAATCGATCTATTGACTCGCAACCGATAATTTACGCTATTTTAATTAGACGCCTTTCCTCCGGTATGTCGCCCTCCACGGGGGCGTTGCCGAATCGGGCCAACATCTTTCGTTCTCATTGACAGAGAGATCACAGAGACACAGAGATCGGAGTTTACGAGTTGCTCTGGTGTTAGGCTTCGCGAAACGATATCGGTGGGATTGTCGGTCGTCCTTACGTGACGCCAATCCGATGTGTTTGTTAGACGTTGAATTTCGCCGACGCGATTCGCGACGAACGTGTTTCACCGTCGCGAAGCCGAATCTATCCAATTGAACACGATTGTTCAATCGGTCCACAAGTAATTGCGAACTGTGTCGAAACCTATAGCGAATTGTACTTTTTGGAGTAATTCCGCGAGTAAGTGGGCCGCGCATAACTCGAGACGCGCTATAGTGACGGCTCGCAACGGCGCGACACGCGATTTAGAACATAACAGTTCGGTTCGATATTCCTGATCGGAAACTTTGGAACGCATATTATTATTTTTTTTTTATTAGTTAAACCATAGGTCTCACATAGACCCATAGGCAAAAATTACAATTGCTTATGTATTACAATATTGTGTGTAAACATATATAAGTATTTTTAAAATCCTTGGTATATCCTGAGTCAATGAGGTAGATAGCTATCTTACCAACCATATCTAATTACACTTTAACAATAAGTAATATTTTAAAAAGAAAACTATATAATAAAACTATATAATAACAGCATAACAACCATAAAAAAATTTTAAACTGATAGTACTAAAACTAGTAAGTCTTTAACACCAGTCTTTTTCCGCATAAATTTTGAAGTAAAGAAATTAGATATTAAGATTATGATGCTTTAAATAATTATGTACAATGTGTAAGGCCACCAGGTTAGGACCTTCCAAAAATTTGGAAATACTATATGGAGGTCTCCAGTTGTGTTTGCAGAGTTTGTTGATCATTTCGTCTCTACGTTCCGAGTAGATAGAGCAATGCTATAAAACATGGTTTAAATCCTGTACTTGATCTTCAGATAAACAATTACAGTTAGGACCGTTGATAATGCCAACTCTGGCTAGAGAAGCTGCCAGATTGTAGTGGTTGGATCTGCTCCTATTGACGCAGACCACAAAATCCCGAGGGAGGCTTCTCTTATGAAACCACGATTTCCTGCCTGATTCAAAGAAATTATCAAAGTAAAGAACCCCTTTGCTTACTCCTTGAGATCTGACAATGTTTTCTGTGTTCTTCCACATGTCAAGTTTATGATTTTCTTTGAGATCCGTGGACGGAATTTTAATTGTCAAGTCTTGATGTTCTTTGGTGGCATGCTTTGCAAGTTCGTCAGCTATTTCATTTCCTTCTATTCTTTTATGTGCAGGAATCCATATAAAGGATACTCTCTTGGTGCAGTTGTCTTCGTTCCAGATTCTAGTCAATTTTTCTTTAATGTCCATGATATAAGGATTAGTACTAACATTGCATTTTGTGTTACGCAAACAATGGAGCACACTGAGTGACTCAGAGCATATCAAGAATGAGTAGGACGGTTGATGTGATACAAAGTCTAAAGCCCTCGCAAGAGCCAGACATTCAGCAGTGAAGACTGAGCACTCTTTGTGAATGCTTAACAGTTCTGTATATGAGAGGTCTGGACAATATACTGCTGCACCTGTTGATACTCCGTATTCAGCCTTGGAGCCGTCTGTGAAAATACATAAATGCCTCTCAAAGTCTAAATTGATTAGTTCGGAGAATTCACTGTTGGGAGAAGTAGAAGATTGCAATTGTCTATCGGAGGACATGTCACAGTCTATTGATAAAAGTTGAGAGCCATAATCTGCCCTATTGCAGATATAATCAAGATTGGTTTTTAATACATCAGCGTATTGTGCCACTTCTTCGATGCAGATGAATAGAATTCTTTTTCTTTTGTTACTATATATAGTAAAGGGATTGCTGTTATGACTGAGGTATTGACGTATAAAGTGAGTAGTCCTAAGAGAAGCATTTGAGAGAACTTTACGTACGTAATTTTTCCCAAGAAATTTGACTCTTTCAGAGAGGAGAGGAAGTTTTGCTTCAGCAATTACAACATTACCCGGTGTAGTACATCTGTATCCCATAGCAATTCTCAAGGCACCTGCTTGGATATTTTCAAGTTGCCTTTTAAGTTTCTCTTTTGTAGGATAATACATGTAGCAAGCATATTCAATTTTGGACCTTATTAGACTTTGGTATATTGAAATTAGTGTTTCCGGATGACATCCCCACCATGTGCCTCTTAGAAATTTTATGATGTTACATGTTTTTTCGCTATGTTTACGAATTTTAGCGACATGGGAGTCAAAGTCCAGCTTGTAATCTATAAGTACACCTAGGAATCTTGAAACTTCCGAGTTAGGTAATGTGTGCTCTCCAACCCTGAATGAAATAGTTCCAGGTGTAATCGGTCTGTGATTAAAAACTAACATTTCAGTTTTTGACGGAGCAAGATCTAGTCCTAATTGAGCCAAATTAAGTCTAATTATTTCAATAGTTTCTTCTAAGATCTTCTTTCCTGCATTAATTGTATTGGCTTTAACAAAAATAGCTATATCATTTGCATATTGAGCAATTTCTACCTCTTCTGGAATGCCAGATAATATATCTTTGACATAAATGTTGTACAGCAGTGGACTCCAGACACCACCCTGAGGCACGCCTTTGTAGATAAGTTTGGTTGAGTTATTGTCATTTGGAAATACTGCTCTGCGACAGTATAACCAATTGTAAATAAAAGTTAGAGCGTTGTTAGGGATTCCAATGTTTGCCAGTTTTTTTATCAGGATGTCATTGAAGACGTTATCAGAAGCTCCACTTACGTCCAGGAAGGCTGCAAAGACATATTCCTTTCTGGCAATACTTGCCTCGGTAAATAGCAAGAAATTAACAAGGTTGTCAGCGCATGAGCGGCCTTTTCTAAAACCTGATTGTGATGCTGGAATGATTTGGTTATGTTCACACCACCACTGGAGTCTGTTTTTTAACATGCGTTCAAAAATTTTACCAATGCAAGATGTCAACGATATTGGTCTATATTTAGCCCCATCCGCTTTCTTGATTAGGAGAATGCTGCTGGTAACCCAATCTTCCGGTAGAGTATGAGAACTGAATATTTCATTATAAATATCAAGTAAAAGTAATCTGCATCTGACTGACATATGAATCAACATATTGTAATCCATGTTGTCAAGACCAGGCGAGGAGTTTCAGTTAACCTCTCCAATGGCATGGTTCAACTCAAGTAACGAGAAGGGATCATCTATAAATGAGTTATTTTGGACTACCAAATGTAAGGTTGGGTTAACTGGAACCCAGGGTGGACACATTTGATCCATAGCGATATTTTTTTGTTTAATAATCTGATCTGGATCGACATAAGATCTGCATCGTCTTTTTTGGTTATTTCTTCTGGTAATTTTACCTCTACCGACGCTGAGCCCTTATGAGAGGCAGGATATAACCTTGTAGCATGTTGAGAGGGGATAGTATTAGTTTTGGTCTCACTAATTAGCTTTTTATGTTTATCCTCCATCATAATGTCAATATCAGAATTTTTCCGTTTTCTTGATCTATCGTGAACTGATTCTGCAGGTCCATTGGCTGTGCAGGATTCATTTGTTAACTGATCATTTTCATCTCTCTCCTCCGCCTCCATAGGTTAGGGGAGTACGTTAAGGGGCTCCCCCCCCCCCCCCCCCACACACGTGTTAACGCAAGAACAAAGGAGGTTATGGCTTCTCCCAAAAGTCTCCACTATTCCGCCAATAAGTCAAAAAAAGATAAACCTTACTTTATCTATCCCAGAAAAACTCGTGTCCAGAGTCCGAGTCTATATCGATATAACACTTATGAATCTATCTTTCGAAATGTATAAAATATTCATTCGAAAGGAAGGTAATGAAACTCCAGTCCTATCTTGTTTTTTTGTTTTTTTTATTAATGACTGAGTCGAGGCGCCTGTTGCACTAGGAATGTGGGAGACTGAGATCTTCCACACGTAGTGCCAGCGACTCGGTGGGAAGCGCCTGTGAGCGAGGGCCCACTTATCATCCAATGGAGGTATGCCTGGTGTTACCAATTGATGTAAGGGCACTATGATTGGTGAAAAAGTGTGTTGGCACAGGAAAGTTTCAAAAACCTGTGTGGTAGAAAATAGAGTACAGGATTAAAGGCTTCTAGCAATGGAGTAAGACGAGAATACTGGGTAGTGTGTTAAGGTGAGATAGAATTAGTACAAATGTAAAGATAGAGTTTTGGATGCGCATGCGTCGTCCCTAGTAGTTAGGGCGAGCAGCAGCCAGCAGAGCTTATCTGGTAAGCGGGAATGAAATTTTGGCGACGTATGGAAGGCTGTCTGGAGTGAAATTTCCCGTGACCCGGACCAGGGGATTTTCATGGTTGGATACATTGAATTCACAGAGAATTTTGGTAATAAATTTGTCCAGCAGGGGGACACGAGCAAGTTGGTGCACGTCCCAGTTGGAGGTACGTGGGTGCTTGTTCAGGATAATTTTTAAGATTTTAGATTGAACTGTTTGTTTTTTTTTCCGATTTGAGCGAGATAGTAGGTTCCACCAGAGTATGGAACCGTAAGTGAGGATAGGTCTGAGACACATTATATACGTCAGAATTCTGAGTTTTAGCGGTAAATGAGATTTTGGCCCTATGAAATTTATTAAGGCGAAAGCAGCTGAGAGGGTCTTTGACATACGATCCGAGGCTGCGTAAACCCATCGTAACTGGTGGTCAAGAATGATGCCCAGGTATTTGACCTGCGTCGCCCAGTCAATAATTTGATTGTTAACGGAGATTTTGTTGTTATCAAGAAAGTTGCCAAGGTTAAGTTTAGTGAAGAAGATGGCCTCGGTTTTGGAGGTATTAACTTGAAGTTTCCATGAGTAGAAGAATTTGAGAATGGAATCCAGATAGGCTTGGATTCGAGCTATTAATTTGGCACGACCTTTTTTGGTTGATGACGAGTATATGCACGTATCATCTGCATATAATGCAATTTCGCAGGATATTTGGTGCGGTATCTCGTTGACATATAGTAAGAACAGGGTCGGTCCAAGGACCGATCCTTGAGGTACGCCTGTAAGTGCGTGATATACTACCAACTTGTGTGAGTTGAAGAGGACGTAACAGGTACGTTCTTCAAGGTAGGATTTTAAGAGTCGGGTAATCGTGTGCGGAATACCCAAACAGTTTAATTTATATAGAAGGGCTTGATGCCAAACCATGTCAAAGGCTTTGGATAGATCAAGCAATATCATTGCAGTCTCACGCTTGATATTAAAGCAATGGGTGATATGTTGGGTGATTCTGGCCACCTGATGTATGGTGGAGTGCCTAGCTCGAAAGCCAAATTGTTGGTTGATTATTAACCTCTTGCTACTAATGATTTCTACAAGGTTGTGGAGGACAGGGGGTGGAAACTCCCATGTTAAAAATTTAGACCGCCGATGTGCTGCCATCTATCCTGGAACCCGCAACTAATAGATATATATATAGCACACTCTGCTATATATATATATCGTATATAGAGTATTATTGCTTACTGATTTAAAGATAATAGTATTTACAGAGGTATACTGAACTTTGCTTCATTATTGTGAAGTTCGCTGAATTTTTAATTTTATAGTCCACAAAATTTTTAATTTCTCGCTTTCACAATAATGACGCTAAGTTCAGTATACCTGCTATTTTAAAGGAAAATATAAATATTCAATTTATCTTTAGAAATTTATTTAAAAGACGTACATGCATACTGATTTTTACACGTTTACGTAAAGCTACTTATTTTAAAACTAATATTACTATTGCATACATAACCCTCCTCCTTTCTCAAACGGGCTTGGGGTCGTTTATGGCGGAGTTACTGGGCGCATCGAACCCATAAGATATATTTGGGTCTACAAATTGCACCGACTTTTCCTGCTTTTCCATTCCTCAATTTTTTCCGAAACTTTCTCTTTTTAGCAACATTGGCAAACACATGTTTTTATACTACGCTTGTCTATGCTCTTCAATGCTCTTCGATGCAACAAGTCGCGCGCCCATGACGTCTCACGTATTGTTTGAAAAGAGACTGTTAGGTTTCTTATGAATTTGAAAGCTGTACGTGTGTTAGTTATGGGATTGCTTATAATCAACCCCAAATAAATAGTCACGATAATGATTTATTAATCGATACACCCTGCCAAGCACAGCTCTCAATTACAAACACAAGGGAGGCGATACTCTCGTAGCTACACGTGTCGTGTTCTTCTCACCACGTTCCGGAAGCTCTCTCCTCCACGCTCGAGGCACTAGCGCCTGCTTCCGCTGGCGGCGCTTGAGCGCAATACCGGCGCTCGCGGCGTTCCGTCGATCAGGTAGGGAGTCCGAAACCCCCACAGGTACTCTCCCTCCAGTGTCCTGAACCGTAGGGAAAGGAAACGACACTTTCTTCTTATTAGTATAGGTGCGAAGAGGTCTATCTAAGTCTGTAGTTGGACAAGGATCCGGCTGAGGCTTCCCGTTGCTGGCTTGCTGATCATCCGCATCAGTTTTTACAGAAAAAACTGGTTTTAACCGATCGATTGAGATCGCTTTCTCCACTCCATTAATGTCAATGATGAAAACACGGCCGTCAACTCTTCTTATGATTTTATGAGGACCAGTGTAAGGCGGATCAAGAGGTCGTTTGACAGCATCCATTCGAACGAACACGTGAGAGCACACATACAAGTCTTTGAGGATAAATGGTCTTTGCTTGGTATGATGTGCTGTAGGAGTAGGTCTCACTCTTCTGATGTGTTCTCTAAACTTTTCCAGGAAAAAGTTAGGATCAGCTGGCATATCTTCGTTTATGAAAAACTCGCCTGGAATACGGAGCTCTGTGCCAAACATAAGTTGAGCTGGAGATGCATTGAGATCCTCCTTGAAGCATGTACGAAGGCCAAGGAGAACTGTTGGTAATAACTGTGGCCAACACCTAGGGGCACCGCACATTAAAGCAGCTTTAACGGTCCTATGCCAACGTTCAATAAGCCCATTAGACTGAGGATGGTATGGTGTTGTATGAATACGTTGTGCACCAACCATGTGAGCTAGAGCAGTGAAAAGTCTGGATTCAAATTGAGCACCCTGGTCCGTGGTAATTGTGAGAGGAGTGCCAAATTGTGCGACCCAATGATTGAAGAACGCAGTAGCAACAGTGTCGGCTTCAATGTTGGCCAAAGGCACTGCGACTGGCCAGCGAGAAAAACGATCAATCATTGTCAGACAATAACGAAGACCATTGACCTCTGGAAGCTCTATGATGTCCAAATGGATGTGATCAAAACGATTATCTGGGACATCGATGTGCTGCGAGCCTATTCGATTGTGTCTTTGTACTTTCGATCGCTGACACGGGATGCATTCTCTACTCCATAGGAGAGAATTCTTTTTAATGTTAGGCCAGACATATTTTTCCTTTACTTGACGGGCTGTGGAGCGACCACTCGGGTGGGCCGGGCTGTGGACAATGTCAAAAGCTTGTTTACGAAGGGGTTCTGGAAGATACGGTCGAATCCAACCGGTAGAGGTGTCACAGTAGATCTGGTGGCCCTGATGATTGAGAAGTTGAAGCTTGAGCGATCGACCGTCGTTTAATAAATCCTGTAGCTCTTGGTCAGCTTGTTGAGCATCTTGGATGGTTTGAAGGTCCAAAGCTGTAGGCATATTAATAACACTGACTCTAGAAAGAGCATCAGCTACAATATTATGTTCACCCTTAACATAAACAATCTCAGTGGTAAACTCGGAGATGAAACTAAGTTGGTTGAGCTGTCGAGGAGAAGCTTTTTCCAACTTCTGGGCAAACACGTGAACTAATGGGCGATGATCAGTCTTGACGACGAATGGTCGACCTTCCAGGATGTGACGAAAGAATTTAATGCTGGAAAAGATGGCAAGGAGCTCTCTGTCGTAGGTACTGTAGCGAGTCTCAGCAGGGCTTAATTTCCTGGAGTAAAAACCAAGTGGTTTCCAGATCCCGTCTTCGAACTGCTCCAAGGAGGCACCAATAGCGTGATCGGAAGCATCCGTAGATAAAGCCATGGGTGCCGATGGTGATAAGAATGTTGTAACAACCGCTAATGAGATACTGGACTTGCACTGTTCCAGAGCAGCTTTGAGCTCAGATGTCCACTTAATTTTAGTTTTATCGCGCTTTTTGGCGTTTCTTAAAAGCTCGTTAAGAGGTGCTTGAATAGCAGAAGCTCTTGAAATGCAACGGCGATAATAATTAAGCATACCGAGGAAACGTCGAAGGTCAGAAATTGTTTCAGGGGTTGGAAAGTTGAGAACTGCTTCTATTTTCTCTGATGGAGCTGTGAATCCGCCCTTGTTGAGGCAATAGCCAAGATAACGAACTTCTTTCTTGCCAAATGAACATTTGCTGGGATTAATAACCAGGTTATTGTCCCGCAAAATTTTGAAAACAGCTTCGAGATGCTGTATGTGCTCTTCTGGAGATTTAGAGAAAACAATCAAGTCATCGATGAAACAGGAGACGAAGTCGACGTCACGGAGAAGATTGTCCATGTGTCGTTGAAAGGTTTGTGTGGCATTTCGTAGACCTGGAGGCATAACACAAAACTCAAACAAGCCAAATGGTGTTGCAACAGCTGTCTTGTGGATGTCTTCTTCAGCTACCGGTATTTGGTAATAAGCCTTGACAAGGTCAATGGTTGAGAATATCGAACAACCATGACAGCGGTGAAGTAAGTCGTCAATTAACGGAATTGGGTAACTATCCGGTACTGTTTGCCTGTTGAGGCGGCGATAATCACCGGTTGAACGCCAGCCACCAAGTTTCTTGGCCACCATGTGAATAGGGCTAGACCAGTTACTGCTTGAAACTCTAATACTACCATGTTGAAACAAGAGATCGAAGTCAGCTTTAGCTGCTGAGTACTTTTCACCAGCAAGACGTCGAGGACGCTCTTTCGCCGGAGGTCCAATCGTAACTATGTGATGACGAACCTTAGTAGATTTGAGAATAACTGGAAATGGTTTTGGTACAGTAATGTCGATGAATCTCTGTAGAAGTTGTCTATAACGTGGCTCACTAGTGTTGGAAGAAGAATCATCAGATGAGGCTATAGTTGAGATACTGTAGATAGATGCTTCGGCAATGTAACCTCGCGTAGTGAGTTTGGTGGTTTTGTCAATAAGACATTGACCTTGCAGATCGATGAGCAGTCCAAAATAAGCCAAAAAATCAGCACCTATGACAGCATGATTAGTGTCAGCAACGACAAATGACCATTTGAAATCTCGACGGAGGCCAAGCTGTAGAGAGTAAAGATGATTGCCGTAAGTGTTGATAACAGAATTGTTGGCAGCAAATAGTTTGTAATCAGTAACTTTGAGCTTGTGACGAATCCAGGATCGTGGTACGATCGATAGCATAGAACCAGAGTCTACCAGGAACACTAGGTTGCTACGCCTATCACAGACAAAAAGGCGGTATTCCTTAAGAGGTTGATTGCTGTTGATCTCGCTGTCGCCTACCGCCGCAACAGACGACAGCCTCGCTAGTTTCCCTCAAAAGGAGGTGATTGCCGTACTGTAGGCTTGAAAGTACAGGGCTGGACACAGCGCCGCGCGCGATTGCCATAATTATGATGATAATAACAGTGTCCTGCCGGAGAGACATGTGGCTCTCTGGTGCCAGAACGCCCACGGGAATGAGATCTGCTGCGACTATCACTATGGAGCAGCCCATTTGATTTGTTGGAGGCTTCCTTTTGTTGAATAGTCAGGTTATCAAGAGATCTTCTAATTTCTCTAAGCTCTGTGAGAATGGCGTCATCCACAGAACTTGAGATTTGTAGAGACGTTGGAGAGTGGCTGGAATGAGTAGCAGCGGCCATGACAAACTGTGGTGATTCGCCACTTTCCATCAACGTGTCTGCACCAGTGGCAAGTTCATCAAGTGAAGATGTGGCCTGGAAAACTCGTAATAACTTTTGAACAGTGGGAGGAAGTAGTGCTAACCAACGAACTCTTAAAACATTTTCCGGGGCTTGTGCGCCAACCATGGACCGCATAAGCCTGAGCAACTCCGAAGGTTTTCTTCCACCAAGCTCCAGCTCAGCCAAAACCTTGTGTAGTTGCTTATCAGCAGAGTCTACTAGACGATTAATAAGCTGTGCCTTAAGGAAATTATACTTGTCTGCAGCAGGCGGTGATCTAATAATGTCAGTAACAGCCGCCAATGCCTCAGGAGTAAGGTTACTGACAATCAAATGGTACTTCGCATTATCAGCTCGGACGTTGAATGATTGAAAGACTGATTCCGCTTGTAGAAACCACACTTCGGGATTGTCTTTCCAGAATGATGGAAGTTTGCAGTTTTGGATTGAGGACACTTCCCCAGCATTTCGGCTGACCGGCGACTGGCCTGATGATGCAGCTAGGTTATCTGGTGATGCAGTTCGAGACGTTTGTGACATGTTGAATCCAGTCCCAGGTGCAGGTAAGAGATTATGAACTGGTGAATGCTTCACTACCAAAATCGAACCAAAGGTATTTAGCGTGAGAACGTCTATAAGTTTATTGCGCAGTTCAACTGAGCAGTTTAGCACCGTATAAAGGTGATTACTGCGCTGCAAAAAAGACACTCAGTGCGAGGCACGAAGAACGAAGAACGAACTGCGTAGTACGATTTAATCGTGACAAAGAAGAAATATCACGTCGGGGTCACCACTATGGGATTGCTTATAATCAACCCCAAATAAATAGTCACGATAATGATTTATTAATCGATACACCCTGCCAAGCACAGCTCTCAATTACAAACACAAGGGAGGCGATACTCTCGTAGCTACACGTGTCGTGTTCTTCTCACCACGTTCCGGAAGCTCTCTCCTCCACGCTCGAGGCACTAGCGCCTGCTTCCGCTGGCGGCGCTTGAGCGCAATACCGGCGCTCGCGGCGTTCCGTCGATCAGGTAGGGAGTCCGAAACCCCCACATAGTTCTTGTACGTGGCGTCATCTAGAGTTGAACCCGCAACTAAAACTGGCTGTCCAAGGTCGTACATAAGAGTTTCACCCCCCTGGTGGAGGATTATCCTCTCGAAGATTTTACCCACAATAGGGAGTAGAGCTATCGGACGGTAGCTAGTGGGGTCTGTGGCCAACTTCCCCGGTTTCAATATCGGGATAACCTTGGCAATCTTCCAAGGGATTGGGAAGTCAGAGAACTGGAAGGAGAATTTGAAGAAGTAGTACAGTTGGCAAATTGTTCTGTGGGAAGCATATTTTAGCATAGGCACCGAGATATTGTCGGGGCCAGGGGCTTTTTTGGATTTCAAGTTAAGAATGATGCCATGAATTTCCTTAGGGGAAAAAGGTATGGAATTTTCGGAATCTGCTGGAGAATCCCAGTCAAAGTTATCTAGAAAGGCGTTAACATTGTGGGTTTGATCAGAGGGGAGTCCCAGAGCCTCATTGTGCACTAAGGAAAAGGATTTGGCCAAGGCATCAGCTTGTTCAAATGCGGAGTAAACTTTGACTCCGCTGACCTCGAGGAATGAGGAGGGGGGAGCACGATTGGAGTGAGAAAAGGCGTGATATGTGGACCAGAAGGTCGGATCTGGCCTGGTAAATTGTCTCAACATTGTTGTCCATGCAGTCTGTCTTAACAGGGATATCCTGCGTTTAATGGATCCGGAATATTCTTTGATCAATGAAGAGAAATAAGTTGAGGGAGTTTTTTGATAATTTTTACGTGCCCTCCTTCTCATTCTAATTAGTGAGACAAGAATATCATCATTTGCGATGGCGTCCATCCTAGCTGAACGTGCGGTTCTGAGAGAGGAAACCCTTAATCTGTTGATACAGTCGTGTAGGAATTCATTAAGGTTGCTTATTTCATCATCAAGATGTTTGGGCGTTGAAAACTTGCTAGTTATTGACCACTGTCCAGACAAATCTCGGTACCTGGCCCAGTCAATGATGGAGTTATAATATTCAGGGATGTGAATACCAGAAGAGGGGGCGGCCCTGATTACAACCGGGCGGTGGGATGTCCCGAACAAGTCCAGGCTGGAGCATGCAAAATTTGATAGTATGTCAGTAATAAAGAAGTCAATCACCGACGGAGAGCATCTGGGTTGAAAGTGAGTTGGCGACGCAGGTGCAACAATTCTAAAGTTAGAACGGAGCATGAAATTATATAACGCAGTACCTGCTCCGTTGGCGACTGGATTGTGCCACAAGCGGTGTTTGGCGTTCCAGTCGCCACCGATCAGGAAGGGCCAACCGCAGTGGAGAACTGAGTCGATATCACCTCTGTTTAGGACTTTCCCGGGAGGAATGTATATCACGCCCATGTAGATTTTTGGGAGAAATAGCTGAATCACCAGCAGTTCAAGATCCACCTGGGTCCGGGTCACTGAAAAATTTAGTGAGTTTTTGATAATAATGGCCACTCCACCTCCATGAGTCACCCTGTCCCTACGAAGAACAGTATAACCCGGTATAGTGAAGGAAGTTGTGGGATTAAACCATGTTTCTGTGACGAGAAGGATGTCACAAGCGTTGGCATGGAGTTGAGTAATGACCTCGTTGCGCTTGGAAGTTAGAGATCCAGCGTTCCATAACATTATATTCGGTAGCGGGGCCATTTAATTAAGTTGAGAGATGACATTCCAGTATGCATGGAATTTTTCGACATTTGAGTTACAGGATTTGAAACTAGAAATGAGAGAGTTAACAGTGTTTAAAATAAGGTTCATGTCACAAAGAGAGTTTAACTCTTTAAAGGCGTTTGAGAGTTCATTGAATTTATTGATGTTTCGATCTAGGTCCGGTGGACTGGCCTGAGAGGGGCAGGGGTGATGGCCAGCGGTGGATCGCAAGACGTCGGCAAAGGAACGAGCGGGTGTAGTTAGATGGTGTTTCATGGAGCTTTTTGGAAGTACAGGAAAGGTGACATTGTCAGGATTGAGAGGAAGGATAGGAGGTTTGACAGTAGGTTGAGTGCTTGAGGAACGCTTGTCCAGATAATTGATAAGAGCAGGGCAGCTGCTATAGTTGGCTGTGTGGTCACCGTCGCAGTTAACAAAGCGAGGGGTGACGTCGTACGGTTTGTTGCATTGAGAGGAAGAGTGAGGGCCAGCGCATTTCACGCAGCGTTCAGGGAGGTTGCAGTTATTTGCGGAATGGCCGTAAGCTTGGCATCTGAAACATTGCGTGTACGGTCGCTTTGAGAAGAACTTTTCCCAGTACACTCTTACATTGAATAGGAAGCCAACTCGAGTAACTGAGGAGACAGAGGTAGGCGGCGGGAAGGAAACCCGGTAGATTTGAAACATGGAAATGGATTTTTTGGGAGTGATATTGGAGCAGGTTAGAGGGGGAAGGCCATTGGCCTTTAGTTCCTCTAACAATTCCGATGAGGGAATGAGAGGAAGGCCCTTTAGTACCATGACAAGGGATCTTTCCGATGGAACGCTGAAGGTGAAAAAAGGAACCTCAGTGTTTTTTAGGGATTCTTTGAATTTTTGGTAGTTGTTGAACGAGAAGAATTGGAGGCGAATGCTCTTCCCGAGAAATTTGGCTTGGTATGCCGATTCGCCGAAATCAAGGATCATTTTTTTATTGAATGAGGGAATGTTTCCGTTGAAATTTTTTACGTATAAGGGAGGGGGTCTCACCTTGCGAACTGAGGTAGAAGCTTGGAAGCTTTGCGGGTCGACAGTCGGAGAGACCGTTGCTGTAGATGGAAGAGAGGGTTTTGATCTAGGATCAGAGGGAGGGAGGAGGTCCTCGTCGAAAGAGGATAGGGCATGAAATTTATTGTGGGTGGGAATGTTAAATTCGGTTGAGGAAGTGTGAGGAATGGGGGCATCAATTGAAGCCCGAGCCTCCTTACGACGGGCTTTCTTTGATTTGGGAGATCCCGAATTCGAAGGAGATCGGGATGGTGGAGTGGCGGAGTTTCCTGGGACCGTAATGACTAACGGATTAAGTGAGGAATGTTTCGAGTCCACAGCGCGGAGGGTCGCGGGGAGAGAGAGTTCCTCTGACTTAGGAGTAGGGTTGGCTTCCATATTTACATCAGGAAGATTTACTGAGTCTGAGAGCAATTCACTGATGGAGATGCATTCGTTAATTGAAGAGGGATCAGAAGGGAACTTAGAAGAAGACGGAAGAGATTGAAGTTTGAGTGCAACTGTCTTAGTGGCTGTCGCGGACGGATTTTTAAGAGTTGTTAAAGGAACGGTTTTATTGACGAGAGTGATGTGTTTGAGCGTAATGGGACGCGGCTGGGGTTTTGCCTTCTTGACCATGGAAGAATCCAGAGTGCGGCCGGGAGGGGGGTTATCGCTCGGCAACTGCCGAGCAACAACACAAAAACTGGGTATAGTGATACTACAGCATCTAGTCACCTGAGACGGAAGGGGAGATGCTTTCGCTCTGCCTATCTCCGCCATGTCGGTCTTGGAAAACTGAGATCGACGAATGACAACCGAAAATAAAACACTACTTTCGTCGTTTACATGACGACGCAACGAATGGCGGGTCTCTCTTGCCAATAGCGCGTCAAAATCGAAAATGCGTGAGGGAGAGGGATGTCCCTATCCGTCGGGCGAATCAGAGCACATTATCTCTGAGGTGCCAAGTAAATTTTGACCCACTTTAAACAGCCGCGACCTACCGGGGGAAGGTAGGTTAAGGTGGAAATAAAGGAAAGGAATTTAGGAGAGATGAGAGTGCGCAAAAACGTACTTATTATATAGGCGACTAAATTATAGTGATTGGATTTTGTAAATTATATGTACAGGAGTAATAAGTATTAAACAGGTTAATTGGTCGAAAGCCGGTAAGGAATTAAGAACAGTTTGGTAGAACTAAAAGAAAAATATGCGTATACGATGTTAATGAAAGAGAAGTCCAGTGGCGAATATTGGGCTTAATGTAATTAAGAACTTAAATTATAGTTGAACTTAAAGTGTAATATTTTATAGCTAGAAGTAGTAGTGGCTAGAATTTAATATGCCCAGGAACCGGCAATGTGAGAAGAATAGAATTTAAAAAAATAGAACGAATGTAATATATAAGTACTAGAATAATATAATAAAGGATTGGGCAAACCAGGTTTAAGTAGCTCGCTTGATTTGCACAGTTTGGAGGTGTGTAGCAAGTGGACGAAATTAAGCTCGGCAACACACGTCAGCACTATACGACGGCTCGCGACGGAATGAAACTCCAGTCCTATCTTGTTTCCTTTGGAACGCATATAAATACACGCGCCGAACGTCATCTCACTTGCGTCGCAAACGCCATGAAGCTCGATGTCTTTCGACTCGGGGTGCGTTCGGGGAGTCGTTACGAACGCTGTAAACGCAAACACTACCAACGGCGTTCGCGGAGCTAATAGCGTGAAGGCGATAGCAAGCTCCGTGTGTCGTCGAACCGCACAAGACGATTTGAGTTTGTATATTTTATTTAAAAGAAACAGTAAAGTGTTACAATATGCTGATACAATTTTCAAACGGGTATAGTGACGGCAGGACGAATCGTGTTATTACTGTGTCGTTCCTCCAAAAAGTCCTCTTTTTATATTAGTATTAACAGTGGGAGTAGGGATGGTTTTAGGGGAGGAAAAGCTAGAGGTGGACAGTTGGAGAGGGAACTTAGCTAGGACCCTTTCGATAGTGATCCAGCATTCGGCGATTGTCGATAGGAGAAAAGGTCCATCCGGTTTGGAACATGGAAAGCGAATTAGAATAATGGGATAGATGGAATTCCGGAGATAAAGATAAGGATGTGGTTAGATTTATTATTATGTAGTGGTCCTTGGGAAAGTCGGTTGGACCCGGAAAAGGGCCTCCTAGTATTGGAAGGAATGTTAATGGGGAATTTTCCTAGGAGGATATTTACGACACGTGAACGTTCTACTGCGTGATAGACAACGAGAATATGCGCGGCGCTGTTCAAGCAGGCGGTGCGAAACGAGATGTAATATTGGAACAATTACCCATAAGAAACGTATAGTTTACCGCAACTGCCGTTGTTGCCATTTATTATTGGACACAAAATAATAAAGAAAACAAATTTAACATTTGATATGTTATTTGAAAGAATTATTATTCACAACCGAGTGCGATATAGCGAGTAAGTTAACGTATGAGTAGGGAAATCAGTGATTGTCAAACAATTGTACAATTTTTGAGCGTCGCATTATTATCGAGTAATTTGCATTAATTTCTTGCATAAACGTTCATTCGACCCGGAAATGCACCGTACATTTATAACTCAATTGTTTTTGTGAACATAAAAATGTCAACTTTTCTCACTTTTAAACCCCCACATAAATGTATATAATCTATGTCCTAATAAAATCCTTCATTATCTTACGACTAAACAGTAGATTACTTTTGGAGGTCGTCAAAGTTGTACGTAATATGATCAAGAGGAGCAAAAAAAATTCAGGAATGTGGATTTTTTCAGAATAAATAAAACATGTTTTAAACAATTTTATATTGAAGTTTAAAAAATGTAATCACAGACATTCGCAACAAATGTAAACTCGGTGTAGTTTTGTTTGTGGGGCAGAAAACCCTCACTCAATAACAAAAATAAAGATATATCTTATAAGAAATCGTTCTACAATTTTTTTAAGAGTGTGTCCAATTGTTCCGAGATTTTGGACTGCAATGCCATTCGTTCTCTGTGTCGCTTCTCTTTCCGCTCCTCAGCACGTTCACGACCTTCAAGGACGTTTTCCGACAACAAAACACAATTCAACATTACAATTCATACATCGAAGGTTAGAAAATAAATTTTCCGGGTATCAATTGGACCGAAGATACATTAAAAAAACCAATAAATGAAAACAGCAATAAACAAAAATGAATGAAAACCGACACCAAATAGAAAATATTGCATTATTTGCAAATAAACGATGCTTTATAAGCCATAATTATTGTTCGACCATAACCTGTTTAATTCCACACCTATTAATTACCGGTTGAATGACACCTATTAATTAGTTTATTGCACTGAGTAAACTTACCCGTTTCAACTCTACGAGCACTACTTGGTGAAAGCAGTAATTTGTATTCTTCGTTGGTATCGTAATCTTTTAAAGTGAGCTCGACGGAATTGTCCGAATTTTCCATGCTGAAACAAACAACTTACAGCGTGTGGTGCTATTCGGTGCTGTTCACGCAATACGCAAACGCTACGCAACTGTCACACTACCTCGGAAGAAATAGCGTTTGTTGCGTTCAGTCATGACGTCACACACCATAAGTAGTGACGTCACGGTCGTGTTTGATTGTGCTAATGTCGAGCTCTGCGAACAGTCTTTAGCGCCAGATGGTGCGAATAGTGACTCCCCGAACGCACCCTCGGCGCTGACTTTTACGCGGCGCGGAATTCGCAATTTATTGACGTGTACTAATTCATCCTTGAAACGCACCCACTATGTGTGCACGTCGAACTGTACCGATTCGTCCCAGTTTAAATTCAAGGTCCATAATGTTTGAATTAGGACCTTTGCCGAAACAATCACCGGACTCAATAAACCGAGCGGATCGAACAGCTGCGAGATCTCCGAAAGTATGGTCCGTTTGGTGACGCGCTGGGTAGTCGCGGGATTTTTAATGTAAAAATAGTATTCGTCAGTGTTAGCATTCCATCGTATGCCCAGTATACGGTGTGCGTCATCTTTGTCGAACGTGATTTGAGGAACGTCGCGATGTTCTTCCGTACCCCCCAAAATCTCGCAACTGTTCCAGGCCCACTTGCTAAGGGTGAACCGCCCGCCATCCAATATCGCGGTTACCTCGTCGCGAACGATTCGTAGCTCGTCTACAGAATCCGCCCTGGTGAGCATATCGTCGACGTAAAAATCGCGGCTTATAACGCGCGATCCGATTGGATACTTTTGTGCGCCTTCGTTTGCTAAATATTGGAGGCATCTGGTTGCCAAAAATGACGCGGATACGGTACCGTAGGTGACCGTTGTCAACTCGTATACTTCGATTGGCTCGGCAGGGTCATTGCGCCAAAATATGCGCTGCAACGGCGTTTGACTCTCGTCAACCAAAATTTGGCGATACATTTTGGTTACGTCCGCCGCGAGCACGCAGGCGTGCGTTCGAAAACGTAATATAATAGATATGAGATCCTGCTGGAGGACCGGGCCGACCAGCAGGACGTCATTCAGTGAAAGCCCGGTCGACGTCTTGCACGACGCGTCAAACACCACGCGCAATTTCGTGGTTAAACTACTTTCTTTCTCGACGGAGTGATGCGGCAGATAATATTTCACGAGATTGGGCACGTCGTCGCGCTCGTCGATCTTTCGCATGTGCGATAATGCGAGGTATTCCTGCATAAACTTGACGTAGCGCTCCTTTAACTCGGAGTTACGCGCCAGACATCTTTCGAGTGACTTGAATCGACGCCACAGTGGTTCATTTGGCCGAAAACCTGGCCAAAACCCCAAGGAGTTTTCAATTTAGCTGAAAATTGGTGTATTAGTATTATTTGGGTCGCTGATTAAGAATCTGAACTCAGAATTTCCAAAAACAAAATGGCGGCTTCAATATGGCGGATGCGAGTATTGAAAAATTGTCGGATCGGCACGAAAATTAGTATTCTTATGTTTCTCCGGTCGCTAATTAAGAATCTGAACTCAGAATTTCCAAAAACAAAATGGCGGCTTCAATATGGCGGATGCGAGTATTGAAAAATTGTCGGATCGGCACGAAAATTAGTATTCTTATGTTTTCCCGGTCGCTAATTAAGAATCTGAACTCAGAATTTCCAAAAACAAGTGAGGGATTAGCATTATTCGTTTGTCCAAGGCACGATAGCCTGGCCGTATGTCGTAAACGTATTTCCACGAGCATGGCGCGTGCGACAATCAAATAAGAATATCTCATAGAATTGCAAAAAGTCGCAACATTTTACAACGGGGACTTCTTCGGGAAGCTTCAAAGTTTAATTTAAAAAAAAATTCGCGTTGAACTTTTGCGTACTTCACAACTATTTCCTCTGCAAAAGGAAAAAAATGTATGGGTTTTGCAATCTGTGCCATCGCAGTTGTAATATATTAAATAAAATAATGAAACCAAGGTACTTATAATTTAAAAGTATGACGAATACAATACTTACAAAGTTGATTGTACTATTATTTCACATTGAAAACGTATTCTGAATTTCGACGTGAATACGTTACGTTATTCAAGTGCCAACTTTGACATTGCATATCTCTAAGAGCATTGTTCAATAAAAACTTTTATTAATGGAAACCGATGCTCTGATATGTTACAAATCAAACGCAATTGCTAAATTTTGAAAATCGCGAAAAAAATTTTTGGCTTTTTGGCCAGGTTTTCGGCCAAATGAACCACTGTGCGACGGAGAGCCGCGTCTCCAGAGTCGCCGAGAGAGGGTAGCCGGTCTTTCCTTGTCGGCAATTTGACGTAGATACGCCCGTTGTTGTAACGCGTTCGAGCTCCCAAAATTTTGATATTTGCGCGTCGAGGGATGGAGCGTCAACGGTGACGCAAAGATTTTTAATTGTGTTCGATTCCGAATAGTTTCTTAAAGGACCGGTGACAATCCAGCCGAGCTGAGTCTTTTGCAACGCAGGATGCCGCGGAGAGGCAGCGATTCGCCCCACGCAGATCAACTGCCAGAATAAACCGGCACCGATAAGCAAATCGACACTCGCCGCAGAGTGGTAAGACGGATCGGCTAGCTTTATGTTGGCTGGAATCGAAATCGTATTTCGCTTAATCGCGATACTCGGAAGATCGTCGCTGATCTTATTTGCAACGATACAATCGATTTCCGCGGTGAAAGCATTTACGCGCGATTTGATTTTTACGCGCGTTGTCTGCGTGCCCGCCGTCGTGCCGTCGTCGAATCCCGAAATTACGATATTGCAGGGCTTCGCGCGTAACTACAACGCTTCAAGATATCGGCGCGTAATAAAATTGGCTTGCGAGCCGCAATCGAGCAAGACTCGGCATTGCGTCTCAACGCCGGCGATATTAACACATTAAGGACCGCAAAGAAATCTATAAGACATACGCCTGGGACCGCACGTTTTTGGGCAAACTTGTACGTTCTAAAATCCTCATTACTTTTTTATTTATGAAGAAATTTTTGCGAAACTTTCAGAAATTGTAAAATAGGGTGCATCTTAGGTATTATTGAAAAAAAATCATGTTTTTTTAATAATTATCATACTGTTCTACTTAAAAAATAAATTTTTACAAAATTTTTAGAAATTGTAAAATAGGATGTATTTGAGGCCATTGTTAAAAAAAATTGTTTTTTAATAATTATCATAAAATTTTATGTAATAATAAATTTTACCAAAGTTTCTAGTACTTTTTTAAAGTATGATATCGCGTGAAACATTTTTCTCTATGAAGAGGAACCATACAAAAGTAGATACAATGTAATTAATTATCAAAGTTATTGACATATGAAGAAAACGTGTAGAAAACACGTGTTTGTCTCGTGATCCGTCCGTAACCGATGGAACGCGCAACACGAGAAAACTCGTGAGCGGTCCGTAACAGATGGGACGCGAAACACGAGAAAACTCGTGAGCGGTCCTTAATGTGTTAAACGCGTACCCGGACGCCGTGGATAGCATCACGTATTCGTTTCCCGATGACGCGGACGCGTGAACCACCACCACCGAATTCGAAGGGCCCTCGGTATCCCCTCCTTTCGCCGAATGCGGCTGCTGCACGCCAGGCTGCTGCGTGAAATGTAGGAGCGTGTTGTGCCTGTTTCCGCACGTTTTGCATCAACCTGACGAACATTGGTTCGCCTTGTGTGGTGTCGATCTTAAGCAATTCACACACACTCCGCGTTTGCGTGTTTCCATGAGCCGTCGTTCCAGTGTTAATTCTAAAAAATCCCTGCACGTATGAACTGGATGACCGCCGTTGCAATACATGCATTTCTTTTGACGAGCGCCGCTCGGTGGGCGCGCGGCGTTTTGAGACACGAGCGCCGATGCTCTTTTGCCGATTGCTTCGAGCACGTGGCAACGGTTCGCGACGAATTCCATGAACGCCTTGAAAGTAGGCAAACGTTTGCCAGATTGGGAGTTTTCCCACTCGCGAGCCTTGACCGCGTCGATTTTCGAATTCATAATAATAGGTGAAGTAAAAAGTTCTGAGCGTTTTTTCTCTTTATTTTGATGATAAAATTAACAAACTTAGAATTTTTGGAATTAAATCAAATAAGCGCCGTTTTGTTCAATAACTTTTTCCCATTTTGAAGGCAATTTCATAATTCCGCGATTGAAGAAGTCTTCGTCCCTATTGTTAAAAAACTCGACCAGCTCACTTTCACAAGCCTCTCTTGAGGCCAGTTTTTTGCCATCAAGAAAATGTTGTAAATGTCTAAAAAGGTGATAATCGCTTGGTGCCAGGTCTGGGCTATACGGCGGGTGCGATATAACCTCCCATCCAAACTCTCGGCGTGTCGTTAAAGATGTCTGCGGCCTGGCGTTGTCTTGATGGAAGACAACACCCTTCCGATTGGACAATTCTGATCGCTTCTCGTTGATCGCCTGCTTCAATCTGGTCAGTTGTTCACAATATAGGCCCGAATTGAGTGACTGGCCCGATGGGAGCAGCTCATAGTGCAGGATTTCCTTCCAATCCCACCAAACACATAGCAAAACCTTCTTGGTCGTTAATCCGGGCTTGGCGATCGTTTGGGCCGTCTCACCGCGCTTGGACCACGATCTTTTTCGCCTGTCATTCTCGTATGTGACCCATTTTTCATCGCCAGTCACCATCCGCTTCAAAAATGGGTCCATTTCATGACGCTTCAGCAAAGAATCGCAGGCATCAACTCGCTCCAAAAGGTTCTTTTGCGTCAGTTCGTGTGGCACCCATATATCGAGTTTCTTTTTGAGACCAGCCTTATGCAAATGGTTCCAAACGTTTTTCTGGCTAATCTTCAGTTGCTGGGCAATGGAATAAGTGCTCGCATGCCGGTCTGACTCGACGATTTCCATGATTTTATCGACATTTTCAACGATAGGCCTACCAGAGCGTGTCTCATCTTCGACGTCCATATTACCAGAACGGAAGCGTTGGAACCACCGCTTTGCTGTTGCATTCGATACTGTTTTGGGTCCATAAACAGCACAAATTTTTTTGGCTGCCTGCTCGGCTTTTTCCCCTTGATCGTAGTGGTATTGTAGAATGTATCGAATCTTCTCTTTCGTTACCTCCATTTTGATACGCTCTAACAAACAACTGGCTTCACAAAACAAAAGACTGTCAGAGAACTTTTTTTAAAGCGTTATGTTGGCTTTAAGTCACAGTATAGAATGACATGATGCAACGTATACATTGTGAGATATGGCTCACTAAAGCCATCTAACAAAAAACGCTCAAAACTTTTTACTTCACCCATTATAAATGAGCAAATCGTCCCACGAATCCGTCGGTCTTCCTAATGCTTTCAGAGCTCGCACGTGTTTCGATATTCCGGCGGAAAGATGTCGCAACTCGCGTGCGTTTGTGGGGCTTCGCCGCACCCCCTGGCGGCAGTTCTGCCAGGCTTGCAGCGCACGCCATGTTTGAGGAGAGTTGAGCTCGACGCTCTTGAGAGGGAGCAGTTAGCTCGTGGCCTTAAAAGCAGAACCTCCGAGCGGCAATAGTGTTGGAGTGCATATTGTCTATTATTTCCCTGTGTCCCAATAATTGTGGTAGGCTTGATCCTACATTGGTGACCCCGACGTGATTTCGGAAAGTACGAAAATCGTCAGGACACGGGAGTCTGGTACCAGGCCACATTCCTCTCTCGTCGAGAAGACACGTGGCGTCGTTGGGCGCCCGGTGTAAACGAACGTCGTTGGCGTTTTGGTTCGGCACTTTTGGCCCAAGGCTGCCTCCTGCAGCAGTCGAGCCAGCCGAGGCACCTGAGGTTTCTGCGTGCATCCCGCCCCAGGTCGGTGCACGTGGGGTTAGGAGACCGGGCCTTCCAGAAGGATCGACGCAGTTTCGGCCGCCATCTTGCTGCCTTCGAGAAGGATCGACGCAGTTCCGGCTGCCATATTGCTGCCATCGAGAAGGATCGACGCGGCTCCCACCGCCTCTTCCCTGCCTTCGAGAAGGACCAACGCGGCTCTCGCCGCCCGTCCCACGGAGAGGATTGCTGTGCGTGAAGCCAACGTCACCGGCGCCTTGAACCTACGCAGTCGCCACTGCTGTTTCCGGTGGTATTTCACGTTGTGCTACGCCGTATATCATGTCAATGCCGGAAGATACCGCGGCTCGAGCCGAGGTCGAGCCGAGGTCGGGCCACGTAGACAATTATCGCGTCCCGAAAATCCCTCCGTTTTTCCGGGCCGATCCAGAACTGTGGTTTGCCCAAGTCGAGACCACGTTCCGCTCTGCGCGCATTACGTCCGAGGACACCAAAGCCGATGCGGTCCTCGCGGTGTTGGACTATGACGTCGTCGCGTTAATAAGAGACCTGCTCATTGCAGATCCGCGACCAACGGACATTTTTAGCCAGGTAAAGAGGCGCATTATCGCGGCGTTCGGCGAGTCGCAGGAAGCCAGGCTGCGCAGATTCTTAAAGGGGCAAGTTCTCACTGAGGGGAAACCGTCCCTAATATTGAGTAGACTCCGCAACCTCGCGGGGGACACATGCGACGACACGGTGATATCCAGTGTATTCCTCGAACACCTGTCGCCAACGCATCGCGCAATTATCGCGGCATCCGGTGTCAGTGATCTGGACAAGCTCGCCGCGGTAGCCGACCGGATTTCGGACTCGTCCCAGCTGTCGACCCAAGGCGTGACCGCTGTCGCGCGCGATAGCACATCGTCGTCGACCCTGCGAGCCCCGGGCTCATCTTCATTGGAGGAGGAGATCAGGAGGCTTGTTGCTCAGATGACAGCTCTAAGCGCGAAAGTCGATCTTCTCCAACGGAGAGGTGCTCGCCCGAATTCGCGGGCAGGAAGCCGCGCCTCATCAGCAAGCCGCAACCGCGGCAGGAGCCCTACGCCGACGTCAAAATTGTGTTGGGCGCATAGGAGATACCCGGACAGTCCCAGATCGTGTCGACCCAGCTGTCCGAAGTATGATTCCTGGAGGCCGGGAAACTAGGACAGCCTTCCGTTACTGAGACGGGTACTGAAGGCTCATTAGCA
The DNA here is from genome assembly GCA_963989415.1 of Cerceris ruficornis. NCBI lineage: Eukaryota > Metazoa > Arthropoda > Insecta > Hymenoptera > Crabronidae > Cerceris > Cerceris ruficornis. The sequence continues at coordinate 15,603,073 of OZ022528.1, forward strand.
ACACACCGTCTCCATGTTCGCGACCGCATTTCGGGTCAATCGTTCCTGATTGATACTGGCGCCGAGGTCTCCCTAGTACCGGCACATCCGGAGATTCGCGGCAAGCCAACCGGCCTTAAGTTGATAGCGGCCAACGAGACCGTTATTGACACGTTTGGCGAATCGTATCGATCGTTAGATCTAGGCCTACGGCGCACTATAGTATGGAATTTCCGTATTGCGGCAGTACCATATGCAATCATCGGTGCAGACCTACTAAAGCACTACGGGTTCATTGTAGACTTAAGACGAAACCGGTTAGTAGACGCGGGCACCAACGTGTATGCGCTGGCAGTTCCCAAGCGCGTGTTGTGTCCATCGGTGGGCACTCTAATGCCCGGTTCGAAATTCACGAAAATTCTTGCTGAGTTCCCTGATCTCACAGGTGCACCTGAGGTAGCACCCGCGAAAACCGCTGATGTCTTTCATCACATCCTAACCACTGGTCCTCCGGTGTCGGAGAGGCCGCGACGCCTCGCTCCGGAGAAACTTAACGCGGCTAAAAAAGAGTTTAAGGCACTTGTCGAGGCTGGGATCTGTCGTCCTTCCTCGAGTCCTTGGGCCAGCCCCATTCACATGGTATTGAAAAAGGATGGTACTTGGCGTATCTGCGGGGATTATAGGGGTCTAAACAAACAGACGGTTCCGGATAAGTACCCCACTCCCCACATCCATGATTTCTCCACCAACTTGCATAGCAAGAAGGTCTTTTCGTCACTAGACTTGTACAAAGCGTACAACCAAATTCCGATGGCTCCCGAGGACGTCGAGAAGACGGCAGTGACCACGCCCTTCGGATTATATGAATTCTTGTTCATGACCTTTGGTCTCAAAAATGCTAGCCAATCTTTCCAGAGATATTTAAATCGGGCTCTGGGAGATCTAGACTTTGTTTTCACGTACATCGACGATATTCTAATTGCGTCGAATTCGGAGGAGGAGCACGCTGACCATCTGCGGACGGTCCTTCAGCGCCTCCAGGATTACCACCTCCGCATTAATCCCGCTAAATGTACACTCGGTGTGAGAGAAATCGAGTTTCTTGGCTACGTGATCAACTCGAATGGTATTCAACCTTCGACGTCGAAGGTAGAGGCGGTATTACTTTTTCCAAAGCCTACGCGCGTGGTAGAGCTTCGTCGGTATTTGGGGATGCTGAACTTCTATCGGCGGAACATCCCGCAGGCGGCGCGTTTACAAGCCCCTCTAAACGAGTACCTCCGCGATTCTGTGAAGAACGACAAGCGAGAAATAGTCTGGTCGGAAGCGGCTGAGGAAGCGTTTGAAAAGACCAAGAAAGCTCTTTCTAACGCGACCTTACTAGTTCATCCGAAAATCGGGGCCAACCTGAGAATTGTTACGGACGCATCAGATTTCGCGATGGGCGCGGTATTAGAGCAGCAGGCTCGCTGTTCCAACTGGGAACCACTGGCCTTCTTCTCGAGAAAATTTTCCTCTGCGCAAATGAACTACAGTGCGTATGACCGCGAGCTCACCGCCGTTTACGAAGCTGTGAAACATTTTCGCCATTTTGTGGAAGGTCGGGAATTCGTTGTCCTAACGGACCACAAGCCCCTTATGTACGCGTTTATGCAACGCCCGGAAAAGGCTTCTCCTCGCCAGGCGCGCCAATTATCGTTGATCGCGCAGTTCACCACTGCGATCCGCTACCTTTCAGGTACGGAGAATGTAGTAGCCGACACTCTGTCGAGAGTCGAGGCGCTTCACCTTCCCCTCGAATTTAACCTGAAAGAGATTGCGGAACAGCAAGCGGCGGACGACCAGTTGAAGATCGTTTGCGGATCGCCGGATTTCCCACTAAAACTTAAGAAATTGTCGTATGGACCGGACCATACAGCAGTCTTTTGCGAAATCTCCGGTGAGACGATTCGCCCGTACATTCCTGCCAACCTCAGGAAAACGATCTTCAACTTAGTCCATGATCCCGCGCATCCGGGCGCGAAAGTAACCGACCGCGTAATCCGGCAACGCTATGTGTGGCCGGACATGACTAGAGACATCGCCCATTGGTGCAAATATTGTGTTAAGTGCCAACAGACGAAGGTCTCACGCCACAACCAGCCCATGCCTGAGCACTTCACTGCTCCAGATGGTCGTTTTGACCAGGTCCACTTGGACATTATCGGCCCACTGCCGGTATCAGAGGGCTATAGATACTGCGTGACGCTTATAGATAGGTTCTCCCGTTGGGTCGAGGCCGTGCCTCTCAGGGAAATCTCCGCTCAGACCGTTGCGAGAGCATTCTTCGAGTCTTGGGTCTCTCGCTACGGGGCACCCAAGATCCTTACTACGGATCAGGCAGGGAGCTCAGTTTGAGTCGCGTCTATTTTCGGCGGTACTATCCTGCATTGGTTGTGACCGAATCAGAACCACCCCTTACCATCCCGCGTCTAACGGTATGGTCGAGAGGTGGCATCGGGTTTTGAAAGCTGCGATAATGTGCCATTCGGACATCGAATGGTCGCGCGCGTTACCGACCGTACTCTTGGGACTGCGAGCGCATGTGCGGACGGATGTCGACGCGTCACCCGCGGAATTTTTATTTGGGACCACGTTGCGACTGCCGGGCGAATTTTTTCTCCCGGAAAATTTATCGCCGGACCCTAATGTTTTCATCGAAGAGTTCAAAAAATTCATGCGGGAAGTAAGGCCCATTCCAGTAGTACACAACTGTCGGAATCGTGCATTCTTCTTCAAAGAGTTGCACCACTGCTCGCACGTCTTCCTACGGCGAGTAGTAAAAAAATCTCTAGAACCGCCATACTCTGGACCACACAAAGTGGCCAAGCGGATTTCTGATCGCGTGTACTCCATTAACGTCAATGGAGAGCTGCGCACGGTGTCGACTCACCTGCTGAAACCAGCATATCAACTGCTGGAAGAGCCTAGCGACGCAGTGCCCAGCACCCCCGGGCCGCAAAGCTCTGTCGAGCCCAAACGTCCTCCGCTGAGGACGTACGCGCGAAAGAAAGTCGCGTTTAATTTAAGCGCAAATGTACCAAAAAACAAATAAAAGTACGTTGTCTCTCGGGGGGGAGTCTGTGGGGCTTCGCCGCACCCCCTGGCGGCAGTTCTGCCAGGCTTGCAGCGCACGCCATGTTTGAGGAGAGTTGAGCTCGACGCTCTTGAGAGGGAGCAGTTAGCTCGTGGCCTTAAAAGCAGAACCTCCGAGCGGCAATAGTGTTGGAGTGCATATTGTCTATTATTTCCCTGTGTCCCAATAATTGTGGTAGGCTTGATCCTACACGTTTGTGGCGGCTCGGGCGCCACCGACAACGGTGGAACCTGCTTCACCGACTGCCCTTGAGAGAACGCCCCAGTTCGACTCGACTCCCTTGGGGCGCGAAGATCAGGCAATGAACAAATGAAGAAAACAAAAGATAACTTTTCGAGAAGTTTTCTGATTTCCGGGACGTTTTTCGACAACTCGATCTGAGGCACACGCATTCTTTTTTGTTGTTCAGTATAATAAAGTTTTCTTACGTTTTACAATTTGCAAGTTTCACTCTTATTTACCAGAAACTTCACGTTTTCCTTTGCGACCACGTGATCGTATTGTAAGAAATTATAGGTGTGAGAATGCATGTGGTGTGTATGAGAGTATGCATGCGGTGATAGATGAAACAGAAGAATCGAATGACTGCGACTTGGGTGGTAGAGATTATGTGCGTGACATTGAGAGTGTGTGAATGATGTGTGCGAGATTTGCGACTGAGGCGAACGAGCGGATGAAGAGCGATCGGCCGTATGAAAGAAAGCGTAGAAAGAGAAAGACCATCGAGAAAGTATACTAAGCAATCTTAATAAACTCTTATCTTATATTATAATTTTATTTGAAAGTTAAACCCCTCATCCTCCTCACAGTATAATTGATATCCGATATCTCGAACGACTCGATTATTTCGGCGGCCTCGCCGCTCAGCGATCCTTTCAAATACTGAAATCGCTGCGCGTCGCTGATAGAATTATTAGCGTCGATTACCGACTTGAATACATCGCGGAACGGAAACCACTCATCGTATTGTCCCGAAAATGTGGGTAAATTTAATTTAGGCAGCCTTATATTTGCGATTGTATCCGAATTAGGGCTTTGACCGAACGGCGAGGGTGCAATCTCGGGCGTCGATCTCATCTCGATTATTCGACGAAGCCTTGCACTGATTGTATAAAAACCTTCCTCGAATTGCATGCGATCGTTTGATTCTGTTTCGTCGAGCATCTCCATTTGCGTCTGAATTGCTTCGTACTCGGACCAATATGCTTCTAATTTAATTTTGCGTTCTTGTGCCTGCGCGATCACATCCGGATTTACTTCCGTGATTTTGTCTATGAAAAGGCTCGAAATGAGCGTGCACGATGCCTTTATTATCGTTCGCCTCTATTTCAAATAGGCCACACTCATCGTGAATCGAGTCGAAGTGTACGTTTAAATGAAAACGAAAGAAAGAATCGCGGGATTCTAACGAAAACAATGATTTGGTCGGCAAATGGCTAAAAACAATGTTCTTACTTGTGGCTGAACGGAACGGCACGAGATGCCTCAGGACGTCGCAGAGTCGAGCCTTGTGGAATCGGCCTCGTGGCGTCGAACTCGTCGTGGGCTTGAATCTCGCTGCAACTCGAGCCTTTTGCTGTCGAATCCCGTCGTAGGCTCGAACCTCGTTGAGTAGGCTCTCGTGGCGTAGGACCTCGTGGCGTAGGGCCTCGTGGTGTAGGGCCTCGTGGCGGACCTCGTGGCGATCTTCGTGGTGGCGGACCTCGTGGCGGTCCTCGTGGCGCCGTCGAGACCCATGATCATCTGCGTTGCTAATAGCACACAGTGGTCGGCTTCTCGGTCAACCGACCTGGAATTCTGCTACTTTTCGATGTCGAATGCCCTCGTGGCAGTAGCAGTTTCCGATGAGAGAGACTTAACGTCGCGCAATATTTCGTCTTTTGCACGAAATATCCGGCTCGAGGGACAAAATTTGTCGAATAAATGTTGTATTTTATTCAGAGGAGCGATGGGTGTAATGAACCAATACCCTAGTTACCAGTAATGTTTAAATGTATAACTTTATTATTTGCGCGACGTTACTCTGTCGAGTCCTGAGTCTATCTAAAAACGCTCGGGAAGCCACGTCCTCGTCTGTTTCAAAAAACAAAAGGCGATCGCGCCCAATGCATGATTGCCATGCGACGTCGTTGCCAACGTCTCGAACCGATATTGATGGTCGATATCGACGACGATCGATAATCGAGCGACAACACTTCCTTTTTACGGAACAGAGGGGAACCGTGAACTTTCCCAAGTTATGAGGTGTCGTTCGCGTTTACCACCCCTCCAGCCAAGAAAGGCCCCGAGGTAACGGGACTTGTTAAATAAAAGGTTCGAGACGTCCGCTTAGGTCGTGCACATGCGCGAGCGTGGCGCGGGTTGCTGGGGCGACGCGGTTTTCGTCTACCGGTCTCCTTCTTCCGTTTCGAGCCTGCAATGTGAGAACGAGTGTATATAGTTGAACTAATGAATCCAAGCGAAGAGTGATCAATCTGACCAGCATAGTTTATTGCCACCGACTACCCATACCTCCCACGAAACATCTCATCCACAGTCCAACAGGACTCGACATGTAGTGATCACCTGGGTGACTGTGAGCGCTCCGTCACCTCGAGCGTCCAGGCAAATTCCTTTGTCCTAGGCAAGGAGAGAAGTAAGCCCGGACGATGTACAAGGTTTACTGCAGGTTGATTGTTATTGAAATAAACGGATTAGCTTTTGACAAAAAATTCTCTTTCTGAGAATTCAGCGAATTCTGCAAGTTCTTTTCAAAAATAACCATTACCAGGACATGTAATAAACCTTTTAAATGACTCTTAATACATTGAAGACGGATGTTTTGCTGCCAACTTCGAGCCTTAAAGATACAATGAGTTTAAAATGACAATATGAATAATAAAGTTAACGGACACCAAAATTTTTGTAAATTGTCTTCAATCTACCAAGTTAATTGTGAGGGCCGAACAAATACCATATTTATGTCGTTTCTGTTTCAAAAATTGTCTGAACTTTATACGTCCTCGGAAAGGTACCAATGATTCATCGATGCATATCTCTTCATCTAAATCATAGTATTTAGCAAAATTTTCATTTAGAATGTTAACAAGTTGCCTGCTCTTATACAGTCTATCATCTATGTGTGCTGTTTGATTGTTGGTAAAATGAAGGAACCGTAACAATAACTCGAACCGATTTCTGGACATAATTGTTTTTGGAAATGATTGGCAATAGGTGTTATTGGTAGACCAATATGTGTCGTGTTTCGGCAACTTCACCAGGCCCATCCATATTAGTAGGCCGAAAAAGCTTTTTATTTCATTTTTGTCGGTTGGAGTCCATTTATCTAAACGAGTGGATTTCCTACTTTGCATGTATTGTTCAGCAAATCTATTGGTCTCACTAACGATAATTCTAGAATTTCTTCCGTAACAAAAGCAAAGTAAAAGTTATGTGCCTGATTACCCTCGATGTGCACAGCAGTGCTGGATTTCACAAATGGGATTATATTTGCCGCTGCTCATGTTATATTAGCTGATGATTCCTGATCATCTATATTACATTCATCTTCATTTTCGGTATCCGATTCAATTCGGCGCCGCCTTATCGTGGGTGATATATGAATTATTTCGTCATCCGATGAAGACTTATTGGATGTGCTCGAAAAATATTCACTGTTTGTATCCATATCTTTGAGGGGTAATCTACAAATACTATTATAAGCACACCTCAGAAAATAATCGGAAATGCTGCTTTATAATCATATAACTGATGTTGTAAGTGCGCACATACCTTATTATTCTATATAGAATGATCAAACACTGCTTATCTTTTGCACGCTTTACCAAGTCTGGACATTTCGTTTACGACAAAATAACAAATGCGAATGTTTTTTTTTAAATAAACGAAGGATTGTTTTAATATGTACTTATCAACCATTACTAAGGCGCCACGGTGGTCACCCGTGACCACCAGTAAGATAAGCGCTCCATTTGATAAAACTGTTGTCTTGTAACATCAACTTATTATTATTTTGCCATTATATACGTTATATAATAAAAATAATCCCGTGGCGTCCTGGGCTAAGCATATATATATATACAGTGGCGGCCATATACTTACGTACAGTTAGCGAAATGAAATTTCTTTAGCTGTATATTACTAAATATAATAGTTAAACCAAAATCTTTTTCAGTTTTCACAAGCTTCTAGCATACTTTATTAAATAAAAAAAATGGTTTCTTAAGTTATTGTAATAAAAAAATTTCATATATTTTTTTATTCAGTAGTAAAATTTCTCGCGGACACGTACTTACGTACACATAGAAATATTTAAATTTCTCTAATATTTTAGGTTTCTAGTGACACAATAACCTGCTTACTACTAATATTTCGTAGCTAAGCCCTTATTCTTAATTACAGCAGCACACCTTCGTGACATTGATTCGATAAGTCGAACGCATCGACTTATCGGAATAGAACCCCAAGCTTCCTCTATTCTTTGGTAAAGTTCATTAACATTTTTTGGTTTTTGTTTCTTAATATGCTTATCTACGTCGATCCATAACATTTCTATCGGATTTAAGTCCGGAGATTGTGCTGGCCACTTCATAACGTCGATATTTTGTTCGGTCAAGAATGTCCTTACAACGCGCGTATTATGTTTCGGATCATTGTCAGCTTGGTAAATCCAATCTTGTGTCATATACTCCGCAGCAAAAGGCAGTAATTGATTTCTAACAATATTTAAATAGACGAATTTGTCCATTATACCCTCAATTCGGTGAATAGGGCCTGTGCCGTTCATGGTCATTGCACCCCATACCAGCACCGATCCATATATATATATATATATATCAATCAATATATCAACAATCTCTCTCTCTCTCTCTCTCTCTCTCTCTCTCTCTCTCAAGGTACCAATAATATACTTGAAGATGTAAGCCTACTAGATGAGGTATCAGCATAAATTTTAAAAGACATTTCGCCTGATATCTTAAGAAATATTAAATCTACAACAAAATGTTTCAAACAAAAGTGATCCATTTTTTTATGTAGAACATGATTCCGAATTAAAAAATAGGTGTTTATGACACAAAAAAACAAGATTACCTTGAAATGACCTTGAAGACGCCCACGCATTGAAAAATCAGTAATGCCATTAGACTCCCCACCCGCAATAGTAAGGGGCATGCATCGCTTGGTTTTTCTTGAATCACCCGTTTTCGAGATTTTTTACAATCTCAACTTAAATGGGACACCCTGTATATTGTAACCCGTCTCGTCTATCGGTAATACTTTTACCGTGAGGTTACCGCGCTGTATGCATACTTCTACATTTTATAGAAATTCGTTTCCTAAGATAATTCTCGAACTCATAGTGATAGCTGCTACGACAAACGCTTCCGTTTTACACGATTGTCCACCGATTTTTACGTCGACCTTCAACTTCCCCATCGGCGCGGTTACTGCATTACCGAAACCTGTGAATGTTCTACACTCAAACCTGTTTTTGTGCGATTTTTCATTTGTGCGATTTTTTTTGTGCCGTATATGAAATCTGAAATTTTCATATACCACACAAAAAAATCGCACAAAAAAAGGCCGCACAAAAACAGGTTTGAGTGTATTAGTTTTGTCTAATCGAGGCGATCCGATTTCATAATAAACATCTTGCCTAATGACGTTAACTTCGCTGCCGGTATCTAGCAACGCAAAGCAGGAGATCCATTAATTTCTACAGTGACTGATTTATCACTCGAATTAACCACCGAATTTACTTTCGTCGTCTTCGCCGTTTCTTTTCGCACCTGCTGACAGTCCGCCGCGCGATGACATGCGAAGCATTTCGGACCTTTATCTCTATTTGTACAATCTTTTAACTCATGCTGTTTGCAACCGCACATAAAACAACGTAATTTCTTGGTTGCATCGCATCTTGTCGGTTTTGTGTCTCGCGTTGGGCCCTGTCTAACAAATTTTCCTTTTCGACTCGCCAATTCTTTCATTCTGTCGCACTTTACGAACGCAAGTTTTAATTGCGCCAATGTAATGTTATTTGCCGCATACAAAATTGCTTTGTTTGTTTCTTCGTCGGGTACGCCCCTTATTATATACTCTATCAGTGAATCGGTATCGATATTCCCCTGACTTGCTACTTCCTGCATCGCGTACATGCAACGTCGCGCACTTTCTCCAGATTGCCGTTTCCGATTCGTTAATTGTTTATGTACCGTCGCGCTACTGATTTTAGTTTTAAACTCTTGCATTAAGCGCCTTTTTAATCTTGACCACGATTTAATGTCTCTGTGGAATCTAACGAATTGTTTCGCGGATCCCGTAAGTAATCGTTCTGCATAAATTAACTTTTGCAAGTTGTCCCAGTCTAATAATTCACTAGTATCTTCGAATTCTTCGATCCATTTCATTACATCTAATTTATCGTCCCCAGAAAAATTGCGAGATGCTTTCCTCCACGTCCCTAACCGTGAAACGATCTCTCGCGGGCTCGCGAACATTATCGGACTTCGTATCGCGTCGCCGTCGACCTATTCGCGCAATACCTGACCTATCCCGATGTGAAGCATCCTCTTCTTCTGTCTCGCTTTCCGTGCCTTCGTCGGACGACTCCTCGTCCCCGTCTTCTGTTTCACGCGCGACGATTGTTTCGTTCGCCTTCTCGTCGTCGGATGCTTCCTCCTCGCCATCTTCGTCGTCTTACAAATATTTTTCTAATCTGTTTCGTAATTCTTGCTTCTTTCCTTTCGTCGATAGCTTCATGTTCTCCAAAATATCTTTTAATTCGGACACCTGCATTTTCACAAGTTTGCTTTGTGGTACGTTTACTTGAATCCGACCTGCGTCGTGTACCTTTTTCGAGCGTTCACCTTCAATCGTCGCCATTGTCGCGGCTCCATGCGCTTCACGTCCCTGTGCCGTCGCCATTGTCTTAATCTTGCCAAACCTTATACTGTTCAACTTCAATAATTCAATTCCGTCTCTACTACTGTTTCTTTTTGACCGATTCTTGTCGTTCACTACTTTACATCTGGTGACGAAGGCCAACTTGCACTTCGTCTACAGCTTATCGAACGACACCCCGATCTCCACTTATCAGTATAACGAAACGAACACTTTTGCACCTTTACCGTTGTTTTGATTCGCGGTCGACTTACGTCGATCGAGTTTTTTCGGATTATTTATTTAAATAATGAGCACGGAGGACCACCTCCCATAGGGAGGAAGAAATTACTTTAATTCAATTGTGGATTGAAGTGTTTAATTTATATTTCAGCCGAAGTCACTTTACAATTTATACTTAATGCGGTAAAAAGATATAACTATGCTTCAACCTCTTATTTTGAGAAAACAAACGAATATATGCCGCGTTCGCATGCTAGTTCCTGTTTTATAAAATTTGTTGTGGGGCGTTGCCGCCTCCCCAAATTCCCTTTCTAATTCCATTAGATATTGGGATTTGTTAGGTGGGGAACGTCAACGCCCCCGTTCAAGGGTGGAAGGGACATTGGCAATGCAGCAGAATTTGTTGAAGCCTGGCTATCCCTTAGCTACGGGTGGCATTTTTAGAATACGCCCGAAATTTCCCAAGTGGCGCACCACTTGGGCCCACATAAATCTTCGAGGCATCTTGCCAATGTCCCTAGCTTACTACACGGCTATTGTTACTAAGAAAACAAAAGGAAAAAGACGAAATGCGAGAAACTCAAACTCGTCACCGAAGAGTTCTTTACTGGTCTTATAATAAGCCTTTCCAGATGTCAAGGGCCTCTGCCCCAACAACCGTTGTCTCAACCTGTTCCTCATCTGCTGTTCTCGATCCCCGGACGAGCCCCCAAATGTAGGATGGGAACAGCGATGGTGAAACACAACGGATTTTAACATAAAAAAAGGATAGTTTAATGATATATGGTTTGATACAGAAAAATACTATGTCCTCTTTCACACCACGTTGGCGGCTGCCTTATATCACCTCGCTCGCTTGTTTCACGCTCCGCTTACATCTGACTACTGTACTATCGGAAATTTTTGGACACACTATAGACGTAGAAATGTAAGGACAGGTAAACGACGGTACGGACTAACGGTGACGCACGGCGACGGGTACGGACGTCTCGAGGCAAAACGGTACTCAAGGGAGAGTGCACGAGGCCGGCAGGCCCGGGAATTTCCCGGGGGTGAGGCCCAGCGGCCAGGGTGCTCGTGCACTAGGGCGAACGTGCCATTTTTCCTCGAGTGACAGAGACAGACGAGAAAGACGAAGTCAGACGACCGGGTAATAAATAGACACGACGGACGAAACGAAGGGACAGTTTAGAGATACACGGAGGCAGTTACAGTTTGAAGATACACGGAGTTACACGGAGTTTTTTGAACACACACGGAGTACGGAGACGAACGGAGACGCATAGTATAGTTAAGCGTAGATTAAGCACGATTCGCGAGTTCTTCGATCTAAGCTGACTACTAAACAACCACAATCCCACACTACCAACACATCCATACACATATCCATACCTCACACACTCTTCATCTTTCGTTCGACTTTAAGATATTACACCGTCACACACACACACACACACGCACGGACGCACGCGCGCGCGCCATGGAAAATAATCATTAATTCCAAAAGTTCGACATAATCGCCTCTTGGATGCGTTCGATTAATCATATTTAAAAAAAAATCTAATATAAGGTCTATATCCTGAAGCTTTTCGCAAATATAACTACGTATCCTCTAGGCACGATCGATAATTAGATTTATTTATTGTTGACCAAGTTTTTGGGAATTTTTTAAATATTGGAATATCAGGTGCTGACGATTTTGATATTTTTAGTTCAAACACACTTTTTAAAGCTTTTTCAGATATATGGTGCCGACAAGGAAGATATAATAAATCTCGCCCGAGTAGCTGCTCTGAAGTCACGCAGGCAACTTGAAATCGTCCCATATTTGTAGATGTTGTGTCACAATATATTGCTTTAGCGATATCCGTCAGTTCCCAATTTTCTAATAATTCTGTTCCAGCTAATGCTTGTTCTTTTCCACTGCATTTTTCAATAGCATGGTTTCCTAGAAGATTTTCTTTTCCCTGATACGTAACTATAACTGATAATCTCTCAATAGATTCCTTACCAGTTAATCGTGGCAGTAGTTTTCCACCCCAATGAACTGTTGTAATTTTCGGTAAATTTTCTTTAAATGTTTCACGTAAGAGTTAACTCCTCTCTTCTCGCAATTCTTTCTCAATTCTAATTGCTCTTCGGAGCTCCCTTTTCATTAAACTCTTATCCGTTCCTATCATTGGGCCTTCTCTTCCCTTTTTCCTTTGATTTAAAAGGAAAAGTTTGTCTTCGTCAATATTGATTCTATTTAATGCATCTTAATGAGCGATATCTGTTCTTTCTTTGATATTGTTCTTTATTTTTTTGCGACTCACTTCGGCGTTTGTGAGACCGTTGTAACTGTCGCCAATTCTGATATAATTCTATTAGTTTTTTTATACTATTATATGCTTGTATTTGGGGAATACGTGTCTTGTCCCAAAAGACTTCCAGCCCCTTTATTACAACCGCGGCACTCGATCGAAGGTTTAAATTTATTTTACGTAAGCTATAAAATAGTACTCGCAAAGCTTGATCATTACAAGGAAGCTTAGTTCCAATAATTTGAGTTTAGCTATGGCCTAATAGATATACATATGTCATCAGCACGTCTAGTTTCCATTTTCTTACTATTTCGATTGATACTATTCTTCGAAACACAAACTTTCAACTCTCAGTAACTCGAAACAGTCTGAAACCGACGTGTACAGCACGTCGTTGGCGATTTTGAGACAAAAGCATTACGACGTGCGTGGCACGTTTTTCCAGCACAAGTGGTTATATTTTGAAACATTGTCACCAAGGTGGCACGGTTTTTTTATCATGTGTCATAACTGAAAAGGGTAAGGCCAGAAAAAATCGGAAGTTCAAAAATAAGGACCAGCCTAATGTAGTGCCACCTCCTTCTTCAAGCCAATATGCTGACAGTTAACTCCCCAACGAAGACTTCCTAGCTGGTCCTTTCGATGTATAGTGTCATGTCCAGGAATGAATAGGGAGAAGGTATCCAATCCTCCCCGTGGACGAAGGTCGAATTTTCGCTTTCCCGCCTCAGCGGTTCAGTGGCTGGGCTTCCGACGTCTTACCTACCGACCGATCCGCGATGATTCAAAAGTAAATGGAATGTAGATACGTGGCAAGTCGGTTTTTATTTGTTTCCATTCGTTGGTGTATAATCTGGTTCCTGTACAATCTGTTTCGACGGTTCGTTTTCCCTCCCGACGGGGAAATTGTTATACGACGGCGCTCCAGCGTAAAGTTGCGCGAGCACCTTCTTTCATCGAAAAAAATTTGTTATACATATGTGGGATTATAGTGATCAATTTGGCTAAAATCGATAGTTCGCGTTATCGTGCTTATCGTTTAACTAAGACATTTTCAACAATACTTGAAATAATGTACTGTATTGTAGAATGTGGTATGTACTGTACTGTAACAGTTAGTAACAAAAAAAATGAGTAATCAACGAAAACACTGTGTATTGTTTTAACCACACAATTAGCAATGTTTGCAAACACTGCCTCGGACAGAAACAATGGCAACAGTGGAATACATGACAAACAAGCCGTACTAAATCGTTCACTAGTTGATCAAACTTTAAAGTCGATCACCCCCTGCCTGATTGTACTACGATTTCCGGCCCACCCTGTATATACATATTTATACATATATGTAGGATTTGGATTAACGGATTTCCAGGAATCACGCTTAACACTAGGCTTACAACAAAACTAACACAAAAATAACTTTATTCTAACTACAAAAAAAACAATGAAATATAATAAACTATAAAAAAAACTATGGATACTTTAAAATAACAATGAATACTTAAAATGCAAAGGAACGATATAAGAGGTGTTGTCGTGAGGATCGCTTTAAAAACTCTACTGGGCCACACGCCCCGATCGTCGTCTATCGCGTACCCGTCCCCCGCGGTACCTCTTATAAACGCGTTCGATTACGTTCGTCGCAACCTCGCTGCATACGCACACATTTGCATCCTTCATATATGTACAAATATTTACATATTTGCATCGAGGTAAATTCCACTAGACGTGGTATATATGAATATATGAAACGTGAGAGTACATATTTTCGACTACAGAAATCAGATTTCCTTGGGGCGGGACGCGGACAGTAGTAGAAGGTATGGGTTGTGGCGTAGATGAGGGCAAAGAAATTAGCAATGCCTTCTACTTCCCTCACAAGAGGCTCGTTGTTCACTCGTATGCGGCAAAACAGTTGTTCTCCTGATGTCGGATTGGCGTTCCGTGAATTTCCGTCGTTTACACGTCAAAATATGGACTCCGCACAATACTCACAGAGCAATAATTAAACAACTCCTAGTGGGTTAGCCTTTTTTATTTATTGAGTGACTGCGTCGGGTACTTGTGTCGCTTGTGCGGTTCGTGTGCTTCTGCTTTGGAGGACGGGTATGCCTCTCCTTGGCACTCTGCCTCATTGGAGGAATGGCTCTCGCGGACAGTGGTGGGAAAGGTTGAGAACTTGGGTCGGTGTCGACGTTTATAGGGTTTGAGGAAAGGAAGAGTGACAGGACTTACCGTAGCCAAAAGGGAATGAAGGCACGGGGTAAGGGGACAGTGTCGCTCGCACCGCCTATCCCCACCATATCGGTCCTGGACACTTGAGATCGACTGATGACAACCGAAAAACAAACACTTCTTTCGTCGTTCCCATGGCGACGCAATAAATGTGCGGCTCTTTAGGCCAGTCACGCGTTAGAATCGAACATGACGTCAAAACGAGGGATATCTCTAGCCGTCAGGCAAATCAGAACAAACCAGAGGCCAGAGGACTTCTCGTCTTTTTAGGATCTGTAAGGGGAGATGATTTAGGAGTTGAGCACCTAGCGATAGGAAGGCAATGACCGAGAGAACATCGGACACGTGCAGAGTCGCAACAGTATGTGTGCTAAGCGTCCTTCGGTTAGTACACATGAGAGGGATTCTCGTGTAGGACATTGCATATCTGTAGTAACGCAACTTGACCCTTCTGGATTCGTTATTGCAATTGTCGTCTTTCGAGACGCGAGGCAAGTAAAATGCAGAAACGCGGGTGGCGGTGGGCGGGGGGGGGGGGGCAAGTCGATGATTACACGACGTAGGAATAAGACTGATTACGTACTTACTTACTACTTAATCTAATCTATATAATCAAAGTGACAATACTTTCTTTAACGCGAAAGGGAATGATCTTTGGCCAGTTCTAGTTTATTAACACATTGGGCGTCGGTGGCATCTGAGACATTTAAACTCTGACAATGAGAGTCGGCACCGCATCTACCGCTTAAAGCCTGGACGTCGGCACCGTATCGACCGCTTAAGGGGGGCAGTCCCTTCACAATTTTCAAAAAATCAATTTTTTTTTTGCATATTTCGAAAGTATGATATGTTGAGAGTATACTATAGAAAGGAGAAATAAAAATTCGAAATATTAACAACGTTATAGCACATAATCGGGAGCGCGGCACCGCATGCTGTAAAGTAGGGACTCAGGTAATCCGAGCGGTCCGGTTGAAACATCAAACGCAATTATCTCGAAACTGTATTTTCAAAAACTGCTCGTGTTGTAGCTCGAAAAGTTATCAATCGATTTGGCTGAAATTTTTCCACGTTTTTTACTACAACATTACCGGAAGGATGTACCTAAAATTTTTAAGTTATCGCGTAAATAAATATATTTTAAGCGGTAAAAACTGTCGAAAAATGGTCAAAAAAAATACCTTTTTATTAAAACGCCGACATAACTTTCCATTTTATACTTTTTTATATTTTTTTAGATTTATCCTTCCCCTACACTTGTCTATAATCGGAAAATATTTTCGTTTTTTATTTGAGATCAATATCAAAAATCCTACAGGTGCAGCAGTTTGCGGTGTCTTGCGAAAGGCGCCGATAGAAAAAATTCGGAACGCCGCCATTTTGTAAAAACAAAAAAAAAGAAAAAATGTTTCCTAAAACTAGACATATGCAATAAAATGATATACAAATTTCAAAGGGATTCGATAATTTTATCACCTTCAAAAAAATTCATAAAAAAAGACTAATTTCCTTGCGTTTAAAGGGACTGCCCCCATTAAAGCCTGGGCGCCGGCATGATTTGCTTGTTTACGACTAATGAGTAGGTGAAGGAAATATTTAAAACTTTATACATTTTCGTAAAACACTAAATTTTGTTTGCATATTCGTCATATACAATTTAACCATAACGAAAAACAGAAGCAAAATCGAAAATTTTATTTTATAATTATGGAAAAAATACACCTTTTTTATTTCATGTGTAAGAGTTAGATTTAGAAAATTTATTTATTTCGGTGTGTGTTATATATATACATATATACTTTTAACTCTTTTTCCACGATATATATTATAATACCAATGATACAATAGAATATTTCGATACGCGGGCAGTTACACTGTAATGATACCAGCGCACAGTGGTCCAGAACGAGCGATTAGCAGCGCTTTTGCTGAAAAGTCGATTTTCTCGAATCGCTTTTTTTTTCTTTATATCGATTCCTAAATGTCCATGGATTTCAGAGATCGCAAAATTAATGAAATCGGACAAAAATTGTAGTTACAACAAACGCTTAAAGTTGGAACTTTTTCTCGAGACCAATTTCTATCGAAAAAACACGTTGTCTTCTTCGGGACATTCTGACGAATCTATCTTACATTTTCTAATGATTTTTCTTTGAAATTAAAGAGCATTCTTCTACGATCAAAATGCATATGCTGAATATGAAATTAGTGTTTGTAGTTTATTCAAAAAATTACGTTCAATAAATGAGAGAAAATCATCAAAGTTTTCTATCATTGACAGTCAGCATCTTTTATCTACCGTATATATTCGTAGTTTGACATATAAGGCCCTTCTCTGTAAGGTCTCTGCTATGTGATCCTGCAAAAAAACGATCCCAACTCGTCCCACAAATTTGATTTTTTATTGTCTAAAGAGTTGCGCGCACTCCAGCGGCTGCCCGCCGGTAGAGTCTATCATGGGTTTTAAGGAAATTTTTCTATGAATTGGCTAAATTAGAAGAGGGTAAACAGTTAATCTTGTGTTGTAAATGAGTATTCGAAATTTCTGTCTACCTGTAGTTCAAACAATATCGTTTTAAATGGATTCGAAAAAAAATCAGAGCGGTTTTAGTGCAACGCCATGCGGTTCACAACTTCTTGGAATTCGCTAAGCCAACTTGTAAAAACCGAGAGTTAAATAGAAACCCTCATCGGCAATTACAAGTCGATAGTTTCTTAAATGTGGGTTTTACAACTTAACGGCTCTAAGTCAACCAGCAGGTCGCACATGCCATAAACCGCGGGCGGCGGGGAAGCGGAAAATGTTGGCCACCGAATGAGTCAGATAAAAACGGTTTTTCCTAATTATCCACCCTCATGGCAGAAGTAACAAAATGTGGAAGGTGGTTTACCTAATCAATCATTTGCATAAACCAATAATTTTGTGAAAGGGAAAAGCTCCTGCAAATTTACTCCGCCTTATGACACTCTGCCTGACTTTTGAATCCGCCATTTTGTTTTTGGAAATTTTGAGTTCATATTCGTAATCAGCGACTCAAAAAACATAAGAATACTAATTTTTACGCGGAACCATTAATTTTTCGATATACCTGGTCGCCATATTGAATCCGCCATTTTGTTTTTGGAAATTTTGAATTCATATTCGTAATCAGCGACTCAAAAAACAACAGAATACTCATTTTTAGCTAAATCGGATGTGTTTTGCGCTTTTGGCGAGGATTTCAAAGAGATCGAAAACTGTGCGAGGTGCCTGAACAGCTAGATCGACGTTCTGAACCACTGTGCAGCGTCAGGATCCGCTTGTATCAACTCTCTCTGCGGAAGAGTATATTGCCGATATCGCGACGATGTGACCGAGATGTGACCTCGGTGGGTCCTAGGCTTCGACTCTCCCCGCAACGCTTTTCCTCCCTCGGTAGTAGGGTCCTTCAAGGACCTCTTTTCCCCGAAAGGCCCCGTAGGGGCGAGGGTTGCCTTCCTCCCTCGCTAGAGAAAGTTCCTCTTGACGAAAGCCAGGCGTGAGAACGCCCGGCTCGGCGCCTCGCTGGCGCGGAGTCTTACACATGGTCGATTATTACATACATAATATGTATGTATATATAATATAAACGGAAAGAAAAATATTAATATTTAAGGGATGTATGGTATTTTTCAAAACATTTTCCAATATGTAAGAGTACTAGGCATAGAGCACACATAAAGCTATTCCCGCTTCTTTTTTTGCTAGCAGAGCAAACTTTGCATAGACGTCGTGCATATCGGTTTTTGTTCCCAGATCCAATAATTCGAGTAACATTATGCTTCTTCATATCACCCGAAAGTCTGAGGGTGATCAAATTTTGATGTGCGAAGTGTAGAAACTAATGCAGAAGTAGGTATTTGTTCCACACAATCATTTGATACATTTTGAGACTTGAATATTCCTCGATCCATAAACGTCCATGTTCGGTTTTATATATAAGTTTATTATATTGGGTTGGCAACTAAGTAATTGCCGATTTTAAATAAGAAGGAAAATTCAAAAATTTTGTTTAAAGATATAACTTTATTAAATTAGATACTGTCCGTTCTTGTCGATGACCTTTTGCCATCGTTCTGGCAGTGTAAAAATTCCATGTTCGTAAAATTTCTGATCTTTGCTATCAAAAAACTGAATTAAATGTGATCTGACATCATCAGCGTTATTAAAAATTCTACCATTTAAGGAGTTCTGCATAGAACGAAACAAATGGTAATCTGAAGGCGCAAGATCAGGGCTATATGGTGGATGTGATAAAACATCCCAACCCAGTTCCAATAATTTTTGGCGAGTGACCAAAGACGTGTGGCGCTTTGCGTTATTATGGTGGAAAACAACACCTCTACGATTTGTCAATGCCGGCCGCTTTTCTTGAATTGCATCGTTCAGTTTGGCGAGTTGTTGAACATACACGTTTGAATTGATCGTTTGGTTTTGTGGCATAAGTTCAAAGTACAAAATTCCTTTATAATCCCACCAGACTGACAGCATAATCTTTTTTTGGTGAATCTCTGCTTTTGATGTCGTTTGGGCTGGTTCACCTTGCATCACCCACGATCTCTTCCGATTAACGTTGTTATAAACTATCCACTTTTCGTCGCCAGTAATTAGGTTTTTCAGAAATGGATTAATTTCGTTGCGTTTCAGAAGCGAATCGCAAATGCTAATGCGTTGCGTCAAATGAATTTCCTTAAGCTGTTGAGGGACCCATAAATCGAGTTTCTTGACATAACCAAGCATTTTTAATTTGTTTTCAATGCATGTATGCGATACATTGAGCTTCTCTGCAATATCACGTGTTGTGCTATGACGATCTGAATCGATAATGGCCTTGATATGGGTTTCATCAACTTCGACTGGACGGCCAGATCGTTGAGCATTTTTCAATGAAAAATCACCAGAACGAAATCTGGCAAACCAATTTCGACACTGCCTTTCTTTCAAGGCTTCATATCCATATACTGTACATAACTTCTTTTGTGCTTGCGATGCGTTCTTGCCTTTTCGGAAGTAATACAATAAAATATGTCTGAAGTGCACGTCCTGTTCTTCCATTTTTAAATTGGGATAAAAACAAACGTAAAGCACTAATCGATATAATTTTTTTACTAAATTAAAGGAAGAAGTCCAAACAATAAGAAAAAAGTATAGGTTAGATGCTTTGACCACGTTAACAAAACAAAAGAAAGTGTAAAGTCCATCTATCCACAAAATCGGCAATCACTTAGTTGTCAACCCAATAAAAACGTGTAATGTTCAGTCACACTGATCGCGTACACCAGAAGAAGGGCCTCACCGGCACACACACACATACCAGTTGACACGCATTCACAGCTCAGAGTTATTAATTCACACGCAGCGTTTACCCAAAGCGGGCGCTTCGAATATCTACTTTAAAACTCCCCCTTTCGAAGTGCTCGCTGATTATCTGTTTTAAAAAGCTTAATATAGCAATTAATTAGTTAATCCCATTAATTGTACTAGTTTTTGAACTTTTATCTTTGGCAACGACTCAGTCATAATATCAGCAATCATCTGGTCCGTGTCATCATGTGTGTAAACTATTATCGCCACCGGATGGCCCCCTTCGTACTCTGCAATTTTATTTCAGCAAACATTTCTGTGAAACTTATAGTTTCGAAGATATCTGAGGTGCTAATAGTTATTGCCCCACCCTGTATAACAGCTCTCCAATTAAATTTCTGTATTGTATATTCGGGTTACTAATTTCAGCAGGTTCTAGTTTCAAGTTAGTTTCCATGGGTGTTTTATATAGTTTTCCTTTTTCCAGGTTGTATTTAAGCGCTAAGGACTCTATATAGGTTTTTTGACATAATGTCATTCTGTTATTTGTAATATCATAATCGATATCTATTCCAACATAAGTTCCTATCTTTCCCATGTCTCGCATTTTAAATCGTTCAGATAATTTCAGTTTTACATCATGAATTGCCTTTTGGCTTTGACTACATATCAGCAGATCATCCACAAACAGCAAAATATAAGTATACACATTATTTTGGCATTTTACATACAAACAATAGTCATATTTACTTTTTTCAAATTTTAATTTAAACATAAATTCATTGAAACATTCGTACCATGACCTTAGACTTTCTCTTAAACCATATAAAGTCTTCAACAATTTGTAAACGCTACCTGATCCGTCATCAAAACCCTCAGGTTGATTTACATACACTTCTGAATTTATTTTTCCATTTAAAAACGCTGTTTCTACATCCATTTGTTCAATAAAATACTCGCTTTGACAGCAAAAGGCTAACAATAATTTAAATGTTTGCATTTTTACAACTGGCAAATAAATATTATCTGCATAGTCTTCTTGCTGGAAGTCTCTAGCAACTAACCTCGCTTTGTAAGTTGTCTCATTTTTCTTTTTAAAGATCGACTTAACATCAATAACCTTTTTGTTTTCTGGCATTTCAACTAATTTCCAGGTTTTATTCTCTTCCAAACTTCTGATTTCATTACACATTGCCCTTTTCCAATTTTTAGAGTCTCTCGTTTGCATCGCTTCCTTAAATGTACTTGGAACGACTACATTACAAAAGTTTACATACACATATTGAATAGTATTTTCATTAAAATAACGACTATTAGGCTTTGAGACCCTGATCGAACGCCTCAAATTAGATTCGCTGATATCATTAGTATTCATTGTATTTGGTTCAGTTTCATCAGTGTCACTAGATTTAGAAGTATTTTGTGTAACTTCTTCGTTTTCACTTGTGTTTCGAGTATTATAACTTTGATATGTTTCATCTGCAGTAACTTCACTACATATGTCATTTTCTTTTTCTTCATCACTGAAACATATACCCTTTACATTTTCTTCTATAAAGTCAACATGTCTTAACTCAATCACTCTGTTATTCACTAACACTCTGTACCCCATATCTGTATAGCCCAACAAGATTCCTATATTTGCCTTTTTGTCCCATTTAGACTTTCTCAACTGTTCTGGCAATCGTACAAAAACTTTGCTTCCATACAATGTCAGATATTTTACATTAGGCTTTACTTTGAAGAATATTTCATATGGCGTTTTCATTTCGACTGTATTTGATAGTGACTTATTTTTAAGATACGCTGCCGTTTTAACCATTTCCGGCCAAAATTGCTTATTAACTTTTGCTTCTGCTAATAAGCATCTAGACGTGTCCATAACTGATCGGTTATATCTTTCTGCGATTCCATTTAACTCATGCACATACGGTGGGCAAGGACTTATTCGTATACCCTTTTCCCGAGCAAACTCAAATATATTTCTATTTAAATATTCTCGGCCATTATCGCATCTTAAAGTTTTAATTCTTTTATCAGTTAAATTTTCCATTTAATTTACATATTCAACAAAGCATTTAAACACATCTGATTTAAATTTAATACAATATACTTTCGCTAGTTTGCTATAATCATCGATAAACGTTACGAAGAACTTTTCACCCGACATACCTGTTGTTGCGTGTGGCCCATTCAAGTCAGTATGAACTATTTCTAAGATATCACTCGCATGTTTTCTATTATTTTCAAAAGGAACATTGTGCATTTTGCTTTCAGTACAAATAGCGCATTTCATGAATTCAGATTCTAATTTACTTGGAATTCCTTCGAGTAGTGCGTTCTTACATAGAATATTTAGGTAATTAAAATTTAAATGGCCTAAAGTTCTGTGCCATCTTTCTTTAAGAGACATTTTATCATTTTTCCTTCTAATGATACTGGAATTAACTTGATTACTATTACATAGGTAACTTGTCATGTGATATAGATTTTCTTTTTTAAAGGCAACTGCTATTAATTCATTGTTTTTGTTACAAATTTTAGATGTATTGCCCTTGGATACTATTGTATTATCTTTAGTCACTTTAGAATAACTAATAAGATTTTGTCGCATTTCTTTGACATAGAATACATTAAACAAAGTCACTTCGTGTCTTTTGCCAAAAACATCAAATTCAGTCAATATTTTACCAATCTTTGTCGCGTTTAATATCCTACCATCACCTAATTTTACATTTATTGGTTTGTTTAAAACGATGCATTCTAGGAACATTCCATCATCATTGACCACATGATCCGTGCAGCCGCTATCGAGAATCCAATTAATCTGATTTTTACTACTTTTGTTATTCCGGGTTATTTCTGTTGCATTTATTTGTGTAATAAAAGAATTGCCTCTGAAACTTTCACGCCATCTTGTCCTTGATATGATGCGTAACTAGCGCCACCACTGCTCCGGTGTCTCCCTCTGTAGGTTCCACGACCACGTGACCAGCTTCTCTGTCTACCGCCACGCCCTCGTTGTACGTTGGGATTTAATAGCCGACAATTTTTCTTGAAATGTCCTGGTTTACCACAATGAAAACATTTTCCACGAACTTCAGAAACAAATGCGTTGGACTTTGTCAATTCCTCTTCTATTTTTTTCTGTAGAATTATCTTCTTCAGCTGACTTCAACTTGATTTTGCTCTTCAAATATTCAACTGTTCTGTCCTGTTCCGGTAAAACATCTATCAAATCACCAATATGACTATATGTTGGTTGTAGTGCCTTGAGCATATATCTTAACTTTTCTTGTTCAGTAACGGTCGCACCCGCCATCTTGAGCTCGTTCACCGCCTTTTCGAACTTATCAAAAAACTCCGTTGCTTCCGAGAAATTCTTTAACTTGATGCTCTCCAGATTACTTCTACACACTATTTGTAAAGCTGTTGACTCTTTTAGATACATTGCATCAAACTTTTTCAAAATTTCGTAGGATGATTCTAAATCTCCAACATACTCCAACTGCCTATTCGAAATTCCACTATAAATGTAATTCGTTGCTTTTATATCAGCTTCATCCCGTTGAGCCTTGTCGTCACCGTTTGCTCTCAATCTTGTAGCTACATTCTTACACTTTTTGAACTCCAAAAACTTTAATATTCTCTTCTTCCAGTTTGAATAGTCTGTTCCATCAAAAATCGGTATTGTAATATCATCAATTTTCATGAACGACATCTTGAAATTCACCGGCTGCACTTACTTTTCACAAATTATTTACACTTTCTACACTTACGTTCCTGACTCTTGACTCCAAACTAATTTCAGGCAACCACGCTCTGCTACCATGAAAGATTAAACATTCTTATTTTCCCAGACAGACTGGAATATTGCAGCAATATTGCAGCAATATTGCATTGCAACCTTAAAGCTTGCAGGGAATATTGCCGCAACATTGCCGCAACATTGCTGCAATATTCCTATGTCCGCCTCTTTGTAGCTTGCAGGAATATTGCGGCAATATTGCAGCAATGTTGCGGCAATATTGCGGGAACGTTGCGAACGTTGCGGGAAGGTTGCAGGAACATTGCGAACGTTGCAGGAATATTGCGGGAACATTGCGGGAACGTTGCGAACGTTGCGGGAAGGTTGCAGGAACGTTGCAGGAATATTGCGGGAACGTTGCAGGAATATTTAACTAAAACATTTATTCATCTCTACATGTGAAATATAAGTAGTTAAAAGATTTAAAAAAGAATAAAGAATATAAATAAGAATAAAGATTGAAAAAAAAACTTAAATTACCCACGACGGGATTCGAACCCTAGTCTTTTCTGTGCGAACCCAGAACGTTGCTGCTACGTCACGGCAGCTCTTGATTTTACGTTCTACAGTTGCACTTAAATATGGTAATGAAACTTTATCAACTTAACGCATTAAGGACCGCAAAGAAATCTGTAAGACATACACCTGAGGCCGCACGTTTCTGGGTAAACTTGTACGTTCAAAAATCATCATAACTTTGTTATTTATGAAGCAATTTTTGCTAAATTTTTAGAAATTGTGAAATAGGATGTATATTAAGCAATTATTTAAAAAAATGGTTTTTAATAATTATTATATAATTAATAATAATTATTAGTAGTATTAATAATATTATATTATAATATATTATTAATAATAAAAATAATAATTGTTAATAACTTAATATTTCCGCTGCAATATTGCCACTGCAATGTTGCCGCAATGTTGCGGCAATGTTCCCGCTGCAATATTGTCACTGCAATGTTGCCGCAACGTTGCGGCAATGTTCCCGCTGCAATATTGCCACTGCAATGTTGCCGCAACGTTGCGGCAATGTTCCCGCTGCAATATTGCCCTGCAATGTTGCAGCAATATTGCTGCAATATTGGCAATATTGTGCAAGATTCGCAATATTGCTGCAATATTGCTGCAATATTCCAGTCTGTCTGGGTTACTTATTTAGACTTATATTTAATAAAGTACATACAATACTTTTCATTATTCTTTACACTCTGAGCATCGTGAGTCAACTGTCTTCGAGACGTACCCTTTTCCACGTCGACCACGTCACATTGCAGCCAACCTCACCAACATAAATGTACCACATACTCAACAATAATCTATGACCGAATGCGGTTTTATAATTTCTTCTTTTGTTTTCCAATGTACTTTTTTGCGTTTATTAATTCTCCCGAATGTATTGTAGAGAAACCATGTACATGCTTTTGTGTTTTGGCTTCCACGCCTGTACTAAAATTTCATTTTTTCTTTTAAATGTATAATCTCCAGTTTTTAATCTGAAATGCTTCATAGATTCGGGAACACCTCTATTCGCTCTAATTGTACCGCAGACTCGTGTACCATTTTTCAGAAGCAATTTTACAGTACGAATACCGTTGTAATAATTGCCCATATATACATGATATCCCAAACCTATATTTTTATCGAGCAATGACATTATAGTTTGGTCCAGTTTTTTCTCTTCCGCACAGTATATTTCCATGTTGCAAATATATCCACTTTCAGCTACACATAACGTACGACAAAGTAGGCCATACTTTATTACTTTTGCTGGATTGTACTTTTTATAGACAATTTTCCACGCCATGGAATAATAGATTCGTCAAGCGAAAGCTCTTTTCTAGGCGTGTATACTGATTTTTTATGTAATAAATAACTTACAATTAGTATCGGCTGAATCATCTCGAGCTTATTAGAATCAGTTGTTGTATGATTATTTGAAAAATGCCACGTGTTCCAAATCTGGCGAAATCTGTTACGTGACATTACCGCCGAGAACGATGGTGTTTTGGTACAAAACTCAGAGGACCAGTAATCATCTTTTCGATCTTTTCTTACTTGACCCATCAATATAATCATACCAAGAAATTTCTTCATTTCGGTTAGAGAAACATCATTCCACTTAGACATTTTCATCCCCTTACACATCTTGTCCTTATTTTGATGATAATCAATGTTTGATTCATTTACCATCAATTGAAATAAATCATTGCCAATAAACATTTCGACGATTTCTTTTATGCTTTGCTTATTAGCAGGAAAAATCTTTGGACCAGATTCAGCAATAAAATCTGGTATATTAGGAGCTTTACCAACATCTGACTATGATTCAGTGTAGCTCTGTGATTCTGTGAACATTTCACTATCACTCAGATCATCGGAATCACTGGAATACTGTAATGGAAAAATTTTTGATCTTCTCCTTGGAACCACATCACTATCACTGCCCTCGACTTCTATATCAGAATCTTCTGATTGTATGGAATAATCCGATAGAGGATCAGCAATATACTCATTAAATTTACTCATATTATAGGGGTAAAATTGTACAGAATAAGAAGGCTTATTATGCTGTTCAATCAAAAGCGTAAGACTACGAATGATGTACTGGCTACGGAATACGCTGCTCGAGAGTGACTGTTGTTGCACTTGTTCCCGAACCATCGTATACATTTTGTTTCGGCAGTATAATAAAAAATGCAGGTCGGTGTAGTCATGACGAGAGAAGGCAAATCGCCAAACAAAAGAATCCCGCAATATCGCAGGGTCGGCGCTCAAGCGACAGACTTCGATACCCGCGTTTTCGCGGGGCCGCCGCTCAATGTGTTAATATGGATGTTCCGTACTCTTCCTTTAAAAATGACAGCATTATTTCGGTCGGAAATACGCAAAATCTCGTATGGCCCTGTGTATTGTGGTGTGAATTTTCCTTTTGCGTGTTCTTTTAACAAATAACGGTAATCGCCCGTTCTAAAGCTCTGCGGACGAGTCACGCGGTCCTAATAGTTTTTTGATTTAATTTCTGATGGTTCCAGGTTCATTTTCGCATAGCTCTGTATTTTACATAAATTATCATTAACTGGAATTAAATAGTCGGTATAGTTGGTGTCAAGTGCACGTCTCTTCCGATTTCTCGAATTCCGACGTGCCGGCTACGATATAAATTAATACAACGTAGCCTGGTTTCTTTAGGGTCTCCCGAATCATGTGATAAACTCAGTTGAACTTCGGTGTATTTATTTACACTTAAAAACTATTAGGTTGGAAACTATGAAACGGGCGTTTTTGTTTAGGCTGTGTTCAGCTGCGACTGAGAGAGGTTCATTGTAACGTGCGCTCGATATTTTTATTTATGAAGTTTAAAGGTATTCTTCTTACTCATTTCGTAAAATTTTTTCGTGTTTGTATCCCATTTTTATATTATTTTTCTCCGAAACCAAATGGAAACAAAACGCGATTTACATCTATTTTTCTTGTACGAGTTCAAATTCAATCATATCGCAGCTCAAGCTTCGAGAAACATTAATCGCGCATTCGGAGATGGATCCACTACTGAAAAAAATGCTCGATATTGGTTCCAGAAATTTCGTTCTGGCAATTTGAGTATCGTCAACGAGCCTCGAGGAAGACCAACGGCCCATATCGATAACGAGGAATTAAGGATGACTGTGGAATCCGATTCACACACAACTATTCGCGAACTTGGGGCTAAAGTAGGAACTAGCCATACGGCTGTGTTCAAACATTTGCATACAATAAATAAAGTAAAGAAATTGGTCTCATATGTGCCGTACGAACTGACGCAACTGCAGATGATCGACCGCAAGAGCAAATGAGCATTTTTGTTGCTTCGCAATACACGATTGCCGTTTTTACACCAAATCATCACTTGTGATGAAAAGTGGATTTTGCATGATAATCGAAAGCGATCAAGCAAATGGGTAGATAAGAATACACCCCCAGAACACACCCCGAAGCCGAAATTTCATCAAAAAAAAATTATGGTTACCATATGGTTGAATGCCCAAGGAGTGATCCATTATTCCTTCCTACAGCCAGGCGAAACCATAACAGCGGTGTCCTATTGTCGTGAAATTGATGTCATGCATGAGAAACTTATGAAAAAACAACCAGCATTGCTCAATCGGCACGACCACATAAAGCTTCAATTACTGTTGACAAATTAACTTCTCTACAATATGAAATTTTGCCACATCCTCCATATTCACCCGACATTTCACTGACCGATTATTACCTTTTTCATAATTATGAATTATTTTTAAGAGAAAAGAAATACAATAACCGAAATGATATTATAAAAGACTTTGAATTCTTTATTAACTCTAAAAAGAAAGATTTCTTTCAAAAAGGCATATATGGCTTGCCCAATCGTTGGCAGAAAGTCGTAGATGCCAATGGAAGTTATTTCGATTAAATATAATAAATAATGTGAAAAATTGCGCTTTTTGTTTTTTATTCTTATTCAACGCCCGTTTCATAGTTTCCAACTTAATAGTTAACACTTTAACACAATGCGTAAGCTAACGTTATATCTTGGTCGTGATGTTTGAAAATGCACGAATGTTCTTCAGTTGAGGATGAGATTGTAACTGTACGATAATAATCCTCAGTCGAGGATGAGTTGTTTCTCAGTTGAGGACAAGAAGGCAATTGATTTGTGTGGGAGAATCCTTCGTCGATTCTCCCTCCTTCCGATGGCGCTGAGATCAAGGAATTTGTCTTGAGTGCCATCAGAAGTCATCAAGAAATTGATGAATATTAATTTTACCGCGTGAACGGTATTGGCGCGAGTGTTCGCGCGCCCTCTCTTGGTCACTCGCCCCCTTTTGGGACCGGATGGTCTTCGGTTGAGGAACTGAGGCCCGTGGGTGGCGATAGAGGGTGGCTCGTCGGCGCAAGCGAAGATTTATGGTACGGCCATTCTTATTGAGGAAGAGCGAAGTGACAATGCGAGCCTTAAGATTAGGATTCGCACTCCTCTCGATTGTTGAAAGTCAAGGAAGGCTCATGCTGATTTGATGTTTATTATAATCCTCACAAATAGCATTGCCGCTCATACCGTGAGCCTATTATTTGCACGGAACCGGACATTTGCATGCCAGGGAAACTTTGAATTGTTGTAAGAAAAAAGCTATAGATAGAAAAGACGAGGAGGATAATAGAGATTGACGGGGCCCGTGGACCTGTGAGCCTTAAACGGTATGATGTCCTGGACATGCATTGTCTATTGTAACTAAAAGTTTCTGTGAAACAATTAGACTCCTGCGCTCAACGCCTTGATGATACTGAAGGTAAGATGCAGGAGAGAGTGATTTATCATATTGAGAGAGGTGTTCCTCTTCGTATTCTGGTTACCCTGTTGTCTTACAATTTTCGGCTTAATTTATATGGTTCTTGTTATGTGTGCGTCGGAGTGGGGGGGGGGGGGGGGGCGTCTACCTATGTCTCGCTAGACGTGTCCCTTCGACGCTTGTAATTGGTCAAGGAGGTAATGCGGGGGTAAGGCCCTAAGCAGGTATATCTATATTAGGGCCCTCGTGTCATGTAGTTCCTCATTTGCTTATTGTCTGCGGCTGTGAGTTTACTTTATTAAATACATTGGTTAATCATTGTCAAGATAGTTATAATTTCAGAGTTATTACGATCTCCTGTACTTCATGACACGGTCGCCACAATACTAAAGCTCGTTCAGGGGTGGTAATAACGCGTCAACAGTTGGGATCTTTAGAATCGGTGTTTAAGGGTTTGTAGAAGGATTGCGAGCCAGTTTTCGGAATGTTAATTCATGTGGCATGTATTGTGTGCCTTCCTGTACGCTTGTATGGTATGGAAACGTCGCAAGGCTCAATAAATTATCCCATTAGTGGTCACGCGAGACGAAATGTTTAAGATATTCTATCCAAACGTGGTGCGATCGTTCTATAGAGCCGTTAGATTGTAGCCGAAAAGCAGTTACTCTGTTTTCTGAATTTTGAATTTTTTACAAATGTCACGCATGAGGCCACTGCAAAAGGAGCTCCCTCGG
Organism: Cerceris ruficornis; assembly: GCA_963989415.1. Classification (NCBI taxonomy): domain Eukaryota; kingdom Metazoa; phylum Arthropoda; class Insecta; order Hymenoptera; family Crabronidae; genus Cerceris; species Cerceris ruficornis. The sequence goes on from OZ022528.1 coordinate 15,633,028, forward strand.
TCTGTTAAGATACTTTTTGTACCACCGAATCTGCATATAAAACTATTTATCAAAGCGCCGGCAATTTCGATGGATGTCGCTCTTTTCTATGGTATACCCGCGAAGTAGCTTGTTAAAGAGGCATTGGACTGTTAGTATACAGCTACTATCGTTGGTGGTCTGCGGTAGAGGACCGCCCGTATTCAGGGCTATTCGATCGAATACATTTCCGGGTGTGTCCGTTAAAATCATTGGTTGTCTGACCTATTTTAGACGCGTGAGTTTATTTGTTTAACAACTCGTAAATTGGTTAATAAAATTTTGAATATCCAATTTAAGTGTTGGCCAATAATAATTTTCTCTCATACGTTTATATGTTTTGGTAACTCCATCATCACCTCCAACGGGTGAGCTATGGTTCTCTCGGATTATGTCTTTGCTCTAAAAAAATTTTAACCGGTGAGTCTAGGAAGAGTTCCATTAATTTGCTTTTAATTTCTGTCCACGGGATGGTGTTTATGTCTTCTTTCACAATACTAAAACTCCGAAGTTGCAATTCGTGTGTAAAATCGAGAACGCACCTTAAAGCTATGTCTAATATTTCGGTCTGCGTTTGAATTGACACGCGCCTTTTAATCCGAAGGCCAATACTATAGTACAGTAGACTCGTTTACAGTTCCGACGCAACATCAGAGCGTCGCTGTTGCAAACGGAAAATTGTAGACGTTGCCACGGTTATCGCATATTGCTGATAAGGTGTGGTTCAGTTTGAAATATTATTTTATTGCGGACAGACTGTTAGTGTTATACGTAGCTAACTTGTTTCAAATAAAGTTTCTTTTAATAAAGCATTCAAAACAGAATACAGGTGACTTAATACTACAAAAAAAGTATTGTATACGTTATAACAATATTTTTATAAGAAGAATATATATTTAAGCCATGCGTACTGAAATAAATAAAGTGCCTGAAAAGTTGATAAGAAAACGTATAGTTCTGAATTATTATTTTTTAACAATAGGTGATAATAAACGCCAGGTAAGTGTATACATTAGCTAGTCTTGTAAGCATAGCGTCGACATTATGCGTAGCCGAATGCGTCAGCTGATCGAGGGCAGCAAAGAAATGTGTGTCGACGGTTTCGCCGCGACGTAAAACGTACGCACCGTTGCTTACTGCGAATTCGGTCGACGTTGCCATGCTTTGGCGACGTAGTCGAATGAAGCAGTTCGGTCCCGACCACAGACGAATAAAGATACAATATATTACGTTTTCGATTATTTTGCCCCTTACGTCCTCATTTATGTTATATCGAGGTTTATGTTAGTTATGAGAAGAGTGGAAATTCCGCGAATTAGTAACCGCGGATACATTACAAATATCAGAAGTGGGATTCGAAACCAAAAGTGGACAGAACAGAAAAGTGATTCGAAAGCAAAAGTGACGTGAATTGTTGTTTTTTTTGTTATGGATTTAACAGTCGTGCAGCTTAAAGATAAACTTCGCGTACGATCACTGTCAACAGTTGGAAACAAGGCGGAATTAGTTGACAGACTGCAGATCGCAGACCCTTCAGGCTCGTGGAGAAACGATAGGATCGACGGAATTGCTGAGATGTCGCAAAACGAGGCAATTGCGGCGCCGACCGAAGTAGAACCTCCCGCATCAGCTCAGACCAACACCGAGGATGCGAAACATTCGGCAATATCGGCCGATTGGGAACTCGAATGGTTACGTCGAGAACGAGCCTTGATGCAACGCGAAATAGACTTACTGAGAAGAGAGAATGAAGTTACGCGAAGAGAGACGCCACCATGGTCCGTCGCCGATAGTATAAGACCTGCTTCAATCCACACGGCAAGTACCCTGTTAAATGAGTTCGAAGGAAGCACGGATGCTTTCCAATTATGGCATCAACAGCTTGCATTATTACGACGAAACCACAATTTAGACGAAGATTCGGTCCGAACTCTTATAGTGCAAAAATTAAAGGGGAAAGCACTTAAATGGTTTTATTCGAAGGCCAAACATTTTGATTGCAGCGTTGACGAACTGTTAAGTGATATGAAAATTATGTACGATCGCCGCGAAAATAAAAGACTATTGCGAAAAGTTTTTGAAGAGCGCACGTGGCGTAGTGGGGAGACGTTCGACGATTACGTACACGAAAAAATTATTCTGGCGAACAAAGTAGCAATAGACGAAGACGAAGTGATCGATTGCGTCATCGACGGAATAACCGATGTGCAATTACGAAATCAAACGCAGTTACAAAATTTTAGGTCAATAATCGTATTACGTGAATCTTTCGACTGTATATCGCGATCGAGTGATTCAAGGGGATCGTCAAGTCGGCAGTTTAACAAACGGTCGGTTCTGCCGCAAGAAGGACCCAAGAAGTATTCACCGAGGAATACCATCAGATGCTACAACTGCAACGGAGAAGGTCACGTTGCATCGGAATGCAGACAACCGAAGAGAGAAAAGGGATCGTGCTACAAATGTGGCAAATTTGTACATTTTTCGAAGGATTGTAACCCGCAGAAGGAGCAGATAAATCACGTAGCATCCGACCAGGAGGAAGAAGAGTCCCGAAAACTCCTATCTTACCAGATAAGCTATGGAGATAAGACCCATTCATTTATTTTAAATATTTTGTTGGACACCGGAAGTCCCATAAGTTTTATTAAAGAAAAGTTTGTTCCGCGGACAGCCATTATTGAAAATACGGATGACGGTAAAATCAACCATCTTAGAGTAAATCAAAGCCCATTGATTAAGTTAGGAAAAGTAATTGTTAATATAGAGACCAAAGATGCCGAATGCAAACACGTGGAATTATTTGTGGTACCGAATAATACAATGTTCACACCTGTTGTTGTAGGAAGAGATATTTTGCGCAAATTAAATTATGTTCTAAGAAAGGTAGAAGTTGCAAAGGCGGAACCTGAATGTCATGATATTCTGTCCATAAATGTAGACCAAACACAAGCAGAACCCGCGGATTTATTAAATATCTATTCAGAAACACCAGTCGAAACCCAGATTAAATTGAAAACTTTATTCGAAAACGATTACGTACAAGCAGAGAGACCTGTCGAACCGAAAATAAAGACAAAATTACAGATAAAGTTACGGGACCATGAGCCTTTCCATTTTGCACCGCGCAGATTATCGATTTTTGAAAAGGATCAGGTTCGAGATATTGTAGACGACTTCCTCGAAAGGAAAATCATTCGCCCCAGCGAATCGGAATACGCGTCACCTATAGTTTTGGTTGGAAAGAAAAATGGCAAAGTACGCATGTGCATCGATTATCGCTCGCTTAACAAGTTTATTATTAGAGATAACTACCCTTTGCCCGTGATCGAAGATCAGATCGACATCTTAAGTAATAAGAAATACTTTTCGTTGTTAGATTTGCAAGATGGTTTCCACCATATAGAAATCGCAGACGAGTCCATTAAATATACATCCTTCGTAACACCTCTTGGACAATTTGAGTATTTAAAGATGCCATTCGGATTAAGGACTGCGCCTTTAAAATTTCAGAAGTTGGTAAATGATGTTTTACGCCAATTCATCACGGCCGGAGACATAGCTGTTTATTTGGACGATTTTTTAGTTGCTACGGAAACATTAGGCCATCATTTCTCCGTTTTAAAAAAAGTATTCAAAAGTTTAGTTGAGAACCGATTGACCTTACGCGTTGACAAGTGTAAGTTTCTGTACACCGAAATCGAATATTTAGGGTATATTGTCTCAGCAGACGGTATTAAGCAAACAAAAGTGGGAGTAAACGCGGTTGAAAGTTTCCCCGCACCTCGAAATGTGCACGATGTACAACGATTTTTAGGTTTGTGTGCTTATTTCAGGAAAGGGTATAGCAGGATAAGGGGGTCAAAAGTGCCCTTCAACCGATTTCAATGGGGACGGTCTCATTCGATAGATAATGCTCGGCGATTGATGTCTACAAATTTTTAACCCTGAATTTTGACCGGAAGGGTAGTTATGGGGAAAATTAAAAAAACAGGTTTTTGGCCCTTTTTCCCCATTTATTGAGGCGTAAAAAATCCAAATAAATTCTGACATATTCTACACGGTACCGGACATATTGGAGAATTTTTTCAGATTTTTCCGTCGAAGTAGCTAAGCGTGACAAATCGGCAAAGTCAAAAAAAACGGAAAAAAGAAGATTTCGTATCGAAATCTTCGAGGTACAACTTTTTGGTTTATATAGTAACAATCTAACACCTACGATTGTTATCCCCAATTTTTTTCAGATTTTTAAACCACCTGCGTCATTGTGAAAAAAATCGAAAACCGATTTCCGGGACGTATTTTGATCTAAAACGCAAGAAGTAATTGTTATTTTTCCATTATCTTGATAGAGTATGTTCATTTTGTGCTTTTCAATGTTTCTGCATACAAAGCAATTGCGAGTGAATGCAAAGGATTGAATTGATTCAATTATTCGTAAGCTACACACTTCCTTATCAGCTAAAAATACGAACGTCCTTTCAATAGCAGCGATGGCGCAGTCGGTAGAGATCTTGGCTGTGGAACCTCTCGAAACTTTTTGTCGCCGGTTCGAGTCCCAATGAGGTAAAATAATTGTTTTTTTTTTTTTTTTAATCATTCACTGCATAACAACAAATAATAACCATTTTTCAATTTTTCAATGTTTTTTAAACATTTTTAAATACTTATTCAATATGAAATATATGTCAAAATAATTATGGAGCATATTGTTTTTTTCATTGATTCGTCCTAGCCACATCTCGTTATTCTTTTGTACATTGAACGAATATTAGTTTACTGTAACGAATGCAAATATGTATTCAATATTAAAAGGATCCAATTGTATATTCTGATGAATTGTAATGAAGGTGATGTCTAACGGAAAGAAGGGTCTATTTCTTTTTAAACATTCTTATTTTTGTATTTACCGCTTCTCCATTTATGCAGAGATCACCCAAACTGGACAATGAATTGAAAGAAAGAAGGTATATTGGGATTTCGTCCGTTATAATTCCTTTACTGTTTTATGCAAATCAACTCCTCAATATTCTTAAACGCCTCGTCCCATCACGCCACATTAATCAAAGAAGTTATCGTTGCTTCATTGACTATACCCCTAATATAATTGGAATTTCGGGCATCAAATGTTATTGCTGTGAATGTGCGAGTGGTAACCGTACCATAGGTTGTTGTTCGCACATTGCTGCAATAATATACTACCTGTCGCACGCACGGTATCTATCGACAATTGTTAGGCCTTCAGAGATATTGACAAAAATATTTAATAAAAATGAAGTGGTGCCCATCATTAATGAACATAGTGACGGGGATTAAAGCCACACGAAACGTGTTTCAACTTTTAATTATCAAAAGGTAATCTATCGCATGCCATTTATATTTTCACACTAATATTAATTTCCGTATTAACAATTGTTATCCAGTTAATACTTAAAAACATTTGTTTTCTAATTATATTTCATGGGAGGTGAATTGGCGAGAGAAAAGTTTGAAGTATTCCGCAACTAGATACTGTAGCCTAATCATCAAATGGTAATCTATCATTCGTATTTTTACATTAATATTCATTTACGTATTAATAACATTCCAGTCAATAATTTAAAAAAAATGATCATCAGTTCTAAAGGTACAACTCGGTACCTGCCCGCTACCTACACGCTGCGCAGGTAATTGCGGACTAGATAACTGAAGGGAGTACATAATACTGGAGTAAGTGTAATAAAACAATAAAGCCTTCTGAACTGAATTTAATGTTTTCGTGTACTTAAAGTAGTTGGAAAACACGATTGCAATGGGGCACAAAACCTAAAGCTGAAGAAGTTGATTTGCATAAAACAGTAAAGGAATTATAACGCATGAAATCCCAATATACCTTCTTCCTTTCAATTCATTGTCCATTTTGGATGATCTCTGCATAAATGGAGAAGCGGTAAATACAAAAATAAGAATGTTTAAAAAGAAATAGACCCTTCTTTCCGTTAGACATCACCTTCATTACAATTCATCAGAATATACAATTGGATCCTTTTAATATTGAATACATATTTGCATTCGTTACAGTAAACTAATATTCGTTCAATGTACAAAAGAATAACGAGATGTGGCTAGGACGAATCAATGAAAAAAACAATATGCTCCATAATTATTTTGACATATATTTCATATTGAATAAGTATTTAAAAATGTTTAAAAAACATTGAAAAATTGAAAAATGGTTATTATTTGTTGTTATGCAGTGAATGATTAAAAAAAAAAAAAAAACAATTATTTTACCTCATTGGGACTCGAACCGGCGACAAAAAGTTTCGAGAGGTTCCACAGCCAAGATCTCTACCGACTGCGCCATCGCTGCTATTGAAAGGACGTTCGTATTTTTAGCTGATAAGGAAGTGTGTAGCTTACGAATAATTGAATCAATTCAATCCTTTGCATTCACTCGCAATTGCTTTGTATGCAGAAACATTGAAAAGCACAAAATGAACATACTCTATCAAGATAATGGAAAAATAACAATTACTTCTTGCGTTTTAGATCAAAATACGTCCCGGAAATCGGTTTTCGATTTTTTTCACAATGACGCAGGTGGTTTAAAAATCTGAAAAAAATTGGGGATAACAATCGTAGGTGTTAGATTGTTACTATATAAACCAAAAAGTTGTACCTCGAAGATTTCGATACGAAATCTTCTTTTTTCCGTTTTTTTTGACTTTGCCGATTTGTCACGCTTAGCTACTTCGACGGAAAAATCTGAAAAAATTCTCCAATATGTCCGGTACCGTGTAGAATATGTCAGAATTTATTTGGATTTTTTACGCCTCAATAAATGGGGAAAAAGGGCCAAAAACCTGTTTTTTTAATTTTCCCCATAACTACCCTTCCGGTCAAAATTCAGGGTTAAAAATTTGTAGACATCAATCGCCGAGCATTATCTATCGAATGAGACCGTCCCCATTGAAATCGGTTGAAGGGCACTTTTGACCCCCTTATCCTGCTATACCCTTTGTAGAAGGCTTCTCAATTACGGCTAAACCCCTATACGATCTTTTAAAAAAGGATAGTACATTCAAGTTTGGTGAGGAAGAGTTAAATGCATTTATGAAATTAAAGTCAAATTTAACGGAAGCTCCTATTTTGTCTATTTATGATCCTCGGCATGAAACGGAACTACATTGCGAGGCAAGTAGTTTAGGATTCGGTGCAGTATTGCTACAGCGGAAAACAGACCAAAAGTTACACCCAGTATTCTATTTTTCCAAGTGCGCATCGAATGCCGAAAGTAACTACCATAGTTACGAGCTCGAGACGTTAGCAATCATTTATGCTCTGAGACGTTTTAGAATTTATTTATACGGTATTAAGTTTAAGATTATTACGGACTGCAATTCGCTCAAACTTACGTTGGATAAAAAGGATATAAATTCCCGAATATCTCGATGGGTTCTCGAATTGCAACCATACGATTACGTTATGGAACATCGTTCAGGTACACGAATGGTCCACGTGGATGCACTAAGCAGAACGAACCACATACTCATCGTTGAAGACAATCCGTTTGAAGTTAGTCTAGCAATTAGTCAAAATCAGGATAACACGATTAAAGCATTGAAGGAGAAATTGCAGAAAATGGAGGATAAGTTATTCGAGATGAGGAATGGTATAATTTATCGTAAGAAGAATGATGACATTTTATTTTATGTACCCGAAGGAATGGAAAAAAACATTATGTATAAGTATCATGACGAAATCGGTCATTTAGGTATAGATAAGGTGTGTGATTTAATACAGAGAACTTATTAGTTTCCCAAATTACGAGACAAAGTTAATCGACATATTCAGAACTGTCTGAAATGTATCGCTTACTCTGGAAATACGGGTAAACAACCAGGCCGTCTACACAGTATTCCAAAGGGGAACGTACCGTTTTCGGTTGTGCACATTGACCATTTCGGTCCAGTAGAAAAATCGCATTCCGGAAAGGTATATATCTTTTTAGTTATAGACGCTTTCACAAAATTTATTAAATTATACGCGACGAAAAGTACCAAAACTAAAGAAGTTATAAACTACTTACAGCTATATTTTGAATCTTATAGTAAACCGGATACCATTATATCAGACAGAGGAAGTTGTTTCACATCGAGAGAATTCACAGATTTTATATCGGAATCAGAAATAAAACATAATTAAGTTGCGACAGCATCTCCTCAGGCCAACGGTCAAATAGAAAGGTTTAATAGAACGATTATTCCCATGTTGGCGAAATTGACTGATAGTACGAAGGGTCGTTATTGGTACAAAGTTTTAAGCGAGATAGAGTACGCATTGAATAATTCCGTTAACGCGACGACGAAAGAGATGCCTAGCGTATTACTCTTTGGAGTAATACAGAAAGGCAAGATTATTGATAAACTTCGCGATTTTTTAGAAGATAGTGTATACCTTCGGACTAGAAATTTGGAAAATGTTAGACATAAGGCCGAAACAAATATTAAAGTAGCGCAAGATTATAATAAGTTATATTACGATAAGAAACATAAAGTCCCTTGTAAATATGAAATTGGTGATTATGTTATGGTGAAGAACTTCGAAAGTACTCCGGGTATTGCCAAAAAGCTTTTGCCTAAATGGAGAGGTCCTTATGAAATTGTCAAAGAATTACGCAATGATAGATATGTAATCGCAGATATTGAAGGCCACCAAATGTCGCAAAGACCATATCAAGGCGTATGGGAATCCGCAAACATGCGATTTTGGAGGAAGGACTTTCTAAGTGATTATGAACAAATGTAAACTATTTTTAATTTTTGTCACTGTTTATTTAGTTATATGCTTCTTATTTCCGTTTTGTAAATAGTGCAACCTTACAATGTAGTATGTTAATCGACTTGTGGGCATTATTGAAATGGTATTAATGTATTAATTTGAGTAGTATGTCCAGGGACGGACATACGTCAGGATTGGCCGAATTTGTAAGCATAGCGTCGACATTATGCGTAGCCGAATGCGTCAGCTGATCGAGGGCAGCAAAGAAATGTGTGTCGACGGTTTCGCCGCGATGTAAAACGTACGCACCGTTGCTTACTGCGAATTCGGTCGACGTTGCCATGCTTTGGCGACGTAGTCGAATGAAGCAGTTCGGTCCCGATCACAGACGAATAAAGATACAATATATTACGTTCGTATTCGATTATTTTGCCCCTTACGTCCTCATTTATGTTATATCGAGGTTTATGTTAGTTATGAGAAGAGTGGAAATTCCGCGAATCAGTAACCGCGGATACATTACAGTCTAAACAAAAAATCAGAAACTATGTGAATTTATCTTGCGCCTTATGTGGGACGGTTTATCGCGTTGTATGAGAACTGGTCACAATTTTTTTGGAGCGTTATACGAATTCGCGTTATACGGGAGTCCACTGTATTTACGAATACCGTTGAGTTTAGCGCGTACTAATGTAATATCTTTACATAAGGGTGTTGCATGTTTTTTCATTAATTCTTTGGATACGTTACCACATGGCTGACCGGTAAGCGAAATAAAATATACGATATTATCTTATCGAAGTGTTACAATGTCGCGGAGTTCTGTGATTATGGCTGTCCGTGGTTGTAATCGTAGTGCGAGGGAATTGGAAATACTTTCCGGGATAGGTTCTTCGTTGTCATTGATCTCTAAACCGTTTGTCTTATCCACGCGATGGCTTATTTCGAACGGCTTTCGGGTATCGGAATTCGTCGGCGTTGTGTTTGGTGACGATGCAATATTTAGGGAAGTGGTCATGTCATTTTCGTCTCGTTCTAGTAAATCATTATATTATGGTCTGGTATTAACTTGTCCAAATATGAGTTGGCCTCTTCGTTTGTATGTGTTCACGAATTGTGTGATTGAAATTCGTGGTCGGAAACGCCTTTAGGATTTGTGCTGGTTAAGCGTCTCCAAGATTTAGCCGTGGTAGACCAAGATTTATTTTAATATAAAATTAGAAAGTGTTTTTTGTTGCTTTCTACTTTACCTGATGTGTGCCTGTGCGTGGCTGAACCGACTCTGCTCTGGCAGCTCAGCCATCCTCGTCCCGCTGCTCTCCAAGACCCCAAGCTGGGTCCTTGGTGCTCATTGTGAGTTGGTGTATGGCCCATCCATACCGAACCAACCTATACATCTGTCCTGTAGATAGTCCAGGACGACCTTCCCGAGATAGAGAGGGAGTCGATGGTAATCGAGATCCCTCTCTATAGCAGTCCAGGAAACAGTGTTGAAGGCATTCGCTATATCTAGCGACACCGCCACAGCAACACTGCCCCTTCCTACCGCCCGCTTCGCGAGGTTGTGCACCCTGTTGATGGCGTCAACAGTGGAGCGACCTCGCCTGAAGCCAAACTGGGCCTCAGAGACGTCTGGACCGGCCAAGGACAGATGCTTGACTATACGGCCAGCAATTACCCTTTCGAGTAATTTGCCAGCCTCATCAAGCAAACAGATTGGCCGGTATGCGGTCGGTGAGTCTTCGGACTTTCCCTCTTTCTGGAGGAGCACTAGTCACGCGCGTTTTCAGCCTGAGGGGAACCGACCCGATGTTAAACAAGCGTTGTAAATACGCTTTAGATCGGGTCTAAAGACACTCATCGAATGCACCAGGACTTTTCCGGGGATACCATCCGGCTCTGGCGCCGTATTACGGCTAGCCAGGCGTTCGACGGCCCCGGAGAGCTCCTGGTCTGTGATCCCCAGTTCATCGGTCCAGTCCCCGCTGGGATCCGATGTTTCTCCGGCAGGCTCGACGTTCTCCTCCCTGGGGAAGAGAGTCGATACAACCTGCCGGAAGAACTGGGGTTCTAGCCTCTCCGTTATTGGGGGCGCCCATGGCCTTAGTTTCCCTAAGACCATTTTATAAGGTCGCCCCCACGGATCGGCATTCAGACCTTCCGGAGCTCCTTCCATGCCTGGTCCTTTGCATCGTAGATGGCCAGACGGAGAGTTCTACGCGAGGCTAATTGAGGAATGGAAAAGCAGGAAAAGTCAGTACCATTTGTAGACCCAAATATATCTGATGGGTTCGATGCGTCCAGTAACTCCGCCATAAACGATCCCAAGCCCGTTTGAGAAAGGAGGAGGGTTATGTATGCAATAGTAATATTAGTTTTAAAATAAGTAGCTTTACGTAAACGTGTAAAAATCAGTATATATGTACGTCTTTTAAATAAATTTCTAAAGATAAATTGAATATTTATATTTTCCTTTAAAATAGCAGGTATACTGAACTTAGCGTCATTATTGTGAAAGCGAGAAATGAAAAATTTTGTGGACTGCAAAATTAAAAATTCAGCGAACTTCACAATAATGAAGCAAAGTTCAGTATACCTCTGTAAATACTATTATCTTTAAATCAGTAAGCAATAGTACTATATATACGATATATATAGCATACTGTGCTATATATATATAAAATAAGGCGGCAGCACATCTGCGAACGAAACTTAATGTATGCGAGTTGACACTCCCTGGCCGACATAAAGAAAATAATTTACACCAAGCGGTTGCTATGAGGGTCGGCGAAATTGTTCGTGGGTCTTGGGCCGATTTGAGGAGAGCGTTGCTCTCGGAATACGAGAGGGTCGTGAATAACCACGCGGCGCATCAGGAGCTGGTTCGGACGAAGAAGAGGAGCGACGAGACCTACCAGGCGCATATGTATCGGATGCCTGATATCGCATCTCAGGTCGCGGTGGAACCATCGGTGGTGATACACTATATCATCGACGATGGTATTAGGGACGGGCAAGTAAAGAAGGTTATCTTGTACGGCGCAAGAAGCATACGGAAGTTTAACCTTTTAGATACGGCTGAATTCTGCGTGTGGCTATTTCCCTGGACGGCAGGATCTGACGTGAACGATGTATAATCGATATAACACTGCAAAGTGTGACGGGCAATCCAGTTCTGTGCAGGAGAACATTTAAATGAAGTATTTGATGATTAAATCATAATTTTTTAAAAATATATATTACACATACTTTAACTATAACAATTCACTTTAATAATTAATAATATAATAGAGTATGATATATTTTGAAACATGGAAAGCCGCTATGGTGGCGCGTCTTCCTGAAATATGATATCCGCAAAAGCCACTATAGTGGCGCCTCGTATCTAATAGGTTAAGGCAGGCAGCCACGATAGTTGATCGACTGAGCTGTTCTTCGAAGAGCTCCGCCTGCTTCACCCATTCATACAGCTGAGATGTCACTGATTCACAGACACTCTCTCGGTGTCATGGCCGGACCTATTGGCACGAGCGTGGTGGCATATTGGGGCGACATTCGTATCTAACCGCTCGCGCTGGAAAGACATGCCACGCGCGTCGATCGCGGAGAACAAAACGACGCGCGTGGCACGTCGACCAAGGTTATTGTCGAAAGACAGTTTCAGATCGCACCACGTCGCGTGCAGGGTAAAACAAAAGTATTATTAGTGAAAAAGTATGCTCTGATATGATTTAAATCAAATACAATTAATAGATTTTAATGTTTTTGGACTTCTGGCGATGATTTGGTGGAATTCAACCACTACGTGACGCCTTATGGCGAAATATACTGCTCGGCCGCAACAATGTATTCTTTACACGCGAGAAGGCCTTGCGTTCTGCTGTCGCGGAGTTTCTTAACTGTTTGCGCTAGAAATTAATTTATAGATGCGCGTGCTAGAACGGAGCATTATATTTCTCCGTGAGGCGTCACGTAGTGGTTGAATTCCTCCAAATCATCGCCAGAAGTCCAAAAACATTAAAATCTATTAATTGTATTTGATTTAAATCATATCAGAGCATACTTTTTCACTAATAATACTTTTGTTTTACCCTGCACGCGACGTGGTGCGATCTGAAACTGTCTTTCGACAAATAACCTTGGTCGACGTGCCACGCGCTTCGTTTTGTTTTGCGCGATCGACGCGCGTGGCATGTCTTTCCAGCGCGAGCGGTTAGATACGAATGTCGCCCCAATACGTCACCACGCGCGTGGCAATAAGTCCGAACCTGGCAAGTGAAAGGCGAAGCAATCAGCGAGCTCTCGAGCGCATGGGAAGGGGACGCAGGCGGAGTTCTTCGAAGGACACCTCAGTCGATCAACTATCGTGGCTGCCTGGGTTAAGGAGAAGCTGGCGCTCTACCGGAGTTCTCCACGAGACGGTGGACGAGAGAGGCACCAGAGCGTCGACTGCTCCACGAAAGACGGACGTAGCAAATGTTTCAACTATCGCGAGTATAGGCATGCGTCGGCGTCGTGCCCAAGGAAAAGCATAACTGCGACATGTAACGGGGTACAAGCGGTGCGACGGAAAGCGCAGAAAATCGTACGTGTCGGGTCTCATGCCGTAAATACCCTCATCGATTCGGGCAGCGAGTTGAGTCTAATGCGGGCGGAGACGTACGTGACAATTGGGTCACTGACGGTGACGACCGAAAAAATCCAGTTCCGCGGTATTGGCTCGGGTGAAATATCGGCGTTAGGCAAGACGTACTATAGAGTCGAGATTGACCCGGAAGAATTTAAAATTGCATTCCACGACGCGATGATCGTGGCCGATACGCTAATCTCATACGACGCCATAATCGGGTACGACTTTCTGCGAGAAAACGACGTCAGAATACCGAACGACGTTCGAGACCCAGCGGATGTAGTGTACATTAGCGACGATGCCCGAGAGGTCGATTTCACGCATGTTTCGGAGCCAGAGATTCAGGCGAAGAACGCGGAAATGGTTAACGATTACGAACCGGCCGAAAAACGCGAATGTGTCGTAAAACTGCACATAGCAATGCAAGACGATATTCCCGTGTACCAGCGCCCACGGCGGTTATCCATCCGTGAGAATGACGAGGTAAATTCACAAATTAAGACACTAATGGTTCGCTTAGCGAATGCATCGTCAGACCATTGCACTCGGATCACGCGAGTCCCATTGCTCTTACAAAAGAGAGGGACGGCACCACGAGAATCTGTATAGATTATAGGAAGCTCAACCGGAAGATGGTGAAGGATCGCTTCCCTGTCCCGCGTATCGAAGATCAGGTTCACCGACTGCGAGATAAATGCGTTTTTAGCGCGTTAGATCTGACGAACGGGTTTTTCCACGTCCCGGTAGACGAAGGAAGTGTAAAATACACGGCATTGATTGTCCCATGGGGGCAATACGAGTTTTGTCGTGTGCCATTCGGGTTATGCAATGCCCTCGCCGTAATTCAGCGTTTCATTTGTTCGATTTATAGGGATGTGGTCGCTAGCGGTGATGTGTTGATCTGCATTGATGACATCATCGTACCGGTCACGAATCATATCGATAGTATACAGGGATTAGAGGAGGTACTTAAAATTCCGAGAGAAGCCTGCCCTGGACCCAGGGCATGTATGCGTAGTAGTGCATGGTGCGTAAAGGGGCAGACATTGACGGGTAAAACCCGATCCTGCTCCGAAAGTCATTATTCGTGCGAGGTGGTTCGAATAGACGATTGGAGTAGGTTACATTGAATGCGATCCCCTAGGGAGCTGCCAGTTTTTGCTTTTGCTTTTTGCTTTTGCTTTTCTGGCAGTACGAAAGGTTGACGTCTTTCGGGGTATCCTAGCCAGAGCAAATGGGCATTGTCGCGTAATGCCGGAGCCTCCTTCGCGCATGGGACCCCGTGAGCACGTGACCAGAGCGGAAACGTATATGCAATGTTTCGTTGCACGTAGACCTCAGCTCTGGGCTCGTGGCCAAGCGCTCTCCTGTGGAAAACGAGCGCACAGGCATTCTCGGTTTTTCCGTTGCCCGCTCCGTCGAACGTACTTGGCTTTCGAACGATAACTAGATTGTAGAGCAAATGGGCTAACTGTTGCGTATGCCTGAATGGCGAGGAAGCACAGTCCTCATTTGTTTCGAACGAATGGACTTAGACTCCCAAGTTCCGAGACAGCATGGACTCGAGATTGAGTGGGCGAAATGTCGGTTCTGGCAAACGCGGATAGGGTATCTGGGGTACGAAATCGAGAATAGCATTCTTAGGCTGTCTAGGCAAAAGTTGGCCGCTGTTGATCATTTCCCACAACCCACAAATGTACTTTCGCCTCAAAGCTCTTTAGGACTCACGGGCTATTTTTGCAAGATCGTCCCAAATTACTCAGTGATTGCGCGGCCGGTAAACTAATTTATTGCGTGAGAATACCGACTTCCTTTTCGCGGAAGCGGAGCAACGCGCGTTTTGAGAGATCAAAGACATATTAACAAGCGAGCGAGTATTGGAGCACTGGGATTCGGAGCGGTGCCACTGCAAAATGATAGCGAGGATCGGCAGTGCCATCCGATGTATTTCGCGAGCGGCAAAATGACCCCGGCCGAGGAAAGATATCACAGCTACGAGCTCCAAGTGTTAGCGGTGTTAAAAACTCTGAAAAAGTTTCGCTGTTTATGCAAGACTTGGATTACGTCGTAGTACGTGGCACGGGTGCAAGCATTCGCCACGTAGCCGCTCTAAGCAGGCAGCAGGCATCTTTTACTCGAAGCGATGGTGGTTGATCAAGAGACGACAGGTATCCTGCATAAACTGCGCAAATACCAAAACGAAGAGAGTGATCTGCAGGAGAAAACAGCGAAGCCCGATAGCGTAAGTGAATTCGCGTGCGAAAACAGGTTGGTTTATAAAATAGTCAATGATGAGCAACACTTAATTGTTCCAAAAGGGATGCAGAGTTATCTGATACGCTTTTTGCCCGAATAGGGTCACTTTGGAGTCGCGAAAACGTAACGAAAGGCCGGGCGTCCCGAAGTACAGCTTCATGTTACTGAGAAGAGCGGCATCCTTTGGGTACATACCATATCGACCACTTGGGTCCTCTCATTTCCACTAAAAAGAACTATCGACATATCTTCGCGATAGTAGACGCGTTTAGTAAATTTATTTGGCTATATATCCGACTAACGTAAGACAATGATCATGGCCGAAGTAATAGACTGGTTAAGAAAACAGGCGATCATCTTCGGGAATCCCAGACGAATTATCTCTGATAGGGGTAGCGCGTTCTCCTCCAACGATTTTGCCGATTATGTACTGCAAAAAGGAAAGTGTATCGAACACGTAATGATAACGACGGTGATTCCTAGACCGAACGGTTCTGGAGGAACGGGCGAACCGAACGCTTATCCTTTGCTTGGCGAAACTTGCATTCCCACACGAAGGAGATTGGCATAAGCACGTGGGAAGAGCGCAGCGGTGCCTAAATCACGTGCCTAGTAGAGATGCGGGTATGTCGCGCCTCAAATTATTAATAGGCACCTCCATGCGTTTAAAAGACGATTCGAAAATTAAGGAAATAGTGGAAAGAGAGAACGCGATAGCTCTCGCAGAAAACCGTGACCAGATACGCGAACAGGCGAGGAAAGCGGTCCAAAAAATACAGCGACAGAACCGTAAGACCTTAAACAAAAAAAGAAAGAAGGAAACGGTGCGATTTAAAGAAAATGATTTAGTGTCGATACGTAGAACTCAAATGCGACCCGAATGAAAGCTATGTTCGGAAATTTCTCGGCCCGTATCGAGTCGGTAAAATCCTGCGGAACGATCGTTATCTAGTTGAAAAAATGGGCACATCCGAAGACCCGCGTGTTACGTCGACATCGATAGATAGCATGAAACCGACGTCATGGATCGACGTCGAATACGATTTAACTTCGAGCGACGATGAAAATAAACCTAGGGCCAGGGGTTAGTAAACAGGATGGGCGAATGTAGGAACGGGTGATCGGTGTGATTCAACAACCGTATTTCGAAAATTAAACTAGTTCAGCCATCTGATTACCCGTCCTAGAGGAGGTCGGCCTATGTTGTCGTTGGGAGGGCGATACCCAGCCGGAGAGTTTGGTAATCACCGACGGAGGCTCGGCGTTGACAAAAAACGGCCGGGGACCTTTTAAAACCCAATTGAGCCACGGGTCGCGAGCGATTAGCGATTAGTGATCAGCGATCAGGACAGCGAAGTAAATAGCGAGAGCGAAACTGTATATAAGCGAACTATAAATTGCAATAAACGTGTACTGTGTTTTGTCTTAAAGGGGCTTCATTTCCTTTATAACAAATAACAATCTTATCCTACAATACTGTGCGTGTTGTTGGTATCTATTTTTCAGCTAATCTCTCTTACCTTCCGCTTACTTCCCACTTACCTCCCACTTACCACACGCGGATAGAGCATGACGAATCAACGAAACCGTGCATTCAAAATGCAAGCTGTCGTAATCGTCAATGGCTGGAGCTTGAACTACCTTTGCATCCAGCGGTCGCCATTTCTTCACCAACGAGAGGTTTCATTGTATGTTTCACACACCTGAGTATAAAAGATCGACAAACTTCTGCTTCGTCTCGAATCCGCTTTTATTTTTGTACGACGAAACGGTTGTTGAAACCCTCTTCTTAAAGTATTAGTTATCAGACCTTCACCCCTATTCAAACAGGGATGCCTTATTATCAACGGACTCACTCATGTCTGTTCCTAATTCCTATCATATTGCATAACGCTCTTTCCCACATACCTTTTCAATCCCTAGGTAGAGAGCCCCTTTGTCTTCACTATCGAATAATCCACCAATTCCAGCCCTAGACATTATCGCATTCCCAAATATTCTTTCCATTCTGCTTTTTCGATCAACGTCTCATCCTAAATTCCCAGTTGCCTGTAATGAATTTCGTTCCCGTTTGGAGAACACGATATACAACAGGAGCCTTTGTCAGGCCCAGCGCGCATTCTATACTGTAATTCTGTCCGATGTCGCCGGTAAAGCCGTATTATTAAGTGTAATATTATTATATTATACTGCGTATCATGCTTTAATATCGATACAACTTGAAATAAAACGATAGAGTATTAAATCGTCTTGTGCGGTTCGACGACACACTGACGTTCGGACATTCATTTTAATGTATATTTTACCGTATATGTATGTGAAAATATATCAATTCTCGTTGTATATAATTGGATTAATAATTTAGAAAATAAATATATTTCCGGCAACTTCTGAACTTTGGTTCGGAATAAGTTTTCTAAATTTAACAAAGCTATTGCATCTATTAAATATTGTTAGTATATTGCGTCAATTCGAAGGAAAGAACATGCATTGTTAATTGAGTAAATGTTCTTTCAGGCTCCATGTCTCCTGAGAGCTCTGTCGGCCTTGGCTATCAAAGTAGTGCATAACGGAAACCCAAATTTGTTAAGAGACTTTAAAGGTATAAAAGTCCTGAGTCGATGTTTAGAGCTATTGGATAATCCTAAAATGCGCTTTGGTGTTATAAATTTCTTAAAGTCCGCTCCGCTTTTATTCGGTCAACAATTAAAACCATATTGGAGTGGAAAGCTACTGGAACTCGAACAGTTCTTACTTGACGAACAAATATGCAGCAAAATTATACATAATCAAGGGTAATTTTACATTAATTATTAATAAATCATTGTAATTGTAAATACGTATAGTGTATTCTCATTTTCGCTTATGCTTTCTCCAGATACCTGAATTGGGAAGAAATGATGGTTGAATTTTTAGAAGAGAGTGTCAAAGCAGAAGGTGAAGCATGGGGTTTGCAACTTGCGGATGAACTTATTACTAAAAAGAATATACCATGCATAATGCCGTATTTAGCATCAATATGTAACAGCACTGCACATATAAGTCTTATTGTACAGTTAGCACATTCACATGGCATGTGCGACGAATTTGCCAGAGCTGTTGGCATTTGTGCGAAACACCATTTAGACATCGTATTAAGGTTAACAGAGGAATTCTGTTCTTTCGAGAATACAAGAAAGATTCCAGGAAAACTGTTGGGACTTGTGAAGGATACAAAAGCGGCAGCAACAGCTGAATCAGCAAAAGCAGGTTTACTTAAATCATACGCTGAAATTGCGCAAAGAGCAAACCCTGATAACTTGTACTCATCTATAGAAAAACATATAGCACCATGGATTATTCGACAGTTAAACGAGTCAAAGGAATTAACTACAAAAATCACTGGATTAAAAGCATTGGAACAGGTAATACAGATAGTCCTTTTCAGGTTTAATGGTTAAGATCAGCTGTTCGTTTTACAACTGCCCACAGAGATATACACCCACTGTCCCAAAAGTAACCGGAATTGATTTAAATAAACGTAAATACTAAGTAGTCGTTGACAAAAATCATTTTATTTACTCGAAATATTCTCCCCCAGCAGAAATATAACGATTTTGCGCGTTCAAAAAGTGCATCAAATGATTTTTTCATGTCGCTGACTGGAATTATGCTGAGGTTGCTCGTCGTTGACCGTTGAATGTCTTTAATTGATGCATAACGATTTCCTTTCATCGATAAATGCAGTTTTGGGAACAAAAAATAATCGCAGGGGGCCATATCGGGTGAATACGGGGGATGTTGAAGCAGAAAGATTTGATTGCGGATCAAAAAATCACTGACGATTAATGAACGATGAGAAGGCGCATTATCGTGCAACAACCGCCAACTGCCTGGTTCCCGATATTCAGGGCGAACGCGACGAATGCGGCCCAGTAAACGTTTCAGTACATCACGATACACTTCAGCATTAACTGTTGTACCACTTGGAACGAATTCTTTGTGGATAATTCCCTTGGAATCGTAAAAAGTAATGAGCATTGTTTTGATCTTTGATTTCTCCAGACGCGATTTTTTTGGATTTCCTTCATCTGGGGTCCGCCATTCAGCACTTTGTCGCTTGGTTTCCGGATCGTATTGGAAGCACCACGTCTTATCACCAGTTACAATGCTTTTTAAAAAGTTATCGTCCTCTTGCGCTTTTCTAATAATGTTTTTACAATATCGAACGCGGCACAGTTTTTGTTCGTCTGTCAAGCGATGTGGAACAAATTTGGAATTGAGTTTTCGAAGGCCAAGTTTTTCGGTTAAAATCCTATGAATTAATGTCTTAGGTATTCCAAGCTCCATTTCCATTAATCTTACTGAAGACTTTTTCGAATTTTTGACGAAGTCACGCTCTTTTTCGATATTCTCTTTGGTCATCGTTTCAACCGATCGGCCTGAACGTTTATCGTCATCCACATTTTCTCTGCCTTCTCTGAAACGTCGATGCCATTCAAAAACTTGTGTTTGTGATAAACAAGTATCCCCATACGCGATTTTAGGCATTTGGAGCGTTTCCGTCGCAATTTTGCTGTTTTTAACGCAGAACTTAATGCAGATTCTTTGCTCTTTATTCATTTTTCGACCGGTGTATATAAAGTACTTTGATTTCAGGCGTCGTATTTTGGCTTCTAGTGAAGGAAATGTGATGAATTTTTTACAGGTTATAAACAAAAGACGATATTTCATAAATTAAGCTTCCACAACAGGTGGCGCCACTAATTTTGTTGAAATAGAGCCATTCCGGTTATTTTTGGGACAGAGGGTGTAATAATATTGCACATTAATCATATTAGATATTCGTGGACATACACAATCCGTCCCATGGGAAAGGTGACTGATATGAAATAAAATGCAACACGTTTTTTTTTTAGCTTATATGACTTTTTATTCAAAAAAGGCTCCTTGTGAGTTAATACACAACTGAAAGCGTTTGAAAAATTGGTAAAAACAATCCTGATACTCAACCTTTGAATGTACCTGCAGTACCATAGTCGTAGCCTTCTGGATGCCTGAAATCGTGCCGATACGCTTTCTTTTCACTGCCATTTTCAGTTTTGAAAATAACCAAGAGTCGTACGGAGACAAATCAGGCGAATAAGGAGGTTGTTGAAGCACCACGATACATTTTTGAGCCAAGAAATCTTGCTTTTGTGCGCCGGTGCATTGTCGTGCAACAAACACCATGGTCCTTGATTCCGGTATTCAGGTCGGACCCGAAAATTCCTCGCCCCTAAACGATTTAAAATACCGAAGTAGTATGGGATTTATTTGTTAATATAAAAAGAATGCAAAGTGCAAGACATATATAAGTTTCTCTTACGCTGTCAATATGCGAACTGCCTTATATTTTTACGCATTTCTTTTGTCGAGGCTTCGACGTAAACATTTTCTCGATCGCTCGCAACTCACTCATATCACATTGCTCAGCCATACACACCTGCACGCATATGCACATATTACAGTAGTTAAAGTGCCTGTGGTACTTTGATCCAATTTAAACAGAAACTTAATGTTCACACGTTGCCACATTGCTCCTTTCACGACCGAACTTTAAAACATACTGTTAAAGTTTCGGTTATTACGAGCAGTCTTTGATGCCAGCGCTGTTAAATTTAAAACAGACGGTAGTCGAAATACCACGCCAATTAATTTATGCAACCGTTCACAGACGGCATTAATAGTTACGCGAATAAAAATCAGTCACCTTTCCTGTATGACTGACTGTGTTTGCACAGGGTGCTTGAAAATTATTTGTCATGGCTTTGAGGGGTTGTTGTACACCTTCGATTGGATGGACATTTGTGAAAAAAACAGCCGCAAAATTCAAAAATTTGGGCGGCTGGCTCATCGCATTCGTCTTGTTACGTATGTAAAATGTTTGAGAGGAACCATGGGTCAGAAACGAACCGTTCTCTCGCAAATTGACTTTTAATTGGGCATCCACGATTTAATTTTCGCTTAGTAAGTGAGACCACCAGCTGGTCCTTCGGAAAGAAACACACGAGATATCCTTGCTGGCTCGAATAGTTTAAGCAGAAGCGTGCTACACGACATTAGAAATTGGGGGACTGGGTCACCGAACCACTAAGAAAAGTGCAAGTGTTCATGTTTTTCTCCCCGGGAGGACCCTTGAGCGAATCTAACACCGAACACAGGTCATTGACGTCTTCCTAACCTCCGAAAAGTTACATTGAAAGATTTCGTTCGAAACGGAGTCAGGAAGGACCAGCTGATAGTCTTACTTAACTTCACTTAACTTCTTACTTAACTTCACTTACTAAGCGAAACTTCTCTAGTAGCACAAAAATATTGGATACATATCAAATGACTTGGCTTCCGGGTTGGAGCCGCGTTGGAGATTAGAATGAATCCGACGTTTCGCCAACATTGCAGTTGGCTTCATCAGGGTTTCGAAGGAACTCTGATACTGAAGAGAGTGTCAGAGAGGGCCCTAACTTATACCGTTGCTCACGTATGCGGAACGGTGAGCACGCCAATAGTTTTTAATTGGATAGCTGTACAATTTAAAAAATTGGGTGGAGGCTGTTCCAGATCGAATTGAGATTGAGGCCTTTATCCCGATTGATGTTATTCGGGTATTTCCGAATTTCCAAGGCTTCTCGATATTTTCTGGGAAAATATGCATTCTCCCTTGCCAAGATTTTGGTGTCTTGGAAAAGGATCTGGTGGCCTGTCTCAATTTGATGTTCAGCTACTGCTGATTGTACATAGCCTAATCTGGAGCATCTTTCATGTTCCTTCAGGCGAGTACTGACTTTCCTCCCAGTTTCACCTATGTATACCTTTCCGCATGAGCAGGGTATTTTGTATACGGCGGGGACAGCTTAAGGCAGGTTTAGGGTCCTTGGCGGAGGTCAGAATTTGACTCATCTTTTGAGCCGGTTGGAAATAGGTTTTTATGTTGTATTGTCTCAGGATCCGCGAAATCCTGTCAGTGATGCCTTGTAAGTAAGGTAGGAAAGCTAGGGATGTTGGAGAAGGGGAAGGTTCCTTAGAATGGAGGGGTTTATGGTTGTCTGTTAATTTATGAATTGTGAGCTTGATCTGGTATGGACTGTAGCCATTGTTGATTAAGGCAGTCTTGATATGTTGGAGCTCTTCTTCAAGTGCGGAGGGTTGTGATGGTTGTGGATGTGTGCCATCCGGATTTCTGGACACCAAGACATCAAGGAAAGGGATCTGTTTCTGGTTTTCAGCTTCTACTGTAAAATCGATGTTGGGGTGTAGGGAGTTCAGGTATGCCGGGACGGAATGTTGAGTTTCTTTCCCATGTCTCCATACTACGAAGGTGTAATCTACGTAGCGAATCCAGATCGTGGGCTTAAGAGGGGCATCTTTAAGTATTAGGTTGGAAACTATGAAACGGGCGTTGAATAAGAATAAAAAACAAAAAGCGCAATTTTTTACATTATTTATTATATTCTTAGTGTGTTCGTTGGTGGATAATTAATACTCGTATTGGAAAATTCTATCCAATGATTTCCAACACTCTTGGTTAAGATACTGAACAACTATATTTCAGATATAATAATATGCATTACATAAAAGAACAAAAGAAACTAAGAATAAGAAACGCCACGTCCACGCTTTTCGGTTGACGTCCTATAACAAACTACGCACGCACTTCGAGACGCGCAGCACAAAAAAAAACAACGGAAGAACAATGTAGCGTCTACGAGTCCACCGCCACGATGCCACGCGGCATTCTCAATACTACATTAGCCTAAATATTCTTCCAATATTCCCACTTATTTAGACTAATACCCCGATCCCATGTCGTAATTTTTCAAATTGTTGCTTACTCAAGGGCTTCGTAAAAACATCTGCAAGCTGTCGTGTGGTATCGACATAATTTACAATAATATCGCCTCGTTCGAAGACTTCTCGCACAAAATGATAACGAACGTCTATGTGTTTTGTTCGTTTATGATACTCAGGATTACTTGCTAGTTTAATCGCTGATTGGTTATCTACATTCATGGTATCGCTTCACATTTTAAACCAACATCTAAACAAAATTACTTTAACCACAAAGCTTCTTGAGTACCTTTCGCAAGTGCAATATACTCCGCTTCAGTTGTTGACAATGCTACCACACGCTGCCTCTGACTAGACCATGAAACTGCTCCATTATTTAATACAAATAAAAAACCTGTTGTCGATTTACGAGTAGTTACACATCCTGCATAATCTGCATCCGTATACCCGTTTAGAATGCTATTACTCCCACTTGTTCCGTACACAATTCCATGATCTAGTGTTCCTTTCAAATATCTGAAAATTCTTTTCGCAGCTTGCCAGTGTTCCTGCCCATAATTCGTTAAAAACTGACTTAATTTATTCACCGCAAATTCAATATCCGGCCTACAGACCCTTGCTGCAAACAATAATGAACCTATAGCTTCCCGATATGGTACATCACACATTTTTACATTTTCTTGTGATGACAAATGCAAACCAGGCTCAAACGGTGTACTAACTGGTTTTGCATCTTCCATTCGAAATCTTACAAGCATTCTTTTGATGTACTGTTCCTGCTTTATTTTAATAGTACGATTTTTACGGTCGCGCTCAATTTCCATACCGATAAATTGTTTTCCGTTTCCAATAGTGATTTCAAAATTTTCTTTTAATTTATCTAAAACCATTTTAACCGCTTCTTTTGATTTTGACAACACTAACCCGTCATCTACATATAAAGCTAAAATAACGTCTGCATCATTCACTTTCCCTGAAAATGCACAATTATCATTTTCAGAATGATGGAAACCAAAACTCTTTAGAAAATTTGTAAATTTAGAGTTCCAACACCGTGGTGACTGCTTAAGCCCATACAAACTCTTATTTAATTTACAAACTGCTTGTGGTTGACTTTTATCGACAAAACCTTGTGGCTGCTCCATGAAAATAAGCTCTTTCAACTCACCGTGAAGGAAAGCAGTTTTAATATCAAATTGTGCTAACTCCAAATCATCTCTCGCTGCGATTGCCAATAATATTCTAATAGACTCATATCTAACTACCGGCGCGAAAGTTTCAGAAAAATCAATTCCTTCTCATTGAGTGAAGCCTTTTGCCACAAGCCTAGCTTTATAACGCTGCAGATTACCGTTCGAGTCCAGTTTCTTAGTAAAGACCCACTTACAAGCTACAGTCTTTTTATTTTCTGGTAGTCTTTCTAGTGTCCATGTTTTATTTTTACGTAGCGCACTCATTTCTTCATTCATCGCACATTTCCATTGCACTGCTTCTACACTAGATACCGCACTTTCATATGTTTGGGGCACTACATCCGCTATGGAGGCATAACCAAACTCACTATAGCGGTCTGGCACACGTAATGTTCTTCTATCGCGCAATTGTCTACCGGTTTGTTGCACTTCATCCTGTTGACGGTTGCTTACAATTGGAGATGCTTCGTCATTATCTTCACCTGATGATTCAGCCGATTCAAAATCTTCTTTGTCCTCTTCAAGAGATTCATTATAATTTCCAAAATCCAAGTTTACAGAAAAACGTTTACAGGACTCTTCATCAAAATTTTCTGCAGCTTCTTCATTAAAGGTGACATCACAGGCTATATGTATTTTCCGTGATTTCTTGTCCCATAGTCTATAATTAGTAGAATCGCCTTCGTAGCCAACCAAAACCATCCGAAGACTTTTACTATCCAACTTCTTCCTATTTTCCTTGGGAATGTTCTTGAAGGCGATGCTTCCAAAAATTCGCATATGTTGTACTTCCGGTTTTCGTCCAGTCCATTTTTCATATGCAGTCATTCCATCCAACTGTTTTGTAACAGTCCTGTTAAGAATGTACGCTGCCGTTTTTACCGCTTCCGCCCACAAATATTTTGGTAAGCCTTTTGAAATTAACATAGACCTTGCACTTTCCACAAGAGTTCGCATTTCCCTCTCGGATCGTCCATTCTGTTGAGGAACGTACGGTGTAGATTTTTCGTGGATGATTCCTTTCGATTGTAGAAAATCTCGAAATTCTTTCGAAATATATTCTCTCCCATTATCCGAACGTAGAATTTTTATCTTGTTACCTGTCTGCCTGTGGACAAGAGCTTCAAATTCTTTAAATTTATTTAGAACTTCCGATTTGTTCCGCAGGAAATAAATTGTTCGAAAACCTGTACAATCATCCTTAAACAGTATAAAATATCGCGAACCACCTGTAGACTCCACATTTATTGGGCCACACACATCCGAATGCATCATCTCGCCCGGTTTATCTGCCTTGACCCGTTTACTTGAGAAATGAGGTTTTCGTGAAAAACTTCATCCAATCCGAGCTCTAGAACAACCCCCCGAAAACATGACCATTAAATGTCTTACACCCTGTACAAGCTTCACAGAAAAACTGTGATCTATTTTTAATTTTCATACCATTTACAGCGTTCATTTCATCAGTTTTCTTGATGGCGTTCACATTGATATGGCCTAATCGCTCGTGCCATAATTTTAACGAGCTTTCTTGTATTAAATAACATTCCATAGACTTCTTCGTTTTAAATAGCATTTTAAATAATTGTCCATGGCGCACTCCCACTGAAGATAAAGCACCGCTACTATTTCGAACTTCGCACCGCTTTCCGATAACATGAAATGAGAACCCTCTTTCAGTAATCGCTCCTACTGAAAACAAATTCTGTTCTAAATCCGGAACAAAAAGAACATCTGAAAGTTGCCGGCTCTCTTCTTTACCATCCACACACGCGACGATATCTATTGTCCCTATACCTGCCACGGATAAAGTTTTGCCTCCTACAACTTTTACATATTTTGTCTTATCGGTCGGTCCCAATTCTCGAAATATTTCTTGATGTGGTGACATATGCATCGACGCCCCCGAGTCAGCTATCCATATCGATTGTTTTTCATTTGTTGCTTCCAAAGAAAACGCCGTGGCATTATAAGTTTCTTCAAGATTAGACGGCTTATCCGATTTCTTTTTATTTTCTTTATCAGCAATCCTTTTCTTACATTCACGATACCAGTGTCCTTTTTCATAGCAATAATTACACGAAAATTTTTGTTTCATTTCATCCACTCTGGCTTTACTTTTCTTTTTCCCAGCTTGATTACTAGAAACTGCTTTATCGTTGGACTTTTCGGGCTGCAAATTCATCTTTCTCACCTTTAACGCTAACGACGATTCTTCTGCTTCGACCGATGTGAGACGCTTATCTTCTCGGATTATTCTTGCGATTAATTTATCTTTCTTCCTCTCTCCTGCAGTTGTACTCTCCCATGCCATTCTAAATGTAGAAAACTTCGACGGTAAACTATCTAGGAGTCTCGACATAACCGCGCTATCGGAAGGCTTATCTCCGGCATTTTCTAATTTCCTACAAATGCTTTCGAATTTTTCAATACTTGATGCTACCGATTCACCATCAGAAATTCGAAATTTGTGGAATGCTTGCCAGTTGCTCTGCTTCAGATCTTCACTGGTATCCCCGTACAGCGTATTTAGTTTATCCCAAATTTCTTTCGGCGTGTCACAGTTTATCAAATTTCCATGTAAGGACGTTTCCACCGAGCTAAGGAGAATAACCGACGTTGTAGCAGGAAGCGTTTTCCAATCTTTCCATTCCTTTGACGTTTTACTTTCTGGCTCTGTGTCCGTTCCTTTGACAAAATTCGTTAAATCTTCTGCTTCAAGCAAGAACGATACACTGTATTTCCATAAAGCAAAATTTTTCCCATCGAATTTTGTAAGACTATATTTCTCCTTATCTGCCATTTTATTCTATATTACAATAAAACACAGCCGAGAAAACACACTACGGAACACTACAGAATATTCTTTTACAAGTAACGCGCACGTATCATAACCTAGAAAACAACACTTTAGGCGCAGTGGAAGCGTGCTGGGCCCATAACCTATTGGAAAATTCTATCCAATGATTTCCAACACTCTTGGTTAAGATACTGAACAACTATACTTCAGATATAATAATATGCATTACATAAAAGAACAAAAGAAACTAAGAATAAGAAACGCCACGTCCACGCTTTTCGGTTGACGTCCTATAACAAACTACGTACGCACTTCGAGACGCGCAGCACAAAAAAAAATCAACGGAAGAACAATGTAGCGTCTACGAGTCCACCGCCACGATGCCACGCGGCAGTCTCAATACTACATTAGCCTAAATATTCTTCCAATAACTCGGGATTAGTGCGAAGGATTTTATTTCGGACCGCTTTGCAACGAATCTCGATGATGACTCTTCGTTGCCATCTGCCAGCTACTCTCTCGGGATATCTTGCAGCGGCACGCGGCTACAATCTATCGGTTACAAAGTCTGCCGTGCCGCTACATATTCAATCGAAATAACTTCCATTGGCATCTACGACTTTCTGCGAACGATTGGGCAAGTCATATATGCCTTTTTGAAAGAACTCTTTCTTTTTAGAGTTACTAAAGAATTCAAAGACTTTTATAATATCATTTCGGTTATTGTATTTCTTTTCTCTTAAAAATAATTCATAATTACGAAAAAGGTAATAATCGGTCGGTGAAATATCCGGTGAATATGGAGGATGCGGCAAAATTTCATATTGTAGAGAAGTTAATTTGTCAACAGTAATTGAAGCTTTATGTGGTCGTGCGTTATCATGCAGTAATATTGCGCCGTGCCGATTGAGCAATGCTGGTTGTTTTTTCATAAGTTTCTCATGCATGACATCAATTTCACGACAATAGGACACCGCTGTTATGGTTTCGCGTGGTTGTAGGAAGGAATAATGGATCACTCCTTGGGCATTCCACCATATGGTAACCATAATTCTTTTGAGGAAATTTCGGCTTCGGGGTTTGTCCTGGGGGTGTATTCTTATCTACCCATTTGCTTGATCGCTTTCGATTATCATGCAAAATCCACTTTTCATCACAAGTGATGATTTGGTGTAAAAACGGCAATCGTGTATTACGAAGCAACAAAGATGCGCATTTGCTCTTGCGGTCGATCATCTGCAGTTGCGTCAGTTCGTACGGCACATATGAGTCCAATTTCTTTACTTTATTTACTGTACGCAGATGTTTTAACACAGCCGTATGGCTAGTTCCTACTTTAGACCCAAGTTCGCGAATAGTTGTGTGTGAATCGGATTCCACAGTCATCCTTAATTCCTCTTTATCAATATGGGCCGTTGGTCTTCCTCGAGGCTCGTTGACGACACTCAAATTGCCAGAACGAAATTTCTGGAACCAATATCGAGAATTTTTGCAGTAGTGGATCCATCTCCGAATGCGCGATTAATGTTTCTCGAAGCTTGAGCTGCGATATGATTCAATTTGAACTCGTACAAGTTAAAGTAGATGTAAATCGCGTTTTGTTTCCATTTGGTTTCGGAGAAAAATAATATAAAAATGAGATACAAACACGAAACAATTTTACGAAATGAGTAAGAAGAATACCTTTAAACTTTATAAATAAAAATATCGAGCACACGGTACAATGTACCTCTCTCAGTCGCAGCTGAACACAGACCAGGGACCGCTGGGGACCATGTGTAGAGGACTAGCCCACTGGCTCTCAGACGGACGGCAAATATTGTCCTTGAGCATTTGCTCGAACTCTGCTCGGGCTACCCTTAATTTTTCTGGGGGGTAGGCGTCTAGCTGGCTCTGCAAACGGGTGACCTTTTGTCACTATATGGTGACTTACTTTATGTTTTATATTGATATTTGCTGTTGGCCTGGTGATATCTATAAATTCCTTCAGTAAATTACTAAATCTATTGTTTATATCTATGGTAGAAATAGATGGTGAATTATCTTTGGAAATGGAGATATTTTTAAAAATTTGTGTAGTACCATCTAGTCACTTTTGGTTCTTTAGATCTACCAGCAAATTATATGAATGTATAAAATCGGCGCCTATTATTGGTTTTAAAACATTAGCTATTATGAATCTCCATGTAAATTCTCGGCGGAAACCTAGGTTTAGTGATAAAAGTTTTTCACCGAAAGTATCGATTGTCAACCCGTTTGCGGCGTATAATTTAGAAGTGCCTACCCTCGAATTCTTGTCATCGAACACTCGTGGAAGCACGGAAACATCTGCGCCAGTGTCGATTAGGAACTCTGTATTTGTCCTCTTGTCCCTGATGCTGAGGCGGTGTTTCCTGGAGCTGTCGACGAGCGCCTCTTCCCTCGACGTCGCTTTCAGTTTTCCGACTTCCTCTTGTCGGCGCCTTTCCATGAGCACGGCATCTTGCATTTCCATGATTCGATTCCAAATTTATGATGGAAATAGCATAATCCTTTCCTGTCCACGCTCCTGGAAGTGCTTCTTCGGTGGTGATTGTATCTTCTTGGATACTGATGGCGTCTAGCCAGTTACATTTCCATGCGGGATAGCCTTTTCGCAATGGCTGCTAGAGCGCCATCTTGTTCCGCTTCTGTTATTTGAACGGCGTCTCGCTTGGCGTGGGTACGCTCAGAAATAGTGGCTACTTCCATGGATGTCCTTTCCATGATTTTATCTGCGACTTTTGCTAGACGCTCTATTTCTGCGTCGTCTATAATCACGAGGATGTCCTGCACTCTCGTCGGCAATCTTTGAATCCAGAGCGTTTTTATCGCGTTCTGTCCGAGATCATTCCCTGCTAACTGGATCATCTCTCTTAGCAATTCTGAAGGGTTTTTGTCGCCCAATTCCAATCCGGAAAGGAGACGTCGAAGATTTGCCTCGTCCGATCGAGCTAATCTCTATATTAGAGTTATTTTGATATCTTCATAGGTGCTTTTTTCTGGCGGAGCTTCTATTACATCTAGCACGATTTTCATCGTGCTTTGATCTAAATTTCTGATGACCGCAGAACATTTTACGGCGTCTGCCTTCACAGTATATGCCGCAAACTCTCTTTCCAGCATAATAAACCATGATCGAGGTTCTTCTTTCCAGAACGTAGGCAATTTTACGTTCCGAAATTCGTTGGCCTGGACTTCGGCTTTGTTGTCGGTCATGGCGTCGTTTTTTAAGATCTCTTCTTAAAAACTTTAAATGCGGGTTTCGGCACCAATGTCGCGGTCACTCCGGTATTAAATGGGAGAGACTGATAATTACCGTTAAGTAGAATGAATAAAAGCACTTTTTGTGTTAATTTATATATTTTACATATATACACTTTAAATACGACTAGTCAAAACGCTTACTCGAATCGGAATGAAAGAGGGTGAAAACAGAGAAAGTAAAGAGGACGCGCAAAGAACACGCGCGCGCTTAGTCATAAAAACAATGTTACCAACTACTACTAAAAATGTTTGTAGTTACTATCTAGGGAGTTAATGGAGCGTGCAGCTTGGGTGCTACAGAGATGGGAGAACCCATGACTCCTCCTGTCTCCTGCTTGAAGAATTCCCCTTGGTAGCAGAAGTAGGGGAGGTGAGGCAGTGTTCTATGAGAGGGATTAGGTTAGGAGGGACTAGGTTGGTTTTTCGTATGATGTTGAGGGTTTCAGGTATAGGTATTCTGGTGAACAGGGATTCAATGTCAAAGCTGACAAGAATGTACTGGTATTGTATTGTGAGGCTTCTGATTTTATTGACAAAATCAAACGAGTTTTTGATGTAGTGTTCAGTGTCACCTGTTAGAGGTTGAAGGATGTTAGTAAGGTATTTAGCTCCTTTGTAAGTAGGGGAATTGATGACTCTCACAATTGGGTATAAATGAATGTTTTGCTTGTGGAACCGGGCTTGTTACAACTAGCTCAAAAGGTGAGTCAAATTCTGACCTCCGCCAAGGACCCTAAACCTGCCTTAAGCTGTCCCAGCGTATACAAAATACCCTGCTCATACGGAAAGGTATACATACATGAAACTGGTAGGAGAGTCAGTACTCGACTGAGGGAACATGGGAGATGCTCCAGATTAAGCTATGTACAATCAGCAGTAGTTGAACATCAAATTGAGACAGGCCACCAGATCCTTTTCCAAGACACTGTGGCGTGTCGATCAGGGTAGACAAGCTGCCGTGTTAAAAAAAAGACGCGTAACAGCGCTGTGAATAGTGGCGCGGACGAACTAAAGGCAGAAATTTATATAGAGCATGCCCATCTATCTTAATGTATACTCAATGCTTGTATTCTAATGCTTGCCTTCATATTTTCTTTTCAATTTTATTTTAAAATGGAAATAACAACATTATATTTCAGTTACTTTCGTTTTATTAATATTCATATTACAAAAGAATCATAATATACATAAGTATGCATAGGAATTGATATACATTTACAATACAAATATTTTCTAACCTCTATTTTCCTTGCAGGAAATGATCGAACATTTCTTCCTTTGCTTCATGTCTAGAAAAAGAAAACAGCTTCAATTATAGGAATATTTTAAAAATTATAGCAATTATAATAACTATGAAATAAA
Source organism: Cerceris ruficornis (assembly GCA_963989415.1). Lineage (NCBI taxonomy): Eukaryota > Metazoa > Arthropoda > Insecta > Hymenoptera > Crabronidae > Cerceris > Cerceris ruficornis. The sequence goes on from OZ022528.1 coordinate 15,665,141, forward strand.
TAATAATTATGTCTCAAGTTCTTTTGGCTGCTCGTTTTCGTCGTGAACGGTCTCCAATCATCCATAATGGCGGTCCAGAACAGAATTGACATTTCAGTCTTGGCGGTAACAGAATCACACCGATTCTCTTTTGCTAGTGTGTTGAAATTCACTGATTCGGTGTACATGTATTAGTAGTAACATCACTATCGCCACCTGGTGCTAGCGCGGAACGTAACTAGAAACAACTTGGCCTATTACAGTTTGTCGACCCTGGTGTCGATCAGGCGACGAAATCGCGCGGTTCTCATGCGTGAGTCACCGTACGGGCGCACAATGTAATCGCTCGCGCGCGTCTTTCTTTTTTATTTTTCCCCGGAAGAAAGACGGCGGTAGGTTTGCCCTACGGAAAGACAGTCAGTCTTTTGCTCGCCTCGCTAACAGTACGCCGTTTCGTATAACCTCATTTCTTCTATCTTTGTAGTGTTAATTGTTTGTTATTTCTTGTTACTTGCGGTTTTGTTAAATATATTTGTTATTCTTCGTTATCTTTAAAACATTTTCCGTTCCCACTCCACAACACCAAAATCTTGGCAAGGGAAAATGCATATTTTCCTAGAAAATATCGAGAAGCCTTGGAAATTCGGAAACACCCGAATACCTCTCTTCAGTATCAGAGTTCCTAGGAAACCCTGATGAAGCCAACTAAATGTGGGCGAAACGTCGGATTCACTCTAATCTCCAACATGGCTCCAACCCGGAAGCAAGTCATTTGATTACCAATTTGGCCGTGAAAGCCTCAAAAGTATTATTGGATATGATATTGAATATGAATGATGTTCAAGAAATATAAATTGAATATTTAAAAAATATAAGACAAATATTCAAGGGTGCGAACTACATATTTAAAAATATAATCTAAATATTCAGTGGATATAAACTAAATATTTAAAAAATGTGTAAAGACTTCCGTTTCCGGTAGCGAGTGTGGCAGCTGTGAATGTGGAAGGTGTGTTTGGAAAGAGAACGTTTGGAGATTCAGTAAGGGCAGTAGTGGAGTGCAAGGTGGTGAGGGGAGAAGGGAAGAGACAGGTGTAGCGGGAATATAAAGGAAAAGGGTAGGGATAAGGGAATAGGGTGACAGAAAGGAAGGTAGGTGGACGGGAATTTGGAGGTTAGGTGGACAGGAGGATGAGTAGGGGGCATAGGGATTAGAGAGGTAGGAGGAAAAGAGGCGGAGGCAGCGACATCAGACGGTTGAAGTGGGAAGGAAGGAGGAAGAGATAAGAGAGGTCGCGAGAAAGTGGAAAGGAGGCAGAAGGAGATTAAAGAAAGGTATGGAAAAAGAAAAAAGGGATGGAAGAGAGTGGAGG